>KZ111142.1:546345-603960 GCA_002077045.2 Rachicladosporium sp. CCFEE 5018
GGACGAACCAGTGATCTTGATCGAGGTTGCGCAAGTTCGAAAGGTTTTTCGCGGCCTGCTCGTGGCGGCCAACCTTGATGAGCCATCTCGGGCTTTCCTTTGCGAAGAATGACAGGCCGAATATAATGGACGCGAAGTAAATGTGCATCAAGTTGGGAATGATCCATTGCAGATTTGTCGAGGAAGAGATGTGCATGCGGCTGCCCCAGCTCGCGAAGTAGGCCAGCATGATACCAAGGTATACAGAGCCGGAGAACATGCAGACAGCGAGACCACGGACGGTGCGAGGAGCAATCTCAGCAAGATAAGTAGGAGCGACGACAGTCGTCTGGCCAATACCGACGCCCGCAATGAAGCGACCGACGTACACCATGGCGAGGCTCCCGTTCGTGGAAGCGCAGAGGAAGATCGTGATGCCGAGTACCCAGAGAGCACAAAGCTGACGGGTAGCCCATAGACGGCCAATCTTGTCGGTGAGGTAGAAAGCGATGAGAGCACCGAGGATGCTGCCCATCTGTACCATTGAAGCGATGTTGCCGAGCAGTTGCGCTTGCTCAGACTTGCTCAATGACGGATCCCTGAGGCCGAAGAGCTTGATGAAGCTGGGTTGCTTCGCACTCGTGCCGATGAGACCCTCATCGAGGCCTCGAGCGGCCCCCATGAGGCCGAAGACGAAAACACCGTACCATAGCTTCCAATTGATCACCTCCTTTGGCGCATCGCCGTGGAGACCCTTCCTGTTCCACAGCATCTTGATATCTCGCTTGAAGCGACTGGAGTTGGGTCAAATTGTGTGAGAGATTAGATCACTCAAGATATGGAGGTGTGGTAGTGTACACCCAAGACTGAGTGTAGTCAAGGTCCGTTGTGAGAAGGTCAACCACCACCACGGACTGTTCCACGTGGTACTGAACTATGTCGGGAGGGGCGGAAGCGTGGAGAGGAGGAAGTGTTGCTGATCAAAGGTAGCTCAAGGATACTTACCGTTGCACTGGGCCGCACACCCTCTCTATATATCTCGTGCCATCCCCGCGCTCCTGTACAACGCTCTGGGGTTACAGCACCATGCGGGCCTTTGCGGATTGTGCAGCGCCCTCGTCCATGTACTCCACAAAGCAACTCCAGGTCCCCATTACTGCCAAGTAAAGTGCAGGTATCTACCGTTCTCGTATTGCAGCACTTGGCATATAGATAACTGCGTAGCGTACGGAGTAGTCCGAAGGATCAAACGACGGAGAAATCGCAACATGCAGGTCCGGACAAAAGCCAGCGTGAGAGATCAACAGTGCCCAGGAAATACCCAGGAGGTGCCAAGAGCGTAAGGCGGAGAAGCTCCGTCTGCATACTATGATTTGCAGAGAAGCTCCGCCGATGCACGTGAAGAAGCACTGGCTGAAGCTCGGAAAAAGTCTCTCGATGCGAGCTTGCTCTGCTTGATGAGAGGCTTGCACGCGGGACGAGCTGGCACAACAGGTTGGGTAGAAGTATCTTGTGCATCAGCAGGCACCTCAGATTAGATGGTGTAAGTTGGTGGGCAGGGCACGTCGTACACAAAGTCACATGGCCTGCAACAAGGTATGGACCTCCATTGAGCGGTGTATCGATCTCTCCTCGAATCTTACCAGGACCGCATGGCCAATAGTGTTGACGTGGGATTGCAAAGTGAGTCTCGTGGTCCAGTCGGGCATTGATCGGGTCATCGCCGACCGAAATTCCCTTGGCACGCAACCTCACTCCGCCGTCGCTTGGCCGTCAATCGCCGCTTTGCGTAGACGACAGGCAAGGCTGCATCTCAACAGTCAGCACGACTGCTTGCTCCATACTGGTCGAGGAACGCCTCGTCGGGTTCTGTAGGATGTGGCAGTGTCTTGGCTGTAGTCTTACCCACACTGCAGGTTCAACGCCAGCCATCATGCGCCATGATTGGATATACCTCCATGGCGATACGATACTAGCGGTGCGACAAGGCGGACTGAGTATTCTCCGCTGCATTACTGTCAGTCTAGTCCACTCGTGCCAGAATCAACATGAAGTGCAAGACCGTAAGCTCGGAAGAGGTCGCAAACAGGAGACCTCTCCAAGGTCCTGTCGAAGTGTACGTGCGATCATAACAGTAGCGTCCAGATCTCCACGCCGTTCTCGACGCTCCAGAGTGGTCAAGCTGCAGGTATGCCGAGACAAAGTAGATGGTAGGGGTTTCGCTGTCCAGGTTCGGCAAGTGTGCTACCCATTGTTCGACGCGCGCCGCTGATGAGTGGGAATCACGTCTTGACTCCAATGGCCTGGATGTAGATTTCGAGGAATCTTGAGACTCTGGAGCGATCACGATGGCAAACTCCCTCTGAGCATCGCTTGACCTTCTTCATTGCGTCGCAGTTTCTGTCTTGAGCTGTTCCACACCGACTTTGGCTGCTTCGCCGTTGAGCGCGTCGACTTCAGCTTGCACGAGCGGAATACCTTCTCGTCTTCGCTTCACCTCCTCGATCTGCTCGAGCTCGCCTGGAAAGTAGATCCTCTCCACACCAGCCATCTTCTCACACCCCACAACTTTACGGTACAGCACTTGCATTCTCTCTTTGAACTCAGCCAGATCCATGAACAGATCCGGCTTCATAGCAACAATGAAGTGACCTACGTTCGCTGGCTTCGACGGATCGTAGGGATTCGTGACGCCGCCTGCGAATGCCGAGCCCGACAGCACGCCGGAGAAGACGTCCATCATGACTGCCAATGCACTACCCTTGGGTCCACCCATAGGCAGCATGACACCCTGCAGCGCTGCTGCAGGATCCGTCGTTCGTTGACCATCGGCATCCAAAGCCCAGTCCTCGGGGATTTGTTCACCGCGTCGAAGAGCCTTGTAAATCTTGCCTCGCGCAGCAACAGATGGTGCCATATCCAAGATGAACGGAGGCGATGCTGGACCCCCAGGCGCACCACAGGCGATAGGTGAGACACCCATGAGCTTCTCCCGTCCGCCCCAGACGGGCAATGCTGGGGAAGAGTTCGTGAAGACCAAGGACATCATACCAGCATCGAGAGCCTGCTGAACCAGCCATGCTGACATGCCGAAGTGGTTGCTATGCTTGACGCTCACCATACCTATGCCGTAAGTCTGAGCGACTGTGCAAGCGTGAGACATTGCCATTGAAGACGCCACGAAGCCAAAGGAGTTGTGGGCATCGACTTGTGCCACTACTGGCGTAGCTTCGACGAGTGTCGGTCGTGCTGTGGGATCCAAGACGCCTTGTCTGACGCGGGCCAAGTACGATGGCAGGCGATTGATGCCATGTGTGTCGATGCCTCGTAGATCTGCCGCTACAAGGCACTTTGCAATTAGTGCGGCATGCTCTCGAGAAACGCCATTGGCCGCGAGTAGATTGGTCGCGAAGGTGTGAGCATAAGCTTCGGCTATATAGAGCTTCGTTGAGTCCGCCATGTATATTGCTACGCTCGTCGCGTTTATTAGTTGCTCTCAACCATATAAACCTGTGTAGAGAAAGCGAGGAGGTAGGAAAAGTATGTGAAGCACGCAGCGAGAGGAAAATGGACTCGTCGTTGTTAGGATGCGAGCATGACTACAGCGCTTCAAGCCCCGATGAGCGGTGCGAGATCGGCTGTCTGCATGTGCGCAGGCACCAATACTTGTGGACAGTATTGAAGCACGAGCAATACTGGCAGCGTGAAATTAGAGCTGCATCATTCACATGTACTTCGCGACCGCGGCAAATATTGTTCTCGAATGATGAAGGACAAGGCGAGGTTGGACATGGGCTAAAGAGGCCGAGTGATCACGCGACGCGTCAGTGACGCGTTTCCATCGAGCACGGCCAAGGGGGCCACGTCAATGTTCGCATACAAATCGACGTATGATCATGCGGAACACTTCAGCGCCCATCTCGTACAAGATAAGCTTACAGCTTCAATCCACCAATCCCACCCTCCAAACTCGGAGCAACGCTCTTCGCAAAGCTGACAATACTCCTCACAGCCGTCTCATTCAGCTCCGGCATCGCCTTCCTGAAGATCAGACTACTCCCATGCACGCACCCCAAATTCACATGCGCCTTACTCGTCACACCAGCCTTGAGCAGCATCCGATGGAACGCCATACCCTCATCCCGTAATGGATCAAGCTCATCCATGGCCAGCTCGAAAGGCGGCAAGCCTTCTAAGTCCCTGATCTTGGAGTGGTAGGGCCAGGCGTGCGGGTTCCTGACATCTTTGGGACCGTAGTAGTGGCCTAGCGCGGCCATGGTGTTTACGGAGAGCCAGTAGCCGTCGTTCTCGATTAGAGAGGGGAGGGCGGCGAGTTTCTCGGCATCGGACCAGCCGTAGGCGTTAGAGATGTAGGGGACTACTGCGTAGACGCCGGAGATCGGGGAGAGCCAGCCGTCTCTTTCAATCAAGTATCAGTACGTGTTGAGATGCAGGATCTACCGGAAGCGTCATACCTCTTTGCTTTCAGCGTTGTGGCAATCGATAGGTTGCCACCACCACTCTCACCGTGCACAATCAGGTGCGAAATACCGAGTTCTCTTTTGTTGGCGTGAACATACTGCGTTGCAGACGCGCAGTCATTCAGCCCAGCAGGGAACGGGTCATACTTGCCCTCACTCCAGGCGTTGCGGTAGTCCGGCATGACGACCACCACGCCCTGCAGAGCAAGCGATTTACACCAACGATCATGCACTTTGTTGCTCGTGGTGTTGATGACCATACCGCCACCATGGAAGTAGACGACACACGGCAACGGACCCTTCGCCGACGCCAAACGGTGGATGTAGAGCTTGATGTCGTTGTTGTCGACGCCTTTGATCGTCTTCTCCGTAATGGTCACTTCAGCATCACTGGCATCGCTCGGTCGATCGTTCTCCATGGCTTCATACAGACCCATGGTACCATCGTGGAAGGCCTTGATTAAGGGCGTTACTACCTTGATGTCGGTGCCTGGATGGTCCATGTGTTGGTGACCATCGATTCCGAACGCCTTGAGCTGTTTCACCATCGACGGATTTGCACGAGGATCATTGGCTGGACAGGCATCTGGGTCGCCGAGTCGGCCAGGGGGCTTGTAGTCCTTGAAAGCCATGTTGGGATGGTAGTGCGAGCAGAGCGAGACTCCTCCTAAGGCAGTAATGGGATAGTGTAGAGGCTGGGAACCTTCAGGTGCTGCTGCAGTCTAGTTGGAAGCTACCGTTGGAAAGATGAGACGTCGCCCGATAGCTACGGAAGAACGAGTAGGAGATATGAGTTGGTTGCACCAAGAAACGTTACTAATAACCGTGGATACGGCGAAACATTCTTGAATGCCCCGCTTGTAGGAGCGGAGGAAGCTCTCCATTTGTAAGCTCATACCTCGGGCAGGTCGCGCTCAGTGCTACTAGACCGCGTAGTAAGGTAGCCATTGCAACTGGGAGTCCTTTCCCGGTAACCGGATGGAAGAGTCCACTACCTGTATCACGCAGCACTCAGCGTTCGGGGTCGTATGGATTGCTGTTCAGTGCGGTGTGAATGCTGTGTTGTAAGATCTGATCCCTACCTGATATACCCAATTAGCACAAGACATTCCATGAAAAGTGTGTTGACCCGAGTCGTGCTGGCATTTATATTATACCCATTGACATGGTAAGTGAAGGAGGTCCGAGGAAGGAAGAGCTGCTGTACATTCAATGCACATGTCAATTGCGGCGCGGGAAGCACGGTCCACCTTATTCTGAGACGAACAAGGGAGTGTTGCGCCAGATGACTCAAATGCACCAACATCAAGCTGTAATGCACAAGTGCGCCTGCACAACGAGAGCGCTCGAGAGGTTCATTTCGGACTTTGCCGGCATTATATTGCGCCAACAGCGCGTACACTCACTGCGCCGACCTGGATCTGGAAGACGAGCATTCGCAAATTCTAGACGACGTTTTACAGCGATCGACAGTGTGAGGACTGGTGACGATTTCGTGCCATTCGCACAACAGGGGTTGGCAGACGCCCAGGGGCGAAGTCTTGAAGGCAGCACGGACGTAGAGAAGGCACTACAGGATGGGGCTGCCAAAGCCGACAGTAGCGCATGGGCCGGCGAGGACTGGCATGCGGAGGTCGAGCTCATCGATCCAGAGGCTGCGAAAGCCCTAGTTGAGGCATCTGTGGTAGACGAGAACGCCGAACACATCAGTGACGTGGAAGTGGACGCTGCCGAACAAACGACCGAGTCTATACCGGACAAGGGACTGCTATCATCTGCGGCACGAAAGCAGCTCAATCGGCTTGGGCGGAAACAGAGACGAATCGCTGCTGGGACTTACAAGCCTTCGGCCTCTCTACGTGACAGCGAGGAGACGGAGGAGGATCGGACCGCGAGCGTGCTGGACAAAATCGATGGCATGGAAGGATCAGACACATCTGAAGATGTCGACTTGGCTGGGTCACCTGGAATCGTCGAGAGAGACTTTATCTCGACGAAAGCACGCGCGAGGAGGGAGCCCGGTCAATCAGTGCGTCCGAGCACGAAAACTGCGACAAAGGAGCCACCTGCTCCAGTACGTCGGAAGAAAGAGCCCTGGCAAGTGCAGAAAGCTGGATTGACGGCAAAGTTCGGCGACGCTACATGGTCTCCTCGGAAGAGGCTGTCACCAGATACATTGGAGGGCATACGCACATTGCACTCCTCCGATCCGAATACCTACAACACCGCGACCTTGTCGCAGCAATTCGCCGTCTCGCCTGAGAACATTAGGCGCATCCTCAGGAGCAAGTGGCAGCCCAATGAGACGGAGCGAGAGGATCGCGCAGAGCGTTGGGAGCGTCGCGGTGTGCGCAAGTGGACTGCCATGGCTGAAGGAGGCGAGCGGCCGCCGAAGAAGTGGAGGGAGATGGGTGTAGGGAGCGTTAAGGGCGAGCCTGAAGCAAAGCCGGCTTGGAAGAAGGGCGGGATGAGGTCGCGGCCGAGGAGTGAGGATGTACCGTTTGAGAGTATGGAGGATGTCGCGGTGGCAACACTGAATGCCAAGATACTGTAGCTACTGTAGTAACATATATTCGCGTTAATATATCAGTCCCCGCGCATTGGTCAACATTCGGTGGTGTTGGCACCTCAGCTCCAGCTAATGCAATCCGTCATACTTCCACTCCAATGTGCATACTTTCTCGTAATGTATAACTTGGACCACGTCGATGTCCGCCGACACACAGCTTTCGAGGCAGCCAGATATGCTCCGTCAGTCGACCACATACCACCATGACCGCACCTGAAACTCCGCAGCCCGTAGCTGCTTCCCAAACATGCCTCCTCCACCACCCACCTCGAACATCCGCGCATTCGTGCAATGGAGGGACTCGAGTGTGTACGCCGGCGACGAGATCGAGTGCATTATCACATTCAGGAATATAGCCTCTACGATTAAGCAGGAGGATGAGGCGCGCCATGGCGCAAAGCCACCAGGAGGAGACACTCGGGCGGCCCAGAGCAGCAGGAGGTCGTCAGTGGCACCAACGAACACACAGGCTGCGAGGGCGCCTTCGATAGCAGCTACCAGGGCGCCTTCGAACAGTCGAGGACATCGCCCGGCGCTGTCACTTAGTGTGGTGAGCGCCCCGTCGAAAGCTGGGCTGTACAACGCTCCCCTGCGAAGCGCACCACTACAGACTCGCACACCGGTGACTGCCAACGCGACAAAGGGCTATCATGGACGCTCACTATCGATTATGTCACTTGGGAGCGAAGCGCCGGGCGATCGTACACCACCAATGGTGACTAGTCAGGGCAGGAAGCCCAGTAACGGACACATGCGAAGCGCGAGTCTACAGGTCTCGTCGAAGCCGCCTCCATTGCCGCTAGCAGCGACGAGCGCAAATGGCACAGCGGTCACTCCCAGACAGCCGTCACCGCTGTATGAATCTAGCACGCCGCCCGCATTAGCTGAGGGAGAGGGCAATGATGCGTCGCTTAGGCCTGCAAGGCGGCGACCTGGCACCGTCTCAGCGAACAGCACGCCAAATCTTGGAGGGCACGGATTTCAGCTTCGAAGTCCTGGCTCTAATGGTCCTATAGTGCCGGACTTCTCCTTTCCCTCGGGACAGGCAGTGAAAGCGCGCCCGGTGTCACCGGATGAGGTGTCGAAGCCGAAGCGGAGTCCTTCTACCATGCATTCTGGACAGTATCGAGGGACCTCTCCGCGTCCAGTGGATGGTTACCCAGGCACTCTCGGCAACTTGAACCCGATACAGAGGGTCATGTCAGAGTCTTCGGCGGGAGGCACGCCACGGAGCAGTGGCGAATTTTACAGCATGAGCAACCATAGCGATGAGACCATAGTGTCCGAGCTGCCGAATCAGAGTCATGCCACTGGTCGACTTCTATCGCAGCCACATTCGCGACAGGCATCACGATCTCGGGTTCCAGGCCAGGACAACAAACCTACCGAGCCGGAGACGTTAATGATGGGCTATGCGCAGACAGCAGGACACTTCACGCTGGACGGCAGTCTAGTTAACGCGGCGCCCTTTGAGGAAGTCAAGCGCAAAGGTGTGCAGGGTAGTGGAGGCGTCATCGGAGTAGAACGCTCAAGGCGCACCTCCGGCATGTTCGGCGCACTCAGCTGGGGTAGCATCGGCGAGTCCATAGGTGGATTGCTAGGCAGCGATGAAAACAGTTCGATGGCGCAGATGAAAGCTACCGCGAGCTCGAAGACGGTCCCGTTGCTCTCGACGCCTCAAACACTGCTATTCGTAGATCTCAGGCTTGCGCTTGGAGAAAGTAGAAGCTACCACTACCGCTTCGCACTTCCTCGCGGGTTGCCGCCAAGTCATCGCGGTAGAGCGATCAAAGTGGACTATAACCTTGTGCTTGGTCTGCAGCGACCAGGCGGTCAAGTAGTCAGACAGATCGAGGTGCCATTTAGGGTGCTAGGCAGTGTCGATCGCCGAGGGGAGATCCTTGGTCACGACCTAATGTCACCCTACATCTTCTTGCAAGACTCAGCCCGTTCACAATCGGTCAGTAGTCCTGAGTACACGACTCCTGGGAGCCTTGACTTCCCTCCTTTCCCGTCGAAAGAGTCATCGAACAAGGCCAAGCCGCCAGAGCAAGGTCTGGAGGACTTTCTACGCTATACCGACCGGTTACTAGCCAGCACTTCCGAGACCGACCAACATGGTGCTTTGCTCTCTCCCACATCGCCCACCTCTCCAAACCTCAACCGAGTCGACAGTCTGCCCAATGGTTCGCCACCTACTGCCAGCACGCGAGAGTACATCGACTTCACCCTTCTCCGTGTCAACCAGACCTCATCGCCCACAGCCCAGTCTCCAAACCGCTTCAACATCGCGCGCGCTGGCCAACCCGTCGCCGTCCTGACACTACTGCGACCAGCTTGCAGACTCGGTGAAGCCATAACAGGCCGTCTAGACTTCAGTCCGGCCTCTGATCCCAGCTTACCACCTCTGGTACCGACTTACAGCCTTCTGATTGAGCTCGAAAGCGGAGAGCGCGTCGACCCCTCGCTCGCTCTGCGCAGTGCAAGCTCGATTCAACGCGTGACGCACAAGATCCACGCCTCGGTTCGTGAGACGACGCTGTTCGCAAAGTACATCACGTTCAATCTCACTGCGCCGACGAATGCGACGCCGACGTTCGAGACTACGGGCGTGAGTCTAAATTGGAGACTGAAGATCGAATTCACGACTGCGCGCCAGGTGGAAGGGGAGGAGAAGGGTGAAGAGGGGCTGATGGAGGAGGTAGGCAGCGACGAAAGGGGCGTGACCATGCTCGCCAAAGAACGGCTGGATGGCGAGACGTGGGAGATCTGGATACCGATCAAGGTATACGGCACGCAAGTCGTCGTAGACGACACTGCCGCGCCAGATGGCCTAGTCATCTAATCTCAATCAACCCCACACCGTCATGAACTCGCCACCATCTCTCACATTCCACTAGAGATCTCCCCATTAGTACCCCTCACAGCGCAAACCCTCGTCTCGTCATAACAGCAATCTTCCCACTCTCCTCACTCGCGTCCCAAAACCCCAGTTCCTTACCATAAAACGCCATGCCCTTCCCCGGCGTAGCTACCAAAAACGCCCTTCGAAGCGCGGGCATACTATCAATCACCTCCCCACAAGAGGCCACAAGCCATTTGCCTAGATCTAAACCCCGGTGAGAAGGGGAAATGTAGACGTCCGTCAGGTAGCACGTGGATACGTGGTCTGTGATGAAGCGCGCGAGGCCGATTTGCTTCGGTGCCGCTGGTGATGGGCCATTTATTGATGGAGAGGGGGTCCGGGGTGTGGATGGCTCGGAGACGGTGGCTGGTTCAGGAATAGCAGGAGGGACTCGTAGACGCCTAGCGTAGTTGAATGTTGGAGCATGAGTTTCAGGGTATCGATGTCGAGGCGTTTGGCCCACTGTGAGTCGTCAGATTCGATGATGGAGAGACTGAATACGGAGCACGAGTACGCACGTACATCTCCTCGCTCTCGAAGGCATTGTTGATCATGTCCAAGTCCAGCAAGTCGATGGACGTCGAGATGAGGTATTCGACGCCTTTGACTTCTTTCTGCCACTCACGGACTGGAGTTGATGTAGCCATCGTCGCAGCCTGAAGGTCACGAATTGTCTCTGATCTACCACTCACAGGCGAGTGGCTGTTCCTGGAATCAACGCTGTTGTCCAGAACTCTGTTGCAATGACTTCTGCGCCGTGTTTGGTGTGCAAATCGCTCAAGTAATTGTGAACTTCAGGTCGATTTTGTGAAGTGGAGCATAAACTCACGGTAGCGACGATATCGCAGCTACTACGCGGCCAATCGAGCTCAAATCAAGGTCGGAATAATCCGCATACAATCGCATACTGTCTCGCCAACTACGTACTGAGACCATGGGCCGAAAGTCAGAGGCATCAATGTGAAGCTCATTACATTACGCTATGTACATCCTCGCGGTATCATCAACACCCTTCGAACCCATGCCCCGTGAACCAAGCACCTCTCACCTCATCTCCCCATCCTTACCCACCCCAGTCGTCCCATACTCCGATCCCGTACTCGCCCCCCTCTCGCCCTCCCCCGCAAACACATCCACACTAGCCTTCGCGAACTTCCGCGCAGGAACCTTCTGCTCAAACAACACGTCCAGCTCCGCGAACGTCCTCCCCTTCGGCTCCGGCAAGCGGAAATAAGAGTATACAATACAACCCGCGCAGCTCGCGGCCCAGAAAAAGCCAGTGTAGTTCCCCCAATTCCACGCCGTGGGATTGATCATGTAAGGCGTAAGGACCGAGCAGACGATACCTACTATGACGTATAGTCCGCGGCCTAGAACGACAGTCTTGATTTGCAGACGGCGCGTTGAGAGTTCGGCGACGAGAGAGTAGGCGACGGTGCCGACGGTGAGTTGGTAGACCGCGGCCCAGACGATCATTATGGAGCCTGTGGCTAGCGCGGATTGATCCCGGTGGGAAGCGGGGACGAGTCCGAGGAACCCCATGATGAAGAGCATTAAGCAGAGTCCACAGAGTCCGTAGAGGAACAGCGTTCGCCGGCCGAGGCCAGCGCTCATGAGTCCCCAGGCACCCAAGACGCCGACCATGTTTATGGCGTACTGGCCCATCGCGAAGGAATATGAAGTCGAGGGGTCCAAGCCGGCTTGTTGCAGGAAGTAAGTGCTGTAATTTGAAAAGCTGTTACCCGATAAGTTCTGCATGGCCCAGACCATGCAGACGATTTCCGTGCGGCGGAGATCGACGCCCTTGAAGCAGTCGAGGTAGGAGGCGCCGGACGTCAACTTCTCTTCGAGACGCGTGGTGTGCACCATCATGCTCACGGTCTCATCGGCGTCGAAATCGGTTTCACGGTTCAGGGAAGTGAGGCGGAGGAGCGAGTTTTTGGCGTCGGCAATGCGACCTTTGCGGACTAGCCACCAGGGCGACTCCGGGGCGAAGGCTATGCCTACTGCGAGGGGGACGGGCCACATCCACTGTAGGGCGTAAGGGATGCGGTAGGCCCAGTGATCGTTGCGGTTGAGCATCGCTTTGATGACGCCGATTGCTATGAGCTGGCCGAGACCCCAGCAGAAGTTGACGTAGGTTGTTAGGTAGCCGCGCAGGGCTACGGGGCAGACTTCGGAGGCGTACTGCGAGCATTGTCAGCGAGACCGAGCATGACCCTTAGAGACGACGGCGAGGAAACTCACGCTGATCGTCAACGTCTGGAATACT
The DNA here is from genome assembly GCA_002077045.2 of Rachicladosporium sp. CCFEE 5018. Classification (NCBI taxonomy): domain Eukaryota; kingdom Fungi; phylum Ascomycota; class Dothideomycetes; order Cladosporiales; family Cladosporiaceae; genus Rachicladosporium; species Rachicladosporium sp. CCFEE 5018. The sequence goes on from KZ111142.1 coordinate 558,552, forward strand.
CCCCAAGGAATACCGCATAGTATCTCCGCTACAAGCAACTGCGCCAACGAATTCGCCGTGAAAAAGATCGCCGTAAACCCCATAATCAGAGTCAAACACCCCACAACAGTCCACTTGTACCCAAACCTCTCACTCACAAACCCATTCAAAATCAACCCAATAATCTCGCCCACATTCGCGCCATTACTCAGCCCAGATTGCCATGCAGCTGAGACCGAAAAACTCCCATCCGGCTGCAGAGTCCCGAACTTCTGATTCCACTGCGGAAACCCGTACAAGTTGTTGACGAGCGCGAGGTCGAAGCCTTCCATTGCTATGCAAGTGGAGATTAGGAGGGACCAGGCGATGGCTTTGGGGTACAGGCGTATGCCTTGCATGAGAGTCATGCTGTGTTCTTTGTCGGAGGCTGACTTCGCGTTGAGGGTCGTCTGCTCGGAGGTTTCCGTGTGTGCTGCTGCTTCGACTGAGGATGTGCGAAGTGGCGAGGCGTGTTTCTTGTCCATATCATGAGGCGCACCGGCCTCGGGAATGCGTTCTTGCGCCATGGTGATGCGCGGGTATAGTTCGCGGTGTAATTCGGCAACACCCTCAAAGCTACCAATGCTGAAGAGATACCAAAGGGAAAGCGGTGAGTTCAAGAAAGAATTGCATACTTAACAGCGCGGATCATTGTTGTCGAGCATAGCGCTCCGAATTGAGGTGGGGACGGCGACACGCGACCGAGCAGGCACTAGTCAGTTATAGGACCATGGCCAGCTCCAAGCAGCGTGCACAAGGGCGACGCATGGCTGAATGAGAGTGGCAGGAAGCTAGTAGACTGTGGGAGTGGTCACGCTGGTCATGGGAGCTGAGGCATGGAAAGATGGCTGTTGCAATCGAGGAGAGATGCGGAGAAACGCACATCGTGAAGTGCATTACCTCGGCGTTCAGGCGAAACAGTTTATCCGCTTCATCAAACGCCACTCCGCAGATACAATGGAGACAATGATTGACTTTTGAACTTATTGGATTTTTCATACACCTCCCCAGCTTCATATAGACTACATACCCCTCCCCATCTTCCCAGCCCATCTCCTCTATGCCATGTACCCGCACTCCAGACGCCTCGCCGAGTCCAACACGCCCGTCCGCCCGCAAAGCACACAATCTATCAACACCAGGACCCTCAACAAGGTCCGATATATATATGCAAGAAATGAACTCTGCTCTGATTTCTTCGTTCGCGATACCGATCGCGTTGTAACAGCAGAGGGAACGCCGGGAGGATGCCAGACACCTGGAGCGAAAGGAGGGGAGCGCCGGGCTATGCAGAACAAGCAGGGTCGTGGGGCGAGGTCGGAGGGTCGAGTGTACATGAAGCGTCGGAGCTGGCGTAGGAAGTCGATATCCAACGTCGTGCAGCAGACTTGCAAAGTACAAGCCTTGAGTTCAGTCTCATCGCCACGGAATCCACGACCGCTTCGCCTTCTTAGCCTTATGCGCCATCTTCCTCTCCTTGTTCTTGCCCGAGCTCGTGCTAGTCGAGCACTGATCGACAAACGAGTTCTGAGGCCAACTGTAACCCGCTTTGTCCCTGCGCTAATGTCAGCAATCACCCAAAATACAGTTATCGTGCAGCTCCACTTACCAGTGCGTCAGGTTAGGGTTGGTGTACGCCTCCCCATGATTCGCAATATACTGCGTCGTCGGATATCCCGCCGGATCACAAGTCAACTCATCCCCATCGCCCTGATAGACTCTTACATAGTCGATCCGCATAGTCGCAGGCATAAGCGGTGCAAGACCAGTCAAATTTAACTCAGCGAATCCAGTACTCATACCGAAATTGAGAATCAGCGCCAATGGTTCCTCAGGAATCACGCGTTGTCCGACATTGCCATTCGGCCCCGTAGCGGCGCCAGTGACTTTCCACGTATCCACATCGCCGACATTCCAGAGAATATATCCGTCCGCGCCGGGGGTATACTCGAAGCCGTACTTCTGGTATGCTTTGCCGTCATACCAGTTATTGTTCAGCAGCGTTACCGTAGACAGAGCTTGCTGGTACACGCCTCCCTGGTAGGAGTTCATAGCCGAGACCTTCGAGTCGTACAGCTCAATGGCGTCCGTGTTGGGCCGCCACAAGAGGTCAAATGGCGCGACTTGGAACGACTGTGACGCCGAGCCGACTTGGTTGTTCGCGTCTAGATGCCCGACGGAAGCCTCCAGCGCATCGATCTCGGGCGCGCTTCGGGCGATACCCGGGGAAGGGTGGTCTTCGCCCTCGCAGGAGCAGCCTGGCAAGCGCATGCCCGGGAGACTGCTGAGACCGTCTGGGTCGGACTGATTCCAGGTCACACCGACGTCGCATTCATCGTGGTAGCTGTACGGCCACATGCCGTCTGTTGTTGATAGATAGCCTGGTCGGCCGAGGTTGCCCATGGCCCAGAAACCAGGCCAGAACCCGATTGTGTCTCCTCGTCCGGGGAGTGAGATCGCAGCCTCCATGTAGCCTCCCTTGAAGCACATTTGATTCCAGGATTGCAACATGCCAGACCTGTAGTTGAGATTGTGGGATTGGAAGGCGTCGAATTTGAGCGTGAGAAGGCCATCTTTGGTCGTTGCAGCATCAGGGTCGTACCACTGTGTGAAGAGTCAGCACTTCCACCTGTGTACTCACAGCGCCTCGTATTCAATGCATACCTCCAAATCCTGCGTAGCGCCATACCAAAAGTCCATGGCCGTCCAGTAAGCATCATCGCCCGGGTAGAATGTCCGTCCATCCTCATTGAACTCGTCACTAAACACCAACTGCTGTGTTTTACCATTTGTATCTTTTCGCGACATTGCACTCTTCGGCGTATCCGGATCTATCAAACCCGTCCGCACGTTCTTCAGCGTTGGCGCATTCCCATCGAGGCAGTTCGGATCCAGTTTGCACAAGTCCGAGCCGGCGGGTTTTATGGCCTTTTGTACGAACGTTCTGCATTTCCTGTCAGCACACTGCAAGTCTTGCCCGCTGATCAGCAGCAAGCACTCACAATATCGGGTATCCAATGAACAGTATCAACACTCCCAACGTGATGAGCGCTAAACCGCCAACATTCACCAGTCCTCGCTTACTAAACAGGTCTGAGCAGTCCAGCTTCTCCTTCTCGTTCGGGTCCGGGTTATGCAGGTAGTCGTCCTTCTCCACATCTTCGGGAAACAGCAGCAGACCTGCAGATGGCAAGATGTTGTACTTCTCGCTCACAGTCTGTGTGTTCACGCCATCCTCATCACTGCCTGCTCTTGACGGTGCTCTCGAGTCATCGAACGGTGATGCGAATGGCCCGCCATACCGACTGTCTCTGCTTCCTGCACTTTCCGATGACCATGACGTTCTTCGCGAGTTGAAGCCACTTGCCGTCGGACTGTCCTCATCGCGAAACCGTCTCGTCTTGTTTCTTCGCGGTGGCAGTAACAGCTCAGCCGACTCCTGTGGCCCCTGATTATCATACACGCCCGGCTGCCGTAGCGAGCCCGCCGTGCCTGGCCGCGGTGCCTGGGCGGCGCCTGCGGATGTGAGTGACCGCGACGAAGGCTGCCGTGCAGTCTGTGGCCGCGACTGTGAATCGGATTGTTGTTGTTGGTCGATATTGAGAAGGTCACCACTCCCCGAGTTCAGTCGGATGTGAGGTGGCGCGTGCCTTGGCGGCGGGAGAGAAGGGTCGTTGTCCATCACTGTTCCGCAGGCCGGGCGGAGTAGTGTGGAAGAAGGGGGATATGGGCGCTACCGAGTCTGTACTGCAGTTCTGATGACGCGAGTGTGGTTTCAGTGAATGTGTGTTGTGTTGTGTCGTGGATCGTCCACACTCGCAAGTCAAGCGAATGTGTGTATTGTCAGCGCGAGTGGTCCAGCCGTGCGCAGTCAGGCAGTCAGGCGGATTGACAGTTGTGTTGTTGTGGTCAGCCAGGAATAATTCAGGCTTATGCAGGTCCCGAAAGAGCGTCGGTCGGCCGCGTGTTACGGGGGCGCTGCGGTGAGGCGCAGGTGACGCGAGTCGTGTTGGGAAGAGCAGCAACAGCGGCGGAGAGGAGAGGTGGGAGGTATATGGCGGCGGTGATGGGAGAGACAGCGACGACGAGGGTGGGAGGTGTGTGTCTTGTGTGAGAATGGGCGTCGGGTCTCGCGTAGCACAAGTCTCTACTCGTGCTGTCCAAAGAAGGGGTGCAGCATAGGTCTGTGCTCGCCCGTCCTTGAGAGATGCGGCTCCACACCAATCGTCCACGCAATGTCTTCTGCTGTTCGCCACTCCTTGTTGTTGTATCCTACATTGCTCACACTGCGAATGGCACCAGCACAGCATGACCAGGCAATCCGTGAGTGGGAAAGCCGAAGCTAGAGTCGTCACGCGGTCACGACAACGCTGTCATCGGGCAACGCGGAGAAAAGTTTACTTCACGCTGCCGTCGCTGCATCTTCGGCGCAGCGACGGCCATAACGACCTAGCAACATCCATCCTGCATACTACTGTATGCAAAATACCGCAGGCAACACACACTCATTGTTCACGCTGTACGAGGGACGGCACCGAGGAAGCGCGTAACGTCAGCATGTTGTGTCTCAACGCTACCCGAAATACATTACCCATCCCGGCTCTTTCTCCACCATCCGCAGGCATGTCACCACACGCGCTACGGGTCCCCCAGCGTGTTGACAAAGTGTCTTCCGGCAAGGTGGTGCAGATGCATAAATAGTGAGATCAGCCATTGCGACAGCCGTGAAGGATGCTCAGCTACTGGTCAATCGTTGGCCACGATGATACGTGTATATGTGGAGGAGTATTGCCGTTAGGTGATTCCACAAGGTAGATTACAGACTGTATAGTAGGTTCAACTACGCCACAGGGTTCAGCTTCGCGATGTCGGAAACCGTTACGCCTGGACCGAGCGCCTCGAATATGCATCTTCACGTGGCACTATATGGTAGTCTATCGTCACAGAAGTCGCAGCTGGTAGAGAGTCGTCCTTGCGCATACCAGATGACTTGCGGAGACTGATTATCAGACCACTCCTATTCTATCAGCTGCAACCGCCGTCAGACCAACGTCTGATCAGACATACTGAGCGAAATACCTCTGTCGTTGCAGCAGTTTTGGACTTTTCACCTTGCTGCGTCTGCGATACATCCCGAGACGTAATCACAAAGGTGATATCAGCGAGCTTGAGTCACTAGTAGGCTGGTGGCGCGAGAAGCGGGACTCCACAAGGAGCAGCAAGCATGGAGGAAGACAGAGCCATCGCGGACCTTGGACCCGATGTCTCGACAGGCTTCGAGAAAGAAGAGGACATGGCGGTGAAGACACCCAAGAGGAGATTCGTAGGGCGAAGAGTAGCAGATGCCAAAGCTGCGGCGCGGGCAGAAGCCGAAGGCAGCAGTGCGGTCGAGGATAGCAGCGCAGTACAAGGTGCATTCCACTACACACCCCAGCGATCTTTCAACAAGTCGCTGACGCTCCTCTCCCAGTCGCGCCTCGTCGTCGTCCAGCACGCACCTTGAACAATGTTCCCGACTCCATCCTACACGATGTCGCGATCAACGAGGCTATCGCTCTCTTGCCGAAGAACTACAATTTTGAGCTGCACAAAACTATCCACCGCATCCGCACATCTGGCGCGCAGAAGATAGCATTGCAAATGCCAGAAGGCCTCCTCCTCTTCGCCACAACAATCTCAGACATCCTCACGCAGTTCTGCCCGAACACAACATACCTGATCATGGGCGACGTGACCTACGGCGCCTGCTGCATAGACGACTACACCGCGCGTGCGCTCGGCTGCGATATGCTGATCCACTACGCACATAGCTGTCTCATCCCCGTAACGACGACACAAATCCAGACACTGTACGTCTTCGTAGACATCAGCATTGATGTGCCGCATTTACTAGCAACGATCGAGCGAAACTTCAAGCCCGGCAGCACGATAGCCATGGTCGGCACGATTCAGTTCAACGCTACGCTGCACGGCACCGCTCCCCAACTCCGCGCAGCAGGCTACAAGATCCTCATCCCTCAGATCGCGCCACTATCGAAGGGTGAGATCCTCGGCTGCACGTCCCCACACCTCACCAAAGAGGAGAACGTAGACTGTATCCTCTACCTGGGCGACGGGAGGTTCCATCTCGAAAGCGCGATGATCCACAACCCCAAAATCCCGGCTTACAGATATGATCCCTACTCCCAGCGACTCACGCACGAAGTCTACGACCACGACACCCTCCTCGCGGACCGCAGTAAAGCTCTCGCCGGCGCGCGGACTGCGAAGAAGTGGGGTTTGATCCTCGGCTCCCTTGGTCGGCAAGGGAATCCGCACACCCTCACTTTAGTCCAAAACCACTTGCGAGACCGCGGCATACCGTACGTCAATTTGCTGCTTAGCGAAATCTTCCCTGGCAAGCTGGCCACGATGCCAGATGTCGAGTGTTGGGTGCAGGTTGCTTGTCCGAGGCTGAGCATAGACTGGGGGTATGCTTTCGCGAGACCGTTGTTGACGCCTTATGAAGCGCTGGTTGTGCTGGGACAAAGGGAGGGATGGGAGAAGGAGGGGCGGTATCGCATGGATTATTATGGAAGGGAGGGGCTGGGGAGGGTGAAGGAGGAGGATTTGAGCGTTAAGGCGGTGGAGGCTGCGGCTTGAGATGGGAGGGGGTGGGGTTTACAGCTTTGCTGTTTTACTTAGAGGCGTGTCGTCGTCGGACTTCCTGCTACTTGACATGCTGGGGTCTTGCTCACTGCCCTTCAGCAACGGCGTGATACCCTCCCGAATATTCTTCGGCACGCCCTCACCCTCTACTTTATTCGTAATTCGATTCACCCATATCTGCACGAACCTGCCACACACACTCATTAGCACGCCCCCATCTCGTCCCTTCACTCACCCTGGATAGAAAGATCAACTCACCCCCCCACCACCTTAACCCCTCCCTCCCCCTGCCAAAACGCGACTTCATACATGACGCTCCCCCTCCCCACCTTCACGACCCTAAGCCCCACGTCTAGCACGCCAGGGTACTGGCAGCTGCCGAAGTAATCACAATACGTATTCGCCACGAGCCCGACGAAAGGGGAATGTTGGGGTGAGTAAGAATGGGGAAGTTGAGTGATTAGGTAGGAGTTTATTATGGAGTCGATGAGGATGCCGTAGATGGGGTTGTTGAGGTGGGAGAATTGGTCGTTGTCAGCCCTGATTGACTATCAGCGAATGGGACGGATTTTGTAGGAAGTGATTGAAGGTGTACCAGCGAGTCCGATATTCTTCGTGGTAGGGGTAGTCGGAGGGTTTGCGTTGACGCTTTGAGGACAGGTCGAGGGCTAGCGCCATAGTATTATCGTGCAGGATGAGGTCAAGTGGCGCGAGTGTAGATACGTGTATGACGATCAAGCACTATAGCTATACATGTAATGGGTCGTAGTTCAATACCTCAATGGACGCGGTTCTTTGCCGAGGTGATGGACCATACCGCATCGGCAGGCCAAACCTAGTCAGTACCTTCAACACCTCCTCTTATTAGTGCCACCTCTGCATATAGCAGCGTTGCGAGGTTCGCTCAAACTATGGACATACGACTGCCGGTGGGACGAAAAGGATGTGACCGCTCTCGCGTCAGACTTGTTGTTGGGCAGTGGAATTATGATGGTGAGATCTGACAGCTGACAAACATCTTTACATTGCTTGCCGCGCTCCCACTTGTACAGACATGTATCCCTTTTTCTCACATCTTCCAAATCGTGACCGTTGCTATCGCTTTACTCGCCTAGCCTGATCTTCCGAATGCCTACGATTCTGGCCCTGTGTCACCATTGACCGTCGCGGATATCTGGCGTCTCGAACTATAATAGCCTCGTCTGTTTGCTAGCTGGTCTCACCGAGGACAACCACGAATCTTCAGTATGGGTGACGCTCCCGCATCACCAGATCTGCGCTCGATCTGTATCATCGGCGCCGGGCCCGCCGGTCTCGTCGCAGCAAAGACCTTTCTGCGAACTGGCCGGTGTCGAGTTACCGTCTACGAGAAGTCGCATCGTCTCGGCGGGATCTGGGCACTAGACGAGGACTCTACAGGCGGCTTCCTGCATCCTCGGACGCCTACCAATCTTTCAAGGTTCTCCGTGGGGTTCTCCGACCTAGCATGGAGCTCAGTGGATATCGGTAGCCATGCGAAGGGTAAGCTGCCGATGTTCCCGAAGGCATGGCAAGCGGGGAAGTATCTCGTGGAGTACCGACGACGATATCTCCCCGGAGAGGTGATCAAGTATGGCATGCGTGTCAGCAAAGCGGAGAAGTGTAAGCAGCTGGCAATCGGAAGTAAGGAATGCTGGCGCGTCACGGCAATTGATGCAGATGGGCGAGAGGAGCGTGCTGGTTTTGACCACCTGGTTGTCGCTACGGGCTTCTTTGCAAAGCCACGGCCTTTACAGCATTCAGTGGACGTACAGGGACAGGTTGACTCGTTAAGCATGTTGCACAGCTCGCAGTACAGAAGTCTACAGGAGCTGCTACCGCCTTCATCGCAGAGCTTGGCTGGCAAGAAGATCCTGCTTATTGGAGGAGGCAACTCGGCCGGCGAAGCTGCAGCAACGATCGCATCACATTTGTCCAATGCTCAATGGTCGAATGACACGACGCAACAGAAAGCCTTCGAAGGCTGTAGAGTCGTCCACAGTACACCGCGCCCGATATACGCCCTTCCGCCCTTCACTCCTGCCAACGAGAACTCCACAATTTTCATGCCACTTGACTTCAACTTCTATGACCTCTCGAGACGACTCCCGGGGCCGATCACGGGCAACGCTGGCAGAGTACCCGAAACTGTGAAGGAGATGCTGCATGGTGTCCTGAGAAAGACGATAGGCGGAGATCAGAGTGATCTCGGCGCTGATGCGCTTGTAGCTCCACAAGGCACAGAGCGAGGCACTGTGCAAGTCGCTCTCGCGGAGACCTACGCAGAGTTCGTTCGCTCTGGGTTAATAGAAGTACGCGCTGGACGTGTTGCTTCGATATTCGAGAGAGACGGACGTGTTGTTGCCACAATGTCTCACGGAGGCACCAGTACCGAGATCGAAGACATTGGCGCTGTCGTCTATGCCACTGGCTATAGTCCCTCATCTGCACTGGACATGCTGCATCCGCAAGTGAAGGAAGCCCTGCATTACGATGAGACTAGCATGCGCCTTCCACTCATCCTCGAGCAGTGGCAGACTATGAGCAAAGCCGTACCGAATCTGGCTTTCATCGGCTTTTACGAAGGGCCCTATTGGGGCGTGATGGAGATGCAGGCCAGGCTCGTGGCTCAGCACTGGCTGAACGACCAGGAGGTGTTCACTAAGCCATATGAAGAAGCGGAAGCGATGCTAGATCTACGCAAAGCAATGCAAGACCGCACACTCGATGTGCCCCAGTACTGGTTTGGTGACTATGCTGGGTACATGGAAGAGATTGCTTCTGTGCTAGAGCTGCAGCGCAACGACGGCGACTTCCAGGAATGCTCTGGTGCGGTCTCAGCAGCACGGTATCTCGCTGATAGCGACGATCGAACAGAAGCCGATGCCACGATGCACGACTTGTACGACACTTGGCAATCCTGTACGGAGACTGGCAAGTACACTGCACGAGCTGCCTTTCGTACTCTGCAGGGTAATTGGGACGTTCATCGCCGCATTACGAGCCACAATACTACCTACCCTTCCGGCGTCCTGACTGGCAACGCCAGCTTCCAGTTTCGCTCTCCAACAGACGCAGCTTTCGATCTTGAGTATCTCTACGCCGAGTCCGGCACGTTCACGCTTGCTAACGGTGCGACGATGAACGCCTCGCGACGCTACGTCTACCGATACTCCGAAGCTCAGGACCGGCTGAGTGTGTGGTTCGTGAAGCCAGCACATGATCTAGAGGTGGACTACCTATTTCACGATCTCACATTTGCGCCGCCAGCTGAAGCTGACGATGCTGGGCACCACTTTGCCAAAGCTGACCACCTCTGCGTGAAGGACATGTACTGGACGGAGTATCGATTGCCGATCAAGGGTATCGCTTTGCATAGCTTCCAGGTTGAGCACAAGGTGAAGGGTCCGGATAAGGACTATGTAAGCTTCACGGATTACAGGCGGCCAGAAAAGTCAGCTGTGTGAACACACGGTGGTGACTCGGTCTCGTACAATGATAATATGTCTATCCCGGCGTCCACCAGTTCTGATCCGACGGCACTCCTTTGTCGAACTCATACTTCCCAGTCGCTCGCGCCCGCCAATCCTCTACGCCCTTGGGAGTTTGCTTGATGTACATCTCAGGATCCTGAGTCATGTTGAGAAAGAATGGCTGGTCCAGATGATCGATCTCGCCGTCCACCCACTCGATGCCGACTGTCGAAATACCCCAACTCTCGACCTTTGACTTTGCTGATAATGGTAGCTTCAACTGCATCGGACACTTCCAGGATATCAGTACTGGCTTGCCAAAGACGAAGCAGACGACTTACCCGGTACCACGAGGCGAAGTAGTCAATCGCCAACATCACCCTCGCCTTCTCCCCCCGATTCGGCATCCCCGCATGCCACAACCTCAAATCCCTAAACAGCATACTCCCCTTCCTGACCCTCGGCTGCACCGGCTTGCGAACCTTCGCCTGCTTCTGAATGAACTCCTTCCGGATCCACCCACTCTCCTTCTGCACCTGCTGCTCGTCCCGTCCATACGCATCATGGCTCCCACACCAGATTTCCGTAACGCCGTTCTCTGGCCCAGAGTCCTGCAGGTACGTATTCACCACAATCCCGAACGGGATGGGCGGGAACGCGTGGTTCACATCAGAGTGAACCGCTTGCCGCCCCGTAGCGCCAGGTAACGCCACATTCGAATTCAAAAACCTCAACTCCGGCCTCGGCCCAAGCAAATGCTCAATCACGCGCATCATATGCACATTCGCGTAGAACTCCCGCATAAGCCACTCCTCACTCAGCGGCGGCACGACAGAAACATTCTTCGTCGCTTCGCCTTGATTCCATTGCTGGAAGGCCTTGTTGATGTATATGTCCGTGTCGGCTACGATGCGGTCGTAGAGTTTATCTGTCAGGGCGTCTGGGATGGCGTTCTCGAGGACTACGAAGCCGTCGCGGTGGTAGGCGTAGAGGAGTTGTTGGAGGGTTGCGGGGTCGGTGAGGCCTGAGTCACGTTCGCGGTCGGTGAGGCGAATGGTGATGGGGTTGTCGCCTGTTTGGTCGATGTTGGGGATCAAAGCACCTTCGGAATACTGTGCGGTTGGCGTGTTGTCGTCCATCATGGGAGACATGATGGGCCGCGATCGTGGTGGCGGAAATCGGGATGCTGCTCCCTGTCAGAGAGGGAGCCGATGGGTCCAGCGTCTTCTTAGATTATGAACTCGGCGAACGAGGTAACAGGTCGTGTGCTAGTGTGGCAAAATGAACTCCGCATATACAGATCTGCAAGCAACAATGGCCCTTTCGCCTGATTACAGGCGAGATAAGAAATACTGTCAAATGGCCTACGGGGTCAACTGCATCGTTGAGTAATTCGCGCTTGTTTCGAAGTCGCTTCGGAGCAGAGACAATACAGTGACGATAGTCATGTTTGTCGTTCGCATCCTCTCCACAATTGCAGTGTAGACGGCTGCAATTAGGCTGATATCGTGCAAAGCTCCAGAGCTCATGCTACGTTAGCCGCGAGAAAGACAGTCCGATTGACCTTGGGCCTCGTTACTTGGAGGCGATCGGAGATATACGGGAGATTCACTTACCTCCGCTATGCAGACAAGGAGACGACGCGTGAGTATGAGGGAGCGTCATACACATACCACTACCTTCCTACCCCTTCTCAGCCCCCTTCCCCTTCGTCGCCTTTCCCTCCCGTTCCACAACCCTCAGTTCCTCCTCGACAAGCTTAACGCAAATATGCGCCACATCGCTTCCCACGCGCCAAGTCCTAAGCGTAACCCCATTCCTATGCATAACACCCTTCGCTCGAGCCCAGCGCTGATTCCACAGAAACTCCTTCTTCCCAACCCCATCAGCTGGACTCCCAGGCAGTCCGTCATCGCTCATACCCCCGCTCGACAACCGGTCGGATTGTTTGTTGCGGATGCTGGCGAAGGACTGCGTGCTCCCCACTCTCCTCGGCGGCGGAGGCGGAGCCGTAGATTTCCAAGGCTCGATGGGGTGGTGGGTTGATATCGCGCGAGGCGTTTCTACGGAGTTTGAGGTCGGTGCTTCGGCGTGCCAGTGTGGTGCTGAGGGCATAGAAGGCATGGCGTTGTAGACGTTATTTAGCTTCTGCTTGGCGATGCCGCGGTAGGTGTTTGGTCTTGTTGGGAGGTCGGGGCGGGATTTGGTGGAGTCTTGGCGTTGGACTTGGGAGAGGGGGGAGGGTTGGGAGGGTTGCGCGAGCGCTTGTATTGCGGGGAGTTGCGGTTTCACGGCGCTAGAGGGCTTCCGTGGTCGGGGAGGTGGGGTCTTGGATGTCTCTGTTGGGGTGGTCACTTGGCTGTTAGCCGAAGGACTTCGCAAAGTGGACGGCTTGGGTGGAGGTGAGGGTGTAGACTTTGGCATATCGGCTTGGGCGCCGCTTCTACGCGCAACGAGCGTGCTCTGTGAGGTCGTAGCGTGTAGCTTCGGCTCTGTTGGCGTGACTGCATCACTGAAGTCGATCAAGTCTTCCTCGGGTGCAGAAGCTACCGAGTGCCGGAACGAGCCTGTTGCTGTTGCCGCTCGTGCTCCATTGTGCGGCCGAGAGCGTCCATTCCCAGCAAAGCGATCATTCGATGGCTTGTCGGGATTGATGTTCCGCCTATCTTGCCGCGACTCCGCCTCCATCTCAGCCAGCGACGCTGCTATCGCCGCTTGTAGCTCGGGATCGTCGTCTCGGGTATCGTTCGGCCGTGACAGGCGCTTCGACGTTGACAGACTATCCGTGCTGTGATTCCGCGAATGACCGCCACTCCGCGAACCACTTGCGCCTGCGCCACTGCCTGACTGATCGAAGTAGCCGGTCTTGGTGGTGGTCGTGACATCTCGAATGAAGACACCGATAATTCGACCTGGATTGTCGATCACCACGTCGGTGTATACCTCGAGGTCAGCTTCCCCACTGTCACCCACGAGGATGAACTTGCGATCTGGAAAGTCGCGCATGAGCTTGTCCAGCGTCGCCTTCTTGCGCTCAGCAACTGGCTCAAAGATGCCTTGCAGATAGCCACTGTACTGCTTTAAGTGGAATGACCCTCTCGGCAGATCAGCACTCTTGAAATACGTCGTGAGAACCGGGTACATCTGCCACGGCGAGTTTGATACGTAGTGCATCTTGACGCCCATGTCATGTAGCGTCGTGTACCACTCGCGCACACCTTCGATCGTCATATCGCCAAGATCCCTTATGAACGCGTTGCGGAAGATCTCCCGGGCTCCAGCGCTGATGCCGGAATGCTTGATCGTGTCATCTATATCACTGATAAGACTGACGCCACGTTCGGGTGTCACCATGACTTCCTCTGTGATTGACAAGCCTTCGCCTGCGAAGACTCGCACGTGCGTGGGCACGAACTCAAGTGGTGCTCTGCAGGTGAAGTGGCCTGAGCTGTCGGTGTAGATGGTCCGCTGCCGTGCATCGGTCTCATTATAGAAGAACGCAGTGACAGCGGTCTCTTCGAGCGGGTTGGACATGAATGGTCGGAGTCGAGCTAAGAGATGTGCATTTGCCTGAGCCAGCTCTGCTGCGGACATTCTTCCAATAGGTGGCCAGCTAGATCGCTTTCCTATCGGTGCAATCTGGATGTTGTCTATAGTTGACGTCGTCCGAGGATGGTTCAAGCGCATGCCAGTCGATGTCTGTCGGCCACGCTCTGGCGAAGTATCTCTGCTGTGCGTACTCGATGCATATGAATGCCGGTTCGGGTTCTCGCTGTACGAGCCTCGTTCAGCCCTTGCCGCTTCGGCCTTGCCACGTTGCAAGATTTTCTCGGCCTCCATGTTGATCAGATCTTCCTCCATCCGCGAATTGCGATCAGGGCTCGAGGCTCTGCTCGAGACTTTGCTACCGTCTGCAGAGGCTGAAGCTGCAGGTGGCGCAGGGAGACCGCACATCTGTCTAGCGAGACCGATGAAAAGCCGCTGCCTTCGAGTTGTAGGTCCTCGCTGAGGTGCGTAGATCCAGCCGCGTACATCGATGTCCACGATCGCTTTGTCGTTCTCATTCTGGTCCCACGTTTGACGCCAGTAGTCGGCATCATTGCCATCAGGTCCAGTCGCCGCTACAGCCTAGTATCTCGTCAGCACTCCCATCCACCCAGCAGACTGCACTCTGATCGTGCAAGCTCACCTTACTTTTGTAGTGTCTGCGAGCGTAGCTGGGGAAGAGTATCATCTCAGAGCTCGCATTCCGTACTACAGCGGCATCCGGAAAAGCGCTGTCGTGCTCTTGATCGCCAGCCTCCCTAGCATCACCCTGCCCACCCTGCATGTAGCTCTGCCGTATCTCGTTCGCCGCTTTGAGGTATCCTGTTAGCTTCTTCCTTCTCGAGCTTGGCTCCCTGCCCTCGACCCGGAGACCTGAGAGGTCTGGGTTCGTGTACGCCATTTTTGCCGTTGGTCGAGCACCCTGCTCATCTTTCGCCGAGCGTAATGATCGTAGAGTCGATCTCCGTCGCAAGAGAAGTGCGTTCGCGCCTCGCTGCTGCTTTCGAAGCTGCCTCGCAACCAGATAGCGATAGATACTCGTCTGCGCGTTATGTCTCAATCCCTTTAAATATACAGAGCGAAAGTCGTCAATCCGCGTCCTCGCCGAGGCCGTTGCGTTCGGGAAGAGATATCTCAGCAATGATGTTCGATTGTGCTGGCCATGTTTCGTTGAGCGCCAGGGTGTTGGAGGACGTGTCAAGCGTCTCCAGAATGAAGGAGCCAGCTTGGCTACTGTTGCAGGCGGTGCATGAGTGATCACACGTGGCTGTCACGCGAAGTGTTTCTTGGAGTTGGTACCTTGGTCGCTGACTACCTGCAGCGGGCCAACGTCACTGGGGTGCATGGACCGCTGTCGATCTACGATGCATGAGTGTGGCTTGTGTCGACACGGACGCGAAGAATGAATACATTTATACACATTCAACAGCGAATCCGGATTGAAGGGTTAGGTAACGATTGGAGGTCCAGCGATGGTACCATAGCGAGGATAACAGCGACCGCCGTAGAGAGACAAACCCATTCGCCGTATTCCTGTTCTTGGGGAGCCATTACAGCACCGTTGGCATCACGACAAGAACCCAGGACCTCGTGAACTCAAGACTTCAAGCTACTATGCGCCCCGTCTGGCCGACTGGCAGCAGAGACTCAGGCAATGGCTTCGGCATCTCAAGCATACCCTTCATGGCATTCCCCGCCTCCCAATACACCTCCAGCTCGCCACCAGAGACCACCACTCCAGGCCCTACAACGCCCACCACCCACATAATCCCCGCCTCCCACGGCCTCGCCTTCGAAGTCAAAGCCGGCACCCGCTTCCGCGTCGTCGACCTCTACGGCTCCCAAGTCGTAGACTTCGCCGCCTGGGTCCAGAACACAGATTTGAGGGAATACCTCTCCATGGCCTACACGCGGTACCACCTCTCTGGCGCCACGCCGACTGTAGGCGAGGAGCTGTGGACGAACAACGATGAGCCGATCCTGAGAATTGTGGAGGATACGGTGAAGGTGCATGATATGACTTTCATGAGCTGTTTTCCGAAGATGTATGAGAAAGCTGGGGTTGAGGGGCATCGGAGTTGTGCGGGGAATATTGCGGAGGTTATGGAGGAGTATGGGATGAAGGGTGTGTTGGACGTGACCGATCCGTTCAATATCTTCCAGAATACGCCGAATTATACGCTGAAGCCGCTGGCGCCGAGCAAGCCTGGTGACTACATTGAGTTTGAGGCGCTGAAGGATATTGTTTGCGCGGCGAGCTGTTGTCCGTATGATCTGAATGGTTTCAATGGAGGGAGGGTCACTGATGTGGCGGTTGTTATTGGAGTGCCTGCTGGGAGTTCATCGACTGGAGTCGGTATAGGCTCCTAAAAGAATTGGAGGCATTCTGCCGTGTGTACATAGCTTAAGCCAGCACACTTATGATCGTGACTGCCAGAAACGAAGGTGTGTATGTGGAGACGTCGTTCAGGGACTTCCTTTGCTACTTGTTATGGTCTTTGTCGCCATCGAGGCCTGCTTTTGCCCTGATCTGCAATGAATATAAGCTTGTTTCTAGCGCGATTTTGACACACGCCTCATTCCGTCATTCCGAGCCATTGGAAGCTCATATCTGGGGTAGTACATCTCGAAATGCCATGTTGCATCTGATCGCTTTTGTCTCGTATCCATCTACTGCATAAATCGAAGTCTACAAGATAGGCGTCGAACACATGCGTTGAAATCTCGAGCTTCGCGAGCATAGCTTCAGACCGAGAGCTCATCCCTGACTTTCAAAGTCCTAGAATATCAGCAGCTTGAGCATTTCGTCTTTAGCTCCACGATCGCTACGAATCGCCCACAAGAACTCGCCTAAATCCATAAATCATGGCACAGCCTTCCGCGAGCTCCTCGTCTGGGCCGGAAGCGTAAGGTCTATTGATTGGAGCAGTATCGAATGCGTAGTAATGGTTTCCAGGGCGATCGTCCAATCATTCGCCGCTGACCTGGACGACATGTTCGGTCTCGAGCCGACAGCATCTCGTCCAGTGGATGTCGACCACCTGTCACAGACTGTGAACGAGAAGTAAGTGCTACAACAGATGCACTCGCCGCCTAAGTGCTAACTGAAACTATGCAGGAAGCAAACGCTGAGCACCAAGGATCGCGAACTCCAAGAGCTCGAAGCCCGCATCCGTGAGACCGAGGAACGGCTAGCCAGAGTCTCACGCAATGCTTCACCTGCACTAGGGACGGAGGCGTCTGTCGGTGCTGCAGCTCCGACATACTCGTCCCCTCAAGCTCCATCTACACATCTCGCTCCACCACATGCGAGCTCGTCAAGCACAGTCTCTACCACTACAGAGGCGCTCAGACCCTCGCATCAGTCGCCAGCGATATCACAGCCGCCATGCGCTGCGGCCGAGCGACCCAACGCCGGGAGGATGGACACACAGACGCTGATGCAAGGGATGCCAGGAGCGCTGCCTCAGACGCCGAAGCAGGAGTGGGGTGGTAGTGGGGACTATGTGATGGTGGAGGACGAGAATGCGAGGCACGCCGCTCGAGGAAACCTGCGCTAGTGCAAAGAGAGGTATCAGCCAGTGGGGGGAACAATCTGCTTCATAGCGTGCATCTTGGGGAAGGGAAGGGCATATCGAGACGCCCTGGAAGGCCAATGAGCGCCACAAAAGTCACGACACATCCATGAGTTGGCACTTAGCTTGACGCTTCGAATGCAATCAATTCCGTTGCACGAAGGATCCGTTCTCAGCAATTATCAACACCCAAACGCCTCGCTAATATCAAGTCCCCATACATCGCAAGTCATCGAACCCAGATCTCACTGCCTCTTCGGCCCAGCAACATCCAACCCTTCCAACCCCTCCATCGCATCCCCACCTCCCCTCACCTCGTCCCCAACCTCCGCTCCCCCAGCTCCATACCTCGCAGAGTAGCCCTCCTACACGCACCATTAGTACTCCCCTCACCATGCACTTCCCACTCAGCAAAAGAAGAAACTCACCTGCTCCCACACCGCCGTCCGACTCCCCAACTTCTCGCCCTCAGCTTTGGCCTCCTTCGCCGGTCGAACAGTTAGTACACGCCCGAAGAGCTCGGATTGGTCCATATTATCTAACGCTTCGGCGGCGTCGGAGGGGTAGGCGAAGGTTAGGGTTGCGAAGCCGCGGTGGGGGTCTGTTGAGGATTTCCTGGGCGAAGTGTTAGCTCGACATATTTGGGAATCGAGAGCGATCTTGAAAGTGACGTTTGCTGGTACGAACATTTCTGGCTTTGGGAGCGAGACTGAGGCGATCTCGCCGAATGGGATGAAGGCTTCGTGGAGCACTTCTTCGTTTACGTCGTTTGTGAGGCCAGAGACGAAGAGGGAGGGGTTTGTATTTGTGGCCATGCTTGCCTATGACTTGTTGTATCGGCAAAACTTCTTGGGATTCATTGAGAAGGATAATCTCGACGTCACATGCCAGCAGAAGTGAAGTTGACATCCTGGACGGATGGCATTTTACATTGTACTCTGGCCTTGGCAGAGCAACGTAGCCCAATGTTTGGTGTTTCCCATGTCAGATTGTGAGTTCAGCGACTCGGGTTTGTTGGTCTTGTAGCTGCGACTATTGCTCTTTGCTTACCACTTCGTTACTCGAGCGTAGCGCGCATGTCACAGTCTCGTTCGTCGACTTCAGTCCTTGTGCGATAACAACAACACTCCAGATATGGTCCGCCTACGAGAAATCTCCCGCACGGCGGTCTTCGCTTGGTCGCCTGGTAGCGGCGCTCCACTTCTTGTGACGGGTACACGTACCGGTGCTGTGAACGATGACTTCTCAAGTGAGACCAAGATCGAGCTATGGGACCTTCAACTTGGTAGCCTCGAGGCCAACCCTGAGCTTACACCAGTCGGATCCTTGACCACGGACTCGGGCTTCAACGACATAGCATGGAGTCAGCCTACGGACGATCACCCGCTGGGTGTGATAGCAGGTGCCCTGGACAGCGGCGCTGTGGATTTGTGGGATGCTGCGAAGCTAAAGGAAGGAGGGACGGGAGCACATGTTTCGAGGACGGAGAAGCATAGTGGTGCTGTGAAAGCACTGCAGTTCAACCCTTACAGACATCAGTTACTGGCTTCTGTTGGCGCTAAAGGGGAGATCTTCATCTACGACTTGAATAACATGGCCAATCCTTTCCGATTGGGGGGCACTGCAGCAAGGGCAGATGACATCGAGTGCCTAGACTGGAATAAGCAGGAGAAGACTGCGCATATCTTGGCCACTGGCAGCAGTGGAGGATTTGTTACGGTGTGGGATGTGAAGCAGAAGAAAGATATCTTAACGTTGAATAATCAGGGCAGGAAGGCTGTCAGTGCTGTTGCGTGGGACCCAGAGGAGTCGACGAAGCTGGCAACTGCTACGCCGAATGATCAAGAGCCACTGATCTTCTTGTGGAGTCTGCGGAACTCGGGCGCTCCGGAGCGGACGCTCAAAGGGCATGAGCTGGGTGTCTTAGGCCTGTCGTGGTGTGTACAGGATCCTGAGTTGCTGCTGTCGTGCGGCAAGGACAACAAGACGATATGCTGGAACCCTCGGACAGGCGAGACGTACGGCGACTTTGCAGCAGGCTCGAATTGGGCGTTTCAGTCGACATGGAACCCTCACAACCCCAGCCTGATTGCGAGTGCATCCTTTGACGGCAAGATCTTGATCATGTCATCACAGAGCACGAACTCGAAGCCCGAGGAACAGGCTGCCGCGAACCAGGCGATGGACGAGCTGGACTTCTTCGCCAAGGCCCAGACGCAACCACAAGGCATCTCGTTCTCGATATCGAAGACGCCGAAGTGGGCTGCACGACCGAGCAGTGTTTCGTTTGGCTTTGGTGGTAAGCTAGTACGAGTCAGCGCTGACACGTCGCGGAAGAGCAATGTCAGCATTGAGACGTACGCTGTGGAGACATCGATTGGCGAGGCTACAACAGCGTTCGAGGAGAAGCTGAAAGGTGGCGATCTGGCTGGTATCTGCGAGGCGAAGATCGAGAGCGCGAAGACTGATGAGGAGAAAGCGGACTGGCAGGTCATAGAGACTCTGAACGCTGGCAAGTCGAGGAAGAAGCTGAGAGAGTACCTGGGCTTCAAAGATGACACGGATGACGAGCTTGCAGAGGCCACTGAGAAGCTTGGCATCAATGGCGATGCGAAAGCTGGTACGAACGGTACGAAGGAGGAGGATGACTTCTTCGGCAGCGGCGCCGACGGTGACAGCTTTCTTGCGGATCTTGCTGCAACAAAAGGCGCAAAGACCAACAACCCATTTTCGATATACAGCGGCGAGGAGTCTGCTGCTGACAAGGGCATTACTCGCGCACTCATGCTTGGTCAATTCGACGCAGCACTAGAGATCTGCTTGAAGGAGGATCGAATGTCGGACGCATTCATGATTGCGGTATGCGGTGGGCAGACATGCATCGACAAAGCTCAAGCTGCGTATTTGAAGAAGCAGACCAAGGGGCCAAATTACCTGCGACTGCTTGCAAGCATTGTGGGCAAGAACCTGTGGGATGTGGTGCATAATGCCGATCTATCGAGCTGGAAAGATGTCATGGCTACGCTGTGCACGTATGCCGACAACAACGAGTTCCCTGATCTGTGCGAGGCGCTCGGCGACCGTCTAGAGGAGGCGTATCAGGCCAATGGCGAGAAGACCACAAGAAAAGACGCGTCGTTCTGCTATTTGGCGGGCTCGAAGCTCGAGAAGGTTGTCAACAACTGGGTCCAGGAGCTGCAGGAGCATGAGAAGACTGCGCTCGAGGCGAGTGAGGATGAGAACGACTTCGCCATTCATGCTCAAGCGCTACAACAATTCATTGAGAAGGTGTCAGTGTTCAGGCAGGTTGCGAATTTTCAGGATGCTGAGAAGCAGGCTACTGCAGATTGGAAGTTAGCGCCGCTGTATCGACTATATGCTGAGTATGCTGACATTCTGGCGGCACACGGGCAGTTGGCAAGCGCCGAGCGATATCTGGACTTGCTGCCGAGCAAGTTTGACGGCGCTGAGAGCGCGCAGAGCAGGCTGAAGCAGTCGACGAAGAAGGCTGCTGCTCCAGCTGCTGCACGTCAGCCTGCTTCAAATCAACGTGTCAACACACGTGCAGCACCTGCTGCCTCGCCGTTCTCACCCGCCAACCCGCTGATCAACTCGGCGACAAATGCCACACCGATGAGCTCAGCATCGCCGTACACACCCAGTGGTCTTTCGAACAACACGCCAGCAAGCGCTGCGTCGCCGTACGCGCCAATTGGTGTGACACCAGCAACTCCCTTATCAGCAGCGCCTCGAGGACCATATGCACCACCTGCCAACAGCTATGCGCCTTCAGGATACAACGCGCCGTCGTTCGGTCAGCCTGCACCTCTGGGTGGAGGCTATGGTGCACCTCAGCAGACTCCTCTACCACCGCCACCACGCAACAACTCATCCTCTCCGATGCCGCCTCCATCAACAATGAAAGGTACGGACTGGAATGATCTGCCGCAAGGCTTCTTGAAGACCCGAGAGCCCACTTCGCGACGTGGTACACCCGCGCCCATGGCGAACCCATTCCCGAATTCGCAGCCTCTTGCATCTCCGCCTCCACCAGGTGTAGCGCAGTATGGTATGAACAAGCCGACACCACCGCTTCCTCCACCACCCAAGGCCGGTGAAATGACACCTCGCGTGCTGTCGCCGCCGATACCAGCGCCCATGCAGAGACCCGGTTCTGCAGCTGGCCGAGCTTATGCGCCTCCGCCATCAGCACAGCCGTCTACAGCATTCCCAGCTCCTGCTCCACCTCCAGTGAACCGGGGCGCATCGCCATACCAGCCGCCTCCTTCGACCTCGCATGCTGCGCCAAGCAATCGATACGCACCTGCGCCTGGAAGCATCCCAAGTCAGCCTCAAGGCGGGCCAGGGGGTCCGCGCAACGTAGCGCCCAACCCATATGCAGCGCAGCCACCAGTGCCAAGTTCCTACGCACCTCAAGGTCAAAGTCAGACGCCCTATGGCCAGCCGCAACAACCTCAACAGCAACAGC
Organism: Rachicladosporium sp. CCFEE 5018; assembly: GCA_002077045.2. Classification (NCBI taxonomy): domain Eukaryota; kingdom Fungi; phylum Ascomycota; class Dothideomycetes; order Cladosporiales; family Cladosporiaceae; genus Rachicladosporium; species Rachicladosporium sp. CCFEE 5018. Next base: position 580,319 of record KZ111142.1, read on the forward strand.
AAGGCCCTCCGCCGCAACGCACGGGCCCACCACCTCAAGGACCTCCGCGAAGTACGCCTAAGCCTCAGACACCTGTCTCCGCCCCTCCTCCACGAGCGCAGCCTCCACCCAACTCCGCCGCCACTCAGCCACCTTCCTCCAACCAACCGAAACAACCCCAATCCCCTCCCTCCCGCCCACCCACCACAACCCCCCGCTTCCCCCGCGGCGACCGCACCCAAATCTCCCCCTCCGCCCGCCCAATCCTCGAGATCCTAACTCCCGAAATCGCGCGCATAAAATCCGTCGCGCCGCAAGCATTCAAGCCGCAGGTCGATGACATGGAGAAGCGGATTAATATTCTGTTTGATCATTTGAACAATGGGGATTTGCTTAGTGAAGGGAGTGTGAGCAAGGTGGTGGAGATTAGTCGGGCTATTGCTTCGCGGGAGTGGGAGAAGGCGCAGGGATTGCTTGGGGAGGTTCCGGGGGAGGAGGGGGGCGTTTGGGTGGCGGGGGTGAAGAGGATGGTTAATATTGGGAAAGCAACGAAGGGGTAGGTGTGAAGGTGAAGATGGAGTGGGGAGAGGGAGCGAGATGGGGTAGAGATAGGTGAGTGACGGCAGTAGAAATCTTCTATGACTTCGATCCCTACAGGTCTCTGTCATTCATATTTATCGCAGCTGGGTCTGTCGACGCTAGTCCCAATCCAGGTAGCGACGATGAGGTGTCGACTACATCATTCGCTTTCGGGGTTGATCATAGAAACGCATCGATCGAAAAGACTCGGAGTATATCGAATCTCAGCTTGCCAGAAGCGTCATTCATATGATACATGTCTTCGAGTACAGCAGCATAAGTTGTGATCGTCGTAAATCGAGAAAGCGAGCATTCACTGTAGGGCGGCGTTACCCGGAGGTCTGCCATTAGCGCCGGCTATGATCAGCCTATTAAATTCCTCATCCTGTCACTTCTGCATCTTCTCTCCCATCGGCTTTTAGCCGTGGTGTCCCCCTGCAGACCGGCAATACAAAGTTCCTGTCGTCGACCGCTCTCATGGATGTTGTCATTTATTCCCCACTCCAGAGGCCGTGCTGCCCAGGTTGCAACAGGACCTTCGGGCATGCATGCTGCAGCGATGTGTGCAACAGAGCACACCGCAGCCTTGAAGAGGTGATGTTTCGAGTATTCGCCAGTTATTTTACTCATGTCTCTGCCCGGGCTAATGAGTAGAATCACTGAAGCCGTCAGTGCTCGATGATCAGAGATCCTGGTTTGGCCTTGCGACTCTCATCTCAAGGGTAGTATTCCGGTTCACTGCCGTACGCAAGCTGATAGCAGCATTGCCCGTGGCCCACACGTTGGGAGAATCAAAGCATCCCTGATAGCGGTCTTTGAGAGTCTGCAAACGCTTTGGTTTTGGGGAAATACTTCTTGAACGCCTCGAGGGATATAGCGCTTGACAGACGCGTTGCTCACGCCGCAGCCAATACATCAACGATGGAGGGGCAGATGTCATTTACAGAATATCGACATGAAGAGCTCCCCGATGCCGCAACGCACATCCGGTTCCTTGAGATCCTCCAGGCACCCGAAAATGACCACGTTGTATGCAGGTTGACTACCTGGTCATTTGCGAACGCACCGCCCTTCACCGCAATCTCCTACACGTGGGGAGACCCAGCCGACACTACCGAGATCATCGTGAACTCTGCTCGGATGACTGTGCGAGAAAATTGCGCGTACGCGCTTCGTCAGGCAAGCTGGTACGGTGCCGGCTATCTCTGGGTGGACGCTATCTGCATTGATCAGTCGAATGATAAGGAAAAAGGCTGTCAGGTCCAGATGATGGGCGATATCTATCGAGATGCACGGCATGCCCTGACTTGTGTAGGTACAACCGCGGACGACAGCAAATTTCTTTGCCAAGTCCTAGCCGAGCATCAGTCGACATTGTCATACTTTGCTGATCAAGGTTCTACGTTCGGCTCTGGGATCATCGGATTCCGAGAGGCCGATCTAAGAATGGCACGTCTGCTCCGATTCTCGCGTTCTGTGAGGTGGCGAGTCCGTCACTCCGTAGCAGTCCAGAGACGTCTACTCCTCGCGTCGCTGGCAATGCTGAAACGGCCCTATTTTCAGCGCACTTGGGTAGCCCAGGAACTCTACTTGGCGACTGCGCCTGTCCTATGCTGTGGCACTGATGTATGTAGCGTCGTTGCACTGTCAGGTCTGCTGGCGTTCAGTCTGCACGATGATACAGGGCCAGACAGCGATCTTCCTAGCGCATTCTGGCAGAGCATCCCTTGGTTCCGAACGGCGCAGCTTCGACGCGTATGTGCTGCAAGCGCCCATACGTGCAATCTCGGAGATGTTGACGTCAAAAACCTCACAATGAAGAGTATTATAGCTCTCGTGCGCCGCAACGAGAAGGAGCCGCGAGGGCTTCGCCGGCTTGATCTCGTGTTCGTATCTATGAGCGAATTGAAGTGCGCAGATCCCCGCGACAAGATATATGCTCTACTGAGCATCATAGAGCCCAGTGTTGCGCAGCAGATTGTGGTTGATTACAGCCAGACGTGCTTTGAAGTGGCTACCGATTTCATGTCGGTATTGCTGAGCGAGAGTCTCGGAGGTGAGCCTTCGGACTACCCACGTTGGTTCGCGGACTTCGCTCCGTTCTATATGTCCACCATTAGTGAAGCCATCAGGATACCGTCCAGCGACGAGTGCTATCTAGCTGCGATTAGTGTCCGCAGGCAACCTTCACGCGGACTTTTGTCGACTACAGAGGCCCGATTCGGCGAGACGCGACCGCGCCTGCGACCGTTTGGTTGCAAAGGGGTCAGAATCGATCAACGGCATCTCTATGCATTCAGCGGCCGGAAAAAAGATGAACCACCCGCAGACTCAGGCAGCACCGTTCTACGCATCAAAGATGCGGTGGCAGGAGTCTCGGCAATCGTACCGGGGTCCACACGCCCTGGTGACTGGATCGTGCGTATGTTGGCCTCGCGCCAGAATCAGCTGGCAGTTGTGCTGAGAGAAGCTCCCAATGGGTCCTTCGAGATTATCAGTACAGCGATCATACGGGGATATTTCTCAGAGTCGCAGCCTACCGCGCGCTTCACCGCACACTTCGATCTTGAGGATTTCGCAACGTTTTTCTACCTCCACACATCGTTCTTTGCCGATGCGCGGCCAGCGCTACACTTGCAGATGTCCTCACAAGTTGCAGATGCCGTAATCTCGGAGCTGCCACCCAGCAATGAGGGATATGATAGCTGGCCGTCGCCATTTGAGTCACGAGACGCAGAAGATTTCGAACAGTACTTCAGCGTTGGCATATGTTGCCAGCCGGGCTCGTCTTATGCCGAGCTGGAGGACGTGTCTCCAAGTGAGCAGAAGTAGCTAATAGCAACATCATGGTCCACCGCGTTTCTCGTGTCACCGCTTCCTTCGCGGTCGACGCTGTCTGCAGTACGCATCTTCGAGTTAAAGCTTTGCTCGAGCGCTTGCACAAAGTATAACCAACTGTGGAAGTCACTGTTACTGGGCGTCGAGGATACCTGTTTGCGCATCTCCGCATGTTTGGAAGGTAGGACACCCTCACGACAGTTCAGCCGTGCAGCGATACGGTGAGGACTTGTGATTGGGAGACACGTTGAGATTCGGGACGATCAGTGATGACACGGTCTTCCTCACTCCCGCCACGAAGCCATGCCGCTGCTCTGCGAGTGCGTTGACAGGGTCAGAAGTGCATTGATAGTCTAGTAGACCTGTACCGGTAGTCATTGACAGGGAATCGAACCCTTGGAGTCTCCCGCTAGCTCCCGCTACATCTGACCAATCATGAGCTACACTTTGCTTACTCTGCAGCATCACTACATGTAATGCCCAAGTACGTCGATGAACTACGTGACCCTGAGCGTACCGATCTCGCTGTGTGATTTCTGCTTGTCAACAAGGCGATCATGGAAGTGACAAAGCTTCCAGCTGGCTGAATAAACCCGCTCTTGGAGCCATGCTCTCCGCCTTCACTCCACAGCCTCTCCACGAGCTCAAGCCGAAGGATAAGTCTCGGATCGAATCCCTCTTAGCCTATGGAGACCGACTGCTGGTAGGTCTGAATACGGGTGCTCTGCGCGTCTATCGTGTGAACGAGCAGCAGGTCATTCAAGAACAGGATGCCTCCACCAGTGAGGCAGTGCCAGCCACGCCCACCAAGGCCAAAGCCGTAGAGCTTCTCAGAGAGGAGGACAAGTTTGGTAAGAAGCCAGTGCAACAGTTGGCGATCGTCAAAGAGGCGAATCTCTTAGTCAGTCTGAGTGATGGCTACGTGTCGTTGCATGACCTGCAGACGTACCAGCTCGTGGAGCGACTGGAGCAGACGCGAAGTGCAATATGCTTTGCAGTGACGAGCAACGTGATCAAAGACCCTGAGACCAATATACCCGGTCTCGTGTCGCGCTTGGCTGTGGGCGTGAAGCGGAAAATATCCCTCTGGACATGGCAGGACATGGAGCTTTCAGAAAATGTGGAGGAGATCGCACTCGAAGCAGCGGTGAAGAGCCTGACGTGGTTGACGGGCAAGAAGGTGGTGGTGGGCATGGATGGGGGTTTCAGCATTGTGGACATCGAGACGAAAGAGATTGTGCCAGTCAACAAGCCAGCTTCGCGCGCAACGGCTGTGGAAGAAGCGCAGGGCGAGTTGGCTGGGGTGAGGTTTGCAGCAGTGAGTAGTAGTGGGATGGGTTACATGGGCATGGGAAGCTGGGTGCCGAAGCCTCTGGCTACTCGGCTGTCGGACAATGAGATCTTGCTTGCCAAAGACGTCAATACGATGTTCACGGACGCTGAGGGGAAGGCGCTCGAGAAGCGACAAATTCCTTGGTCCCTTGCACCTGAGGCGGTGGGCTATAGCTACCCATACCTACTTGGACTGCAGCCGCCTGAGCGAGGCCAGCTGCAAGTCAGGAATCCAGAGACCTTGACGCTGCTACAAACGATCAGTGTGCCGCAGGCAATGCTGCTACATGTGCCACAGCCGAACATATCGCTCGCTCATGCTGGGAAGGGATTTCTAGTCGCTAGTGATAGGGTCATTTGGAGGATGAACGCAATGCCTTATCCGGCGCAGATCGATCAATTGATTGAGAAGGGGCGCTTTGATGAGGCCGTGAGCTTACTGGGTCTGCTGGAGGATACATTGATTGATGACAAGGCTGGAAGGATCAGGGAAGTGCAGATCCTGAAGGCGATCAATCTGTTCGAACAGCAGAAATATCGACCTGCACTCGATCTATTCTCAGATGCGCAGGCACCGCCAGAGAGAGTGATTGCGCTTTACCCACGAGCGGTTGCTGGTGATCTCTCTTCGTTTGAGAGGACAGAGACTGGGCTTGGTGAGCGTGAGTCGGCAGCTAATGGCAAGAACGGCAAGCCAGAAGGTGGCTCGAAGGACGCGCCTAAGGAGCCACCATCGACACCTCAGAAGTCTGTTCTCGGAAGGCTAGTCGGGTCGCACAAGCGAGCTGGGTCAGATGGACCTACGCCGAAGACGCCCGCCAAGCAGGACTCAGACAACGCGAGCATCAAACCTTCTACACCCTCGAAGAATGGTGCCGCTGAGAAAGAGGGCGCGTTGGAAGGCGAAGACATGAAGCAAGCTACGCGAGCATTGTGCTCCTTCCTGGCTCAAGCTCGAGTGCAAATCCAAAAGCATCTGTCCGTAAGTGGCGAGCTGAAGGAGCAACCCCCTGTCATGGACCCGGAGACTGGTAAGCCAGCATTCGGTCACTTACTGCCACAGTCGCTATTTGCCAGCGACACTCCGAACGTTGATTGGCAAGCTGAGCTTCTGCGAGTGGCGCAGCTGGTCGACACTACACTCTTTCGAGCCTACATGCTTGCGCTGCCCTCACTTGCTGGACCACTTTTCCGACTAGACAACTTCTGCGAGCCAGAGGTGGTGCAGGCATCGCTTTACGAGTCGCATCGCTACGGTGACTTGATTGACTTCTTGCATGGCAAGAAGCTGCATCGACAAGCACTCGAGCTACTGACGAAGTTCGGGAGAGGCGAGGAAGCGATGGATCCGCCTGCGGGCATGCGCGGGCCAGAACGGACAGTGGCATACCTGAAGCAACTACCACCAGAGCTGATCGAACTGGTGCTTGAGTTTGTCAGGTGGCCTATTGAAGATAGCCCCGATACTGGTCTGTCAGTCTTTCTCGCAGACAGTGACAACGCCGAGAAGCTGGATCGCGAGAAAGTCCTTCATTTCCTCGCCTCCATCTCCACGTCTTTGCAGCTGCGATACCTTGAGCACATCGTCACAGAACTCGCGGATCCAAATCCGGCCTACCATCAGACACTGGCTGAGCTCTACCTCGAATACATTAAATCTGGCGACACTTCAGAGCCTGACAAGCTTGCTGCGAAGACGAAGCTTGAAACTTTCCTCACGACTAGCACAAAGTACAACAAGGCTCGCATCTTCCGTCTTCTACCTACAGACAACCAGCTTCTCCACGAATCACGGGCCATAGTCTTGAGCGTAATGGGCAACCACAAACAAGCGCTTTCCATCTACGTCTTCCAGCTGTCATCGCCGCAGAAAGCAGAGGAGTACTGTAATCGCATCTACCTCGCCCAGCAAGCGCAAGTCGCCGACTCTTGCCTACTCGACAACCTAGGCGCGAAGTCACATCACCACCCTGCTGCGCTTTCGGCTGTGGACCTGGAAGTCTCTGCCGAGAGTGGCGAGAACGTCTTCGCTATGCTGCTCGGTCTGTATCTTAGTCCTCCAGATGGCGAGGCAAAACGCTGGGCCGAAGCCCTGGAACTTCTCTCGAAGCACGGCGCTCGCTTACCTGCATCAAGCACGCTGGATCTCATGCCCTCTGATCTGGCAGTCAAGGAACTTGCCTCATACTTCCGCGGCCGGATACGTCACGCCACGTCCCTCTTGCGCGAAGACCGCATCATCGCTTCACTCGAAGCTGTGCGCAAGGCAGACGCAGAAAACGTGTTACGTTTCGGCACAGAGAAAGATGCTGGGCTGGGAGGTCGCATGAAGAGAGCTGTCATCAAGGAAGAGGATCATTGTCCGGTATGCTTTAAGCGATTTGGGGCTAGTGCTGTGCGAGTCAAGCCTTCGGGCGAGGTGGTGCACTACGGCTGCATTGGTGGCAAGCCTGGAGAGAGGACGGGCAGGGGGATCAGTGGCATTGGAAGGGCATGGGGCTGAGGGCCGCCATCGATCAGGCGTACTGCTCTAGTCCGGAGCGTTATGTAAGGCGCGTCTTCGCCAAGCCTTATGTCCGGTGGTGGACATCGCAGCGGTGTCTCATTCGAGGGAGCATGAGAACAGTGTACGCCCGTACAAGTGTATACCACCAATGAAATCAAGTCCGCAATTATCATCTGCAGTAATTAGTAGCAGCGAAGTACGTCTTCCCGCGATCATGGCTTGGCGTCGCAATCACCTCATTGGCTCGTGGACAGCTTTACGGACGCAATCCATGCAGCCGCATGATTGTGACAAAGATGCAACATCTTCAGCTAGTACAGGCCGGACTTAGGCTAAGCACGATATCGCAGTGATAAGTATAAGTATCTCGACTGACTCTCGCGACTCTTTTCCACTCGCAACTCACAAGCTCTCGCGATACACTTTATTCATTGATCCCGTTCTTGGTAGTCTTCACGAGAGCAACATGGCAGTCCCAGAAGCCCCCATCGCAACGCCTCCGGACGTCTTCGCGAATCATACCGTGATTGACGCGCCTTACAAGCATGTTGACCCATCCAAGACTCCGATCCTGACGTCGATCATTATCCCCAAGGCCTTGCAGCCTTCCTCAAGCAAGCGTCCCCTCGCGATCTTCTTCCACGGCGGCGCACTAGTCGTCGGAGGCCGCACATACGCGCCCTGGTTCTCACCTTGGATCCTGGAGTACGTGCGCCAGCATGACGGGATTCTGCTGAGTCCAGACTACAGATTGCTGCCCGAGCACACGGGCAAGGAGATCTTGGAAGACATTCGCGACTTCTTCGCCTGGATCGCCTCGCCCTCTGGCCTGGCTGCCGCTTTGCCTAAGGGCATCGAAGTCGACGTCTCCGATATCCTGGTCACCGGCGGCTCAGCAGGCGGCTACCTCTCCATTCAGTCCGGACTACTGGACTTGCCCGACTCTCAGCGAGAGGCGATCAAGGCCATCATCTCGCAGTACCCCATGCTCGACATGCGCGATAAGTGGTGGACCGAGGACTACGAGAAGAATATCTTCTCCGCCGGTCCGAATCCGCCCAAGCACCTTCTCGGTGATCACTTAGCTGGCCTCAAAGGAGATGAGGTAGTCACTGAGCGGATCCCGCCCAGGAATGAGTGGATTGGCGGGTCCATCATCGGCGAGGGCTTGTATCCGAAGTTTCTTGGCACCGCGACTGAGCTCTATCCGCTTGAGGTTCTGGTGCAGAGGGCGAAGGATGGTGCGAGGGTTCCTCCTGTTTGGGTCTTTCATGGGACTGATGATGATGTTGTGCCGACTGAGGGGACACATAAGTTTGTTGAGCTCTGGAAGAATAGTCTACCGGGGAAGGAAGGGGAGCTTTATGTCAACTACGAACCTGGAGGTCATGGGTTCGATGCAGAGGCAACGGTTGAGACGGCGTGGGTGGAAAAAGGGCTGAAGTTTGTGGGGCAGTATTGGCCAGGTAAAGCTTGATATGAAGTGGTCAGGTAGCTGTTGTTCAATAGTGCTGCTGTGAGGAGGCATTGAGGGGTCTGGGATGGCGTCTCCTCCTTCAGTTGCCTTTCTCTTCGACAATATAGTGCAGGTAGGCAATCACACGTAATCTCATACAATCGTAGCGATACAGTCGCAGGCGTGAACATCCAACAGCACCCTCATCGAGACACTGCCATCCAACAAGGACTTCACGCGCCCACCAACCCTACCCTCCCACCTTCACCCATAGCCTTCATGCCCACCCATCCTCTTCGATCTCGGCCAGTCCTCCCTCTGCCTAGCCAATTGTACTTCAATGCTCCCGTCAGCCTCTCTACAACGCCCTGCCCGACATCGCCAGTCTGACAGCTCCCCAGCACACACAGACACTGCAGCATTCTCGCCACCGTTTCGGTGACCTGGGCTGGATCCGTCGGCGGAGAAGGCTGCTGTGGTGGACTGCTGTGCTCTGACACGGCACCGAGGTGCGGACTGTTGACGTGAGGCAGACTCGTGCCGAAGCTACCTGCAGAAGTATTGGATGTAGCACGACTGCGAGTGCTGCTCGCGGCATCTAGTAGTGTAGAACCCTGCGAGTTGAAGCTGCTCATGTGCGGGCTGAGACTGCCTGCTGTACCTGGCCGTTCTGCGCCTGACGCAGTAGGGTCTGTGCGGGTTGCCTTGCTCGGATCGGGGGAGGCTGCGGTGTTCGAGATGTTGCCTAGTGAGAGGCGAGAGAAGATCGCCATCAGACTCTCGTGCTTAGGCAAAATGACAACGTCGCGAAACGTGATTAGCGTGATGCGGCGTACATCAAGCTCTTCTCCTAGTGTGTGTGGTCTCACGGTGCCACCCGCAGAAGTCGGTCGTTCATCTGACTTGAGACTCTCAGGCATGGCGCCCCAGAAGTCTTGCGCCTCGCGAGCGCTCATATAAGTGCCTCGTCCTTTAAATTCGAGATCAAGTGGTAGGAAGACTGCTTGCAAGAATGGCAGGATTGCACTGTACACACTGATCCACATCTCGACCAACTTATGAACGAGACGATCATCAGGTGTACCTCGAAGCGTCTGGGCCAAGCTAAGGAAGCCAGTCTGCAGCAGCTCACGCAAGTCTTCAACCAAGATGATGGGAGATTTGCGTTGAATACATCGTCGTATGTGCACCGACACCAGAACATTCAGCTCCTCGACTGGCCTCAGCAACGACTCACCCGAAAAGAGATTGAGCAAACGAGCTTTCAATAAGGGCCACGCGTCGTCAGGTCCAATGCCAGGAATGCCCATGTTCGCGCCAATGTTGCTGAAAGCTTGCGCTGAGACATTAGCAGTAGAGTGGTCAGTAGAAATAGCGAAGATACCTTGCGAGCCTGAAGGTGTCCCCATCGGGTTCTCGAAGCTACTCGGACCTAGTAAGTCGCTGTTTCCAGTGAATGAGCCATTCGAGATCACAGGCATTAGGTCAAGCTTCGCAGCAGCGGCAGCTTTCTCCTCCTTCTTTTTCTCGCGTAACGCCCGACCGCCATGTCGTAGATCGAAGCCTGACATTGACTTGCCGAACGGACCTGCACCCGGCGAGTCGGGCGTGAACGAGTACAGCGGCTGTGGCTTATCCGGATTCGTTGCTTGCGAGTTTGAGTTCGCTGAAGAGAGTGGTAAGGCAGCTTGCTCATCCTTGTGCTTGTGCTTGCTTCGGGAGAGGAAATTATGTCGATGCTTCTCCTTTTCCTTTTCGGATGTGTGAGGTACAAGAGTAGATGTAGAGGCATTGGCAGACGAGTATATGGAGCTTGCACTGGAAGCTGGCTCGAGTAGACTTGTCGTTGACGCATTCGCGAACCCGCCACGCAGCATATGAGCCGCGATTGTAGTCTTACCAGGTGAAGGCTGCCCAGAACCAGCCTTACTCTCCTTGTCCTTGGAGATCGTCATGTTCTTGGGCCTGAAGAGTTTCATTTTCGAGGACTTGCTTTTTGCTTCCTTCTCCGGCACTGATGAATGGCTCACGGACTGTGCGACGGGCGGAAAGTTGGGCGAAGGTAGTGGACTCCTGCCATTCGGAAACGCCACATTCGCTGCCGCTGTTGCAGCGAGCCTGTGGCCGCCCAGTGTACCATTACTGTACGTGAGTCCGCCTGCAGAGCTCACTTGCGGGCTGTTGGTGCCGCTTGGTCTTCGGCTGTCAGATGAGCCCGCTGTGTTGATCGGCGCCAATCCAGGATATGACCGTTTACGCTCCTGCCCTGGCTGAGGCTGCGGGGACATGTGATGCATGGCCGCTTGCGCAGCGATCGTCGAAGCACTGAGCGTAGCCGTTCCAATCCCAGCATGGGGTAGCGATGGCTCGAAGAAGCCCTGGCTATGTTGACGTGCGCGGTGGCCGATGGCCTGGCCTGGCATGTTCGGAGATGGGATGCGCACTAACCCGTCCACAGAAGTACGTCCTTGCGGACCATTCAGATTCTGCTGGATCTGAGCTCTGTGCGCTGGTGCTGGCCCGTTTGCCGTGGAGGGCCGGATTGATGGCGCAGCGATGTTAGGATGTTGCCGTAGGTACGGTGACCGGTGCTTAGGTGTCTCTTGTGGTCCAGAATCGGTAGATGCGAACGATAATGATGAGTCGCTGCGTTGCGATGCCGTTGACTGAGACCGTATGCTAGGCGGTGCCGGCCGCTGTAATGGTTGAGTGCTCATGATTGCTGCTGTTTCGTGTCACAAGATGTTCCGGTTACTGCGGCCGTGCGACGTGCCACAATTACTCCTGTGGAAGTCTCCTTGGCTACAGGGAAAATAGAGCTGTCGATAGCAAGTGATCGCGATGCTATTCTAAGCGACTGTATAGTGCCGCAGGTTCAAGAAATGTAAGCATGAAGTGTATTTTGAGCCTTTAAGCTGGAGACGAAGGCACTCAATACTAGTCATACTCATATGCCAAAGAAGACCGCACGAGAGAATGTTAAGTAGAACCATGAGTTGGGAGGCAGAGTATGTGGACGGTGTAAGAGCTCGAGGTACGATTCACGCGACAGACGAAGTGAGGTCCCTTGGTCGCAGACTTGGCAGCCTCGCGACGCCACCATGGTGAAGTCGGCACCGAGAATGGACATCAGGCAAGAGATCGCCCTCAGCCTTGCAGCGCCTGGCTGCAGCATTACCATGATTGAGAGGCGAAGGCTTCTCACCCTTGCATCTACTGTTCGAGCCTAACTCAACCTCATTCAATGTGAGACGAAGCACAGATTGAAGGTATTACTGATATTACTGCAATACACTACGCTAAACGCATCGCAGAAGACTCGCTCCGAACTGGCTCCAACCCGCGAGCAGTTTTTGGTATAGACGGCAGCGGTAAAACGCCGCGCTCAAGTCTCTCGAAGTATCAAAAGCCTGTCCCAATTACTTTCCATCCTATCATGCAAGCCTGCTTCGTCTCGGGGTATCTCGTTGAACGTCGTCCTTGTTTCTATACACTGCGAGCTGGAGGCCCGAGCGAAGGTATATGTACTGCGCATCCTGAAAGAGCGCTTACAATGCAAGGAGGGCGAAGGCGGCAGCACCGAGGAGGGCTGGTGCAGCGGTCTGCATGACACCGGCTGCGGCGGAGGAGGAAGTGGCACCACCAGCTGGAGGAAGAGTTAGCAAGAGCTCATCTACACGACGATAACGAACGAAACTCACCAGCTGTTGATGCAGCGGACGCGGCGGAGGACGCAGCGGACGATGCGCTGCTCACAGCCGACGAGGCACCGCTCTCTGCTGAGGACGCAGCAGACGAAGCACCGGACATAGCGGAGGAGGCACCTGACGAAGCAGCGGATGCGCCGGAGGATGCACCAGACGCAGCAGAGCCAGTAGCGGATGCAGCAGCGCCACCAATGCCAGCCACACCAGCAAGATCGGAGCCAGTGATGGTGGTCAGGGTGCTGCCAGCGGATGCGAGAACACCAGCGCCGGAGGGAAGAGCAGAGTAGGCGGTCATGGAGACAGTGGCCTCAGCGCCGCCAGCAGTGATGGTGGTAGAGCCAAGACCGTAGCCGGAAGTGCCACCAGCGATGGGGACGATGCCAGCGGCACCAGCACCGCCAGTCTCAGTCGCGTTGCCGCCGCCGGAAACAGTGGAGCTGCGCACTCTGTCAGTGACAATTCCGTCGTTTCTAAATGATGCAAAACTCACGTCACGGTAGCGGTGGAGGAGGCGGATCCAGACGAAGCACCGGAGGCACCGGAGGCAGTGGCAGCAGCGAGAATGGTCTCAGCGTTGGGAGTTGGGGTGGTGCCACCGTTGGAAGACGCAGCAGCGCCGAGCGCAGCCTGGCAGTACACGCTGCCGAACGCGATCACCTGGGTGGCATCGGTTCCACTGGGGCAAGCCTGGTTGGAGCAGTCGCGCACACCGTAGCCGAAGCGAGGCTCAGTGCAGATGCAGGTAACGTTGTTGGCAGCGCAGCCGAACTGGGTCTGAGCGATGTTGAGCATGTTGGTGATGCATGTTTGCTGTTAATTGGTCAGATTCCACTCTGTTGATCGCGTATGCAGAACCGTCGCGTCGATGCGCTGATAGTCATCGTCGCGACGGCGATTATACAGGAGCTCACTCACACCGCACTGAGGCAGATCGCTCAACTGAGTCTGAGCAGCAACGAAAGCAGCGCCAGCGGCGACGAGTGCGAATGAGGTCTTCATGTTGACGGTGTGGTTGGATTGATAAAGCTGAGCTTGTCGGTGTGGATAGATGCTTCTGATGAAGATACTCGAATGCTGACGCTTGACTGCTTGTTGGATGGAGTGGATGTGGGTGGTGAAGGGGAAGGAGAAGATCGGAAGTGGGCAGGAAATGAGTTTAATGCAAACGGTGGTGGCTGCGCGCAACGCGTGAGATTGGCAGGCGCGCCGCAACCAAGCTTGTGCCTCCCTTTCCCATTTCACCGCGCATTTCATCTATCTCGCCGCACGCGCACCCGTTGCCGGGAATCGTACACCAGAGCATCTAGCCCTCCAACCAACCAATGCGCGCTGGCATCGTGCACAGCTCCTCTCCAAGGTCGAAACCCAATTTCCAACTTTCCCGCGTGCATGCAGGTACGCACAGCTCACCCCAGCATCGTTGCGTGAGATGAAGTCACTCCGACACGCTACCAATGGTACACGACTGTGGCTCAGTAGCGAGACCGCGAGATTGCGATCGATAGATTTGTCGTTCAAGTCCCAGCAACACGAGTGGCGGTGCAATCTGGCGCTTCATCTGGCGCTTCACAGTGTTCCACTTGTGTCTACACGAATGCGCGTCTAGAGCACACAAGAGGCACAACGTCCCTCGCACAGCCTACGACAGCGCTTCCATCACTTGGCGGGCGCGACGGCGATATGTATAGTTCTGTCCTCCGCTTCGACATGACGCCGCAACACGACCGCCAGCACTGCGCCTGCAAGTCCTCCAGATCCTCGTTGCATGCAAATCAGTGCAAGGACCAATGATCAATTCGCTTCGAAGTGGATCTGATACAGCTCCAGCCACCCGGCTAACCTGCAGCATGCAAGCAGGAGACCCATGTCCTGCTGAAGCGCCCGGGTCTGGAGCTGAGCCTGGCGGATGTAGGTCCTGAACACCGTAAAGTTGCACGCTGTCAACACAGCAACGTAGATGGCCGTTTATGATCGCCTTCGAGCAGCAAGCTATCCATCGATAGATTACACCTCGCGCATCCCCTGGCAAATAGTATTGAACGTAGCATCAATATACCCGTTTCATCAAATTTTCGATACTGCGGTCTCCCAACCGCCCTCATTTCCCCAAGCGCCAGTTGCACCGCTTGCAAGGCCAAACCCACGACCTCTCCATTTCGAAACACGGCGACGTCCCGCGGGCGATACTCATCATGCCTGCGTCTATAACCCACTTGACATCACCTCGGTGTGTCAAGGTTGCTCAAGCGCGACTTTTCTAGTGCTTTTCCACAAAGCCTGCTCAACTTTGACGACGAGTCGCTGTTTACCTCGCAACATAGCAACCGGCTTCAATACGAGCTACTTCCTAGCGGGGAGCTAGGAGAGTGCGCAATCACGGCAGTATTGTGGCTGGAAACTTGGCAATGCTCGGTCCGTATGCTGGTTTCGGATGAGGAGATTATCGACGTCAGGTGACGATGATGATGGAGCTGCCCAGCTTGAGCTTCCATGGCCGCGGATCGTCAGACGACCATATCGGCATAGCTCGGCGATGTTTCATGGAACCATCTTGATCAAAGTGTGAATTGATGTCATGGAAGTGATTAGTGTACCGTAAGCAAGCATAACGAAATGGAACACGTGCGAGTCACTTTGAAGTGGCATGCCGGACAGTCACAGGCTATTCGCTACGCAAAGCCGAAAATAATCATCATTCATCTATCTATCGCTCGCTAAATGCAGCATTCCGCGCGAAAGCAGCAAAGTCCGTTCTCCTGGTCTCCATCTGGCGCGGCGCGGTAGACACGCCGAGAGGATCAGAAGCGTCCTCGGGCTCAACGAGCACTGGCTCGGAAGAGTGAGTGGGTAGTGATGAGGACGCCTCCGAGGCTCCAGTGTACTTTTCGAGAATCTCGAAGTCAGTCTCCTTCGACAGAAGTGGTGGACGGGACACGATGTCTATTGCTGATGGTGGTGGAGCCGCGCCGCCTTGAGTGCTTGCAGTGCCCTCAGCATCGTCCGCGACCATGACGGTGAGGTTGGGCGTGCTCTTAGTCGCCCTCATATTCTCTACAGCAAGCCCTTTCTCGGGCTTACTAGTCCCTTCATCGTACGAAACGGCGCTGGGCTGTACCTCGAGCTTTGGCGGGTCAATCGCCAGTGCCTTCGGAACGTTCATCTCTTCATCCGTTCTGCCAAATAATGCGCTCCACCACCTCACGTCTGGCACACCTCCGGCCTCGGACCTCCTCGGCAGTATGAGCGTATCTTTTCCGGCGGACTTGTACTCCGTGTTGGTGAACTCCTCTCGGCGCGCGAGGAAGTGCCCCCAGGCCGAAGGGAGTCGATCCTCATATTGCGATCTCTCACGCTCGGTGTTGAACAGGAAGTCACCATACTGACCAGCGTAGACATGGTAGAAAAGCCGACGCAGGAATCGCTCGTTATACTCAAATTCCGATGGTCGCTGATGCGTCAGCTGATAGACTGCATCCAGGAATTGGTGAAAAATGGGTGAAACCTCGTTTTCTTCCATCCTGTGAGGCTTCTTCTCTGACTTCGAGGGCGGCGAGTGGATGAACTCGTTTGGAGGTGGTGAGGCTGGGCGCGAGGACGAAGTTTCCGACACATTGTCGCGACTAGCGTTCTGCTGCTTGAACAGGTTTCCACGACCCTTCTCGAACCAGCTCTTGGCGCCGCTGAGCGCTTTCGAGCTGATGGTCGACAGATTGTTGGACTCAGCGTTGCTGACATGGCGCTTCGAGGGCTGTATACGCTCATTCTCGATCTCGAACCAGTCTTCACAGCCCTCGATCCCATTACGATCGCGAAACTTGTGACCAAATGAGAGAAAGTCTTTCTGGATCAGCGTGATGAAGCCCTCTATGGTGCGGTAGTGAGGATCGAGCATTACTTGTGCCACGGCTGAAACCTGTGAAGTGCGGTCCCAGCCATCAGAACAGTGGATCAGGGCGTGACTACCGCCAAGGCCGACCGTTCTGGCCACTTTCTCTGCCCCTTCAAGGACACCGGCAATGTGTCGTAACCAGCCTGACTTGCGCAAGAGCTCTTGATTCGGCGGCAGATCAACGTAGTCGGCGTTTCCAAGGCTGTCCACTACCTTCTCCAGTGATTTGCGCATCGAGTGGATGTTCTCGATCCGTAGGAAGACGATCTCGGTTGGCATGTCGTGGCCAATATAGTGATTGACATCTTCGATACCTCCACCCGTGACCTTGTTGAATGTCATATTGACGTATGGCCTCGCATCCACGATGAGATTCTCTCGGGTACTACCGTAGAGTTTCTTCTGTGGAGGGGTAGTATGTTTGTCACCCGTCCCATCATGCTCGGCGACTGCTTTATTACTCACGCTGAGCTTCGCGGAATTCGGGTCGAGTGCCTGACCGTCAGAAGACTCAAGCGGCAACGTTGCGCTTGAGCCATTCTGTAGCGGCGGCGTGCGATCAGGAGATTCCTCAGGTGTTGCCGAGTAGGGCGTATGGCTGGAGAAGATCGCCGACACTAATTTCTCGTCTTGCCGATTGCGATTGCCCTTGATTCCAACCAATGGCTGTGACGCTCGCGTGATACTACCACCATTGAAATGCAGGTACGATAGTGCGGGTATCCTCGACTTCGAACGAAAAGCACCGCCATACTTCAAGGTGTTGTCGCTGATAGACGAAGGCACGCAGAGCACGCTCGGATATGTCGCAGAATACGCATAGTCGTAATTGATTTCGCTCACTCGCCACGCTGCACCGGGACCATCTGCGGCCTTCGGGCTGATACCCATTCTAGCAAATTCTTTCCGTGCGATGTAAGCATGATGACCACTTTTCTCCTCTTCGGCGGGAGGTTTGAAGTCGAATGCATGCATCTTGTCGACACTTTCGACGCAGCATCTAGTGCGCAGAGCGTAGAAGGCGTCACGAGCGAGCTGGTCTGGTGTCTGTCCACCAACTGGCTGATGGAAATGTATCGCAAAGATACGGAAGTCCTTGCACCTGATCCGCAACGCAGGCGTGCGGCCGCTTCCACTGGTCACGCTCAATGAGGTTCTTGGAGCAGGCGACTCCGTTCGCCGCGGCGAGTCAGCATATATGGATAACCTGGCAGAGTCCGTCGATGGTCTAGTGGATGAGCTGGTACCGTACGTAGGTGGAAATAAGCCTTCATCCACCTCATCATCCCCAGATGTGAGGTCCATTTCGCTCTTAGAGGACTGCAGCGCGTTGCTCTGGACATGGCTTGGTCGCAGAGTGCAGTGGTGCACCAAGGGATACGGAACAAAGATTTCCTTGGGTCGTGATCGCTTCTGCGGCCGATCCCCGGTGGTCTCATTCACAGTGCTGCTGCCGTTCGTCGATGACGGCAGGTAGCTGAAGATCAGGTGGTGCTGTGTAAGGTGAAGGGTCCCATTCTCCTGCTGACCGCGGCGGTGGAAGGTGACATTCTTGATGCGGACATCTCGTCCAGCCTCAGCCATATCCGCCATTTGTGCGTGTGCTATAGTGTCGTCAAGATGCAATAGGATACATCGAATGTGTTTGGAGTGGCGTAGCTCCAGTAAAGCGCTCTATGCTCCAAGTTCATGCGCATATGTAGCATTCACGACCGAGAACCTGAATTGTATATAGTTCCACGGGCTGTCACGGGAATACAGCAAGAGCACATCCTTCAGTCTTGCTCCTGTGCGATAGTAGTATATGTGTATCGACAGTAGCGAGCTGTCGCTTTTTGTTCCGAAACAAGAGATCTTAAATAGGTCTAGCGTTGCAACAAGCGAAGAAGGAATCCAAGACTTTACCTATGTTCTTTCCATTTAATCTAAACCACTGTTTATGCTCCTCAGCAGAAACTACTACATGTAGTTCTGCAAGAGCGAAGATTTAGGCATCGTCGAATTGTGCTTCTCGAGTGCACATCGGACTAGCCCCAAGAGCCGCGCTGATCGTTGACTATTGCTCTTATTGCGTCCTGGAACGGCATCTGGCTAGCAGTTGTAGCGAGCATCGATCATCCTCATGTTGTAGCATGTGATGACGAGGAAAGTCGGTACTAATCTATGCAATAGTCCGAAGGCGATGCAGTGAAGTGAACGCATCTTGTTTGGCACAGATGCAGTAGGCACGATCAGGCGGTCGCGGGAGTTCGCTCCTTCCTCTGTGTCTTGCTTAGGGTAGGCTTGTTCTGACTTCACTTCCAAATCCGCTTCACATCTGTACTCAGGAAGGGCTCGTCTGTCACGCTAAGTTCCCAGGCTATCACCAATGTCCCGATGGCACCTCTGAAGTCGGTCAAGAGAGACGCGGCAATTAAGCACATCGAGAGCGAAGCCGGTGAGTGATGCGACGTCCAGCGGTCAGCCATCGCGCTGATATAGGTCAGATTTTGCCACCACTTTATGTAAGAGTCTGAATGACGGGCAGAACGTCACTACGAACGTATATGCGGAGCTGAAGTCACTCATTCAGCAACTCTGGACGTTATCTCTGCCGTCACAGCTCACCAGACCGATTGACTTCGACCATGTTGGTACGAGTATCTGGAACCATGCCACCAAAATCATTCGGGCCGCGGACAGCGGCGACGTCGTTGAGCAGGATGGGCGGGACAGTGTCGCGCGATCTTGCGTCCTATTGCGCACGTATGCCTACTTGCTACTCGACCTCGCCACCGAGGCTGTTCCTATGATCTACTCGCAGCACATAAGACTGTTCAAGATTGGTCTGAAAACCGCTCGCTACTGCCTGGCTCACGAGTCACCCGAGATTGCGATGCACCTTCTCGAGAAATGCTCAATTTCCGCAACACGATTCGAAGACGCACAGCCTGCTGTCGCCCTTAGGGATGACGGCGATAGTGATCTGAGGAACGAGGTGAAAGATCTTGCTGCTGAACTTTGGCTGCTCCGGATGCTGCACTCCTGCAACGTGATGCGACCTGATCTAGCAGAACACTTCTTCGCCAAAGTCAGCGCCGGCCTCTCTGCTTCGGCTCCTTTGTCATGCATGGCAGCTGAGATCTGCTACGATGCGAGCAGATCGATGACGAAGTATGGACGAAGCAGAGACGGTTCGCAATGGCTTGAGCGCGCCTCCAGTCTCTTAGAGAGTGATTGCATCGCTGATCTGGATCGGGACACCGAGGATCTACGTATCAGCGTCGCAGTGGCACTAGTCGGAGTCCTTCTGGGAAAGGGCGATGCGGACTCGATCAATCGCGCAAGGCAAGTGACCGACGGCCTCAGCTCAAAGTACAGACTCGGTGACCGGCTCACAGTGCTGAGAATGCATCTTACTATCGCCCTCAAGCAGAACGACGAGGAGGCGATCGACCAAATTCTGAATCGCGCGGTCAGCATAACATTGCTCACAGACATCACCTTCGACATGTGTGTCTTCAAAGAGCCACGCCCGCCCCTTTCGCTAAGCTGACAGCCATGCAGAATGCTACGCTTGATATACGGTGCACGCAAGGCGCATGTCCAAGCTTGCCTGTCAAGTTTAGATCAGCTCATCCGGAATCGCCTGCTACCTGATCTGACTACTGCAATGGAGACGGATGAGCTCCATACGTGGCTCGAGAAAGCTGCGGTGACCTACACTTCAGTGTGTACTGCAACTGCATTCACTAGCGTCGGTGAGCCGATAGCCATGCTTACAACACTGTTCGATGCGATTGTCCACGTTAGCCAAACTCCAGTCTCGGCAAAGGCAACGCACACCATGCAGACACTGATCTGGAACGCCTCAGCAAAGTCTGCCGGTGAGGATACGAAGTTCTGGCTGTACCTCTTGCAGCATCCTCTATTCGACAGTGCAGGTGTGGTCAACAAAGCTCGCATCGGGCGGAAGGCGATCAAGACTGCACTCGACTGTCATGATCTGGATGCGGCGCGGGCTGCATACTTCCAGATGCCAGAGACTGCCAGAGACGAGAACGCGACTCAGTATCTTGCCTTCAAGATAGCGCTGAGCATGAACGACACGCAAATAGCAAGTGACTGCCTCGACATCTTGATGAAGCAGTCGAGTAAGGATCCGAAGTACCTGTATGCATGCGTTCTCGAGGCGCAGACCTCGAACAACCGAGCCATGGCTGTCGCAGCTTTCCAACGGCTCGTCGCGCAGCCACCACAGGGCGTGCATCTACCTGCGCTGCTTCGATGTACAGCGCGACTGCACATCGGCGAGCTGGATCAGCCGAACACACCGCCGGATGCAGTCATGCACGAACTACTGCGGGTTTTTGATATTGCTGCCGACAATATCAAGTCGTTTCGACAAGCTGGTGACGATCAATACCGTGCGGAGATGCAGTGGTGGAGCAAGAATACTTATAATCTTGCCATTCGCCTCTGCAGTGAAGTGCATCCAGAGTATGTCGTTCGCCTTGCACGTCTTTGTGTAAGGTTCTTATCGTGCCTACCGAAAGATGAGGGCAAGATGCACCAAGATAACATCCTCGATCGGAGAAGAATTTGTCACTTCCTCACCGCGACTGCACTGACTGTGCTTGGGCGATCTTACGATGATGGCACGGAAGAGAGCTTGCAGTATTACACGGAGATCCGGAAGGAAGTGCAAGCCTACACGGCGCCTGAGCTTGCAAAGCCAGAGAATCAATCGGACCCATCGACATCGGCGAGAACACTGGAGCTATACAAATTTGACCTCGAAGCAATTCTGAAGCTCCAGCAATGGGAGACCCTCAAGTCAGCGCTCGAACGCTGTCTACAGCTCGACAACATCGATCGCTGGGACACGCTCGTCGACATCGTCCTCATCATCCACGAGCGCGCCTCAGCTCTCAAAGCACCCACTTCATCAACGACAGACATCCCCGCGCTCCTCTCAAAGATCATCAACGAAGTCTGGCGGCAGGATCGAGAAGTCACGAAGCTTGCTCGCTGGATCCGCATCACATTCACAATCATCAGCACCAGTGGCGAAGACGACGGTGGTCTTAGTCTGAAGCTCGTCGATCAGGCGATTCGCATGGCTAAGACACGACAGAACCGACAAACTGGGAGGGAGAGGTATCCGGAGGAGGAGCTGCAGTGGCTGGCTACGACGACGTTCAATCGGGCTGTGGATTTGCTGGCGCAGGATGAGAGGAAGGAAGCGGAGGGCTGGGTGGTGGGTGCGCTGGAGCTGGCGAGGTATGCTGACGATGGTGGGTTGCTGCATAAGCATCTCACAAGGAATCGGGACGAAGCGATGAAGAGACTTGGTTGGCGGAATGGCGTGTGAGCTACGCTTGAAGCCTTCTGGGTGAGAAAACCCTACTCGCTGATCTAGCTCAAAGAAAAATCGCTGCCCGCTGCTCTGGGGAAGATGTTGACAGACACCTTGGCTTACAGCCGTGCTGCATCTATGCAATTCACCCAGCTAAACTTACCCACCGAAGGCTTCCTACCATACTGGCGAGCGCACCGATCAAACTCACTGCCATCCTCAAATCATTGTCCCTCTTCCACACCGCGAGCAGCTCCCTCACCCCAGTTTTCTCAGCCCACTTCTTACTCCGTTTACTAGCCGTCTCATGCTCCTCTCCTACCTTCGCCCGACCATGAAACTTCACTTTCTCCCCAACCAGCAACTTCACCTTATGCTTGAGTGCGCCGTTCACGCCTGGCTCCATCACAAGCAGTGTGTAGGCTAGTAGCATAGGCAGCGAGAGGAAGCCAGTGAGATAGGACAACTTGACCGTCGTGTCAGTATCGCTGGACCCGAGGGCGGAGTACAGTAGGTAGGCGCTGCTGAGAGTACTGGTGGCTGCCAAGGGACGGACGTAGCGGGCGCCGAACTGGTAGGCTGAGAGCCATTGCAGGGCGAGGGTGCGGTCGTCGGTGTGGAGGAGGAGAGGGGGGATGAAGATGTAGTTGTATCTGACCACGGCCCTTAGTGCTGTGTAGAAAGAGGGACGCTGGGGATCCTACCCGAAGATCGTGCCTGCGAAGAAGGCCGGCAAGAGGCTAGATACGAGTTGGGCTATAGTCGTAGGGTCGAATCCGGGGGTGAACATCTCGCTGGGTCGAAAGCGGAGTGGTGAAAGGTATGTGGGGAATGGGAATGAAAATGGGAAGAATGACATATGAAATGGCATTCTGACAGACCTAGACCCGCCTCTGCGACCTTCTGACTTGGGTTGCGAACACGGTAGCAAGTAGGTTGGTGCGGCTGAGATGCTGGTCAGCTGTGTGAAGTGCCGTGGGTCACTCTGGACCCAGTCGCCTGCTATCGCCGGAGCGACTTGGTCGACGCATTGCCGTGACGAGTGCTCTCGCCAACGTGGACAGATCGAGGGTGCTCTTCTACTAGGCAAGATGAGCGTTGAATGCGAAAAGAAGCATTCGTCATTGTCCGCGTTTGACACATGTCAAGCTCTCCACCCTTGATCCCTGCTCGCGTCCGGCACTTGCACCAACTGCCGACCTCTCATCCTAGCCCAACGACACAACACCCATCAGGACGTTTCAATCCTCGTCGTTGAGCAGAACATTATCCAGCATTCCGTCTGTCCTCCAGTCCTATCCCAAAACATTCAATCTTACCATGGCGAACCCACCCAAAGTCCCCATCGCCGAAACCGACCCCGTCCCCGCCTCAGTCCAAGACCAAATCACCCTCGCCCTACTCGCGAACGGCGGTATCCCACGCATCCAAGCAGCGTTCCGACAACGCCTGGACGAAGCGGGTTGGTCAGAGAACTTGAGGGCTTATGTCAGTTCCGCTCGGGCGAGTGCACGACTTTCTTCGAGGCGATGGAGAAGGTGAAGGAGAAGGTGGGGCTGGAGGGACGCGATGGGTTTGAGGGGGAGTTGGTGGTGCCGAGGAGTGTTGGGGAGGAGGTTGCGGGGGTTGTGAGGAGGGAGTTGGAGGGGATATGTGAGATGGCGAAATGAACGTGAGCACATCATGTTGGACTTGTTAGGCGGGCTACGACGGGGCAAGACCTCACAAGAAGCCACACGACTATCTCCCCGAATTGGTCTTTGAATGTCGCTCAGGACATTTGCATCTGTTACCAGATGGTCGCACGTCTAGGTGCGTATGGTGTCGTTCTCTCGACGAGCGCGTTGCCACCCGCTTCGCTCCTTCCCAACAGCAAGTCTCCTGGGTACCTGCCCTTCGAGTGAGATCACCATCGTTCGAAGTCACTATTGGCTCGCTACGCCGCCGTGCTAGTGGATGTCGACTAGGCTGCAACCTCACCTCGTCGCTTGCGCTGCCATTCCACAAGTACTGCCTGC
>KZ111142.1:609302-636335 GCA_002077045.2 Rachicladosporium sp. CCFEE 5018
GCTCCGGAGCGGACGCTCAAAGGGCATGAGCTGGGTGTCTTAGGCCTGTCGTGGTGTGTACAGGATCCTGAGTTGCTGCTGTCGTGCGGCAAGGACAACAAGACGATATGCTGGAACCCTCGGACAGGCGAGACGTACGGCGACTTTGCAGCAGGCTCGAATTGGGCGTTTCAATCGACATGGAACCCTCACAACCCCAGCCTGATCGCGAGTGCATCCTTTGACGGCAAGATCTTGATCATGTCATCACAAAGCACGAACTCGAAGCCCGAAGAACAGGCTGCCGCGAACCAGGCGATGGACGAGCTGGACTTCTTCGCCAAGGCCCAGACGCAACCACAAGGCATCTCGTTCTCGATATCGAAGACGCCGAAGTGGGCTGCACGACCGAGCAGTGTTTCGTTTGGCTTTGGTGGTAAGCTAGTACGAGTCAGCGCTGACACGTCGCGGAAGAGCAAAGTCAGCATTGAGACGTACGCTGTGGAGACATCGATTGGCGAGGCTACGACAGCGTTCGAGGAGAAGCTGAAAGGTGGCGATCTGGCTGGTATCTGCGAGGCGAAGATTGAGAGCGCGAAGACTGATGAGGAGAAAGCGGACTGGCAGGTTATAGAGACTCTGAACGCTGGCAAGTCGAGGAAGAAGCTGAGAGAGTACCTGGGCTTCAAAGATGACACAGACGACGAGCTTGCAGAGGCCACTGAGAAGCTTGGCATCAATGGCGATGCGAAAGCTGGTACGAACGGTACGAAGGAGGAGGATGACTTCTTCGGCGGCGGCGCCGACGGTGACAGCTTTCTTGCGGATCTTGCTGCAACAAAAGGCGCAAAGACCAACAATCCATTTTCGATATACAGCGGCGAGGAGTCTGCTGCTGACAAGGGCATTACTCGCGCACTCATGCTTGGTCAATTCTACGCAGCACTAGAGATCTGCTTGAAGGAGGATCGAATGTCGGACGCATTCATGATTGCGGTATGTGGTGGGCAGACATGCATCGACAAAGCTCAAGCTGCGTATCTGAAGAAACAGGCCAAGGGACCAAATTACTTGCGCTTGCTTGCGAGCATCGTCGGCAAGAACCTGTGGGATGTGGTGCACAACGCTGATCTTTCTAGCTGGAAAGACGTCATGGCTACCCTGTGCACGTACGCCGACAACAACGAGTTCCCTGATTTGTGCGAAGCGCTCGGCGACCGTCTAGAGGAGGCGTACCAGGCTGATGGCGAGAAGAGCACAAGGAAAGATGCATCGTTCTGCTACCTAGCGGGCTCGAAGCTCGAGAAGGTCGTCAACAATTGGGTGCAGGAGCTTGAGGAGCACGAGAAGACTGCGCTCGAGGCGAGTGAGGACGAGAACGATTTCGCGATCCATACTCAAGCGCTTCAGCAATTCATCGAGAAGGTGTCGGTGTTCAGACAGGTTGCGAATTTTCAGGACGCGGAGAAATCAGCGAATGCGGACTGGAAGTTGGCGCCGTTATATCGACTATATGCTGAGTATGCTGACATTCTGGCGGCACATGGTCAATTGGAAAGTGCAGAGCGTTACCTCACACTCTTGCCGAGCAAGTTTGATGGGGCTGAGAACGCACAGAGCAGGCTGAAGCAGTCGACCAAGAAGGCTGTTGCTCCAGCTGCTGCACGCCAGCCCACTCTCAATCAACGTGTCAACACACGAGCAGCACCTGCTGCCTCGCCGTTCTCACCCGCCAATCCGTTGATTAACTCGGCGACGAATGCCACACCGATGAGCTCAGCATCGCCGTACGCACCAAGTGGTCTTTCCAACAATACGCCGGCCAGTGCTGCTTCGCCGTATGCACCCATTGGTGTGACACCTGCCACTCCTGCCTCGGCAGCACCGCGAGGACCATATGCGCCACCTACCAACAGCTATGCGCCGTCTGGATACAACGCACCGTCGTTCGGTCAGCCTGCACCACTGGGCGGTGGCTATGGTGCACCTCAGCAGGCCCCATTGCCACCTCCACCTCGCAACAACTCAGCCTCTCCTATGCCGCCGCCATCAGCAGTGAAAGGGACGGACTGGAACGACTTACCGCAAGGCTTTCTGAAGACCCGAGAGCCCACTTCGCGACGCGGCACACCCGCGCCCATGGCGAATCCTTTCCCCAACTCGCAGCCTCTCGCATCACCACCACCACCAGGCGTAGCGCAGCACGGCATGAACAAGTCAACTCCACCTCTCCCTCCGCCACCTAAGGCTGGTGAGATGACACCTCGTGTGCTATCACCGCCCATACAAGCACCAATGCAAAGACCGGGCTCTGCAGCTGGCCGAGCTTACGCGCCTCCGCCATCAGCACAGCCGTCTACCTCATTCCCGGCACCGGCCCTACCTCCAGTGAATCGGGGCGCATCGCCATATCAGCCGCCTCCTTCGACCTCGCATGCTGCGCCAAGTAATCGATACGCACCTGCGCCTGGAAGCATCCCCAGTCAGCCACAAGGTGGGCCTGGTGGTCCGCGCAACGTAGCGCCCAACCCATATGCAGCGCAGCCACCAGCGCCGAGTCCCTACGCACCTCAAGGCCAAAGCCAGACACCTTACGGCCAGCCGCAACAACCTCAACAACAGCAGCAGCAGGGCCCTCCACCTCAACGCACCGGCCCACCACCTCAAGGTCCTCCGCGAAGCACTCCAAAGCCGCAGACTCCTGTCTCCGCCCCGCCTCCTCGAGCGCAGCCCCCACCAAGCTCCTCCGCAGCTCCCCCACCTCCTTCCACCCAGCCGAAGCAACCAACTTCCCCACCTTCCCGCCCACCCACCACAACCCTGCGCTTTCCCCGCGGCGACCGCACCCAAATCCCCCCCTCCGCCCGCCCAATCCTCGACCTCCTAACTCCCGAAATCGCGCGCATAAAATCCGTCGCGCCGCAAGCGTTTAAACCACAAGTCGATGACATGGAGAAGCGGATCAATATTCTGTTTGATCATCTGAATAACGGGGATTTGCTTGGCGAGGCGACTGTGGTGAAAGTGGTGGAGATTAGTCGGGCTATTGCGGGGAGGGAGTGGGAGAGAGCGCAGGGATTGCTAGGGGAGGTGCCGAGTGAGGAGGGGGGCGTTTGGGTGGCGGGGGTGAAGAGGATGGTCAATATTGGGAAGGCTACGAAGGGTTAGGTGGGGGAGGGAGGGGCGATCAAGGGTGTGGTAGAGGTAGATGAGTGACGGCAGTAGAATACCTGCATGACTTCGATCCATTCACTCTTCCTTTCTCGCACAACGAAGCTCAGGCCGCTAGTCCCGATATGGTAGCGACAGTGAGGTCTGAACTATGCTATATGCTTTCGGGCTTGATGATAGAAACGTATCGATCCAAAAGATTCGGAGAGCTTTGTTTCTCAGGTTGCCAGAAGCGTCGTTCATGTGATAAATGTCTTCGCGTACAGCAGCACATGTCACATTCGTCGTGGATCGAGAACGCGAGCATTCACTGTAAGGCGGCATTACCCGGAGGTCTGCCGTTAGCTTCGGCTATGATCAGCCAGTTAAAACTCGATTTCGAACCTCCGCTATTGCTCCATCTGCTCGCGATGTTAAAGTATCAACAACGCGTGTTGATAGACTGGTGTTTCGTTGAGTTCTTTAGTTACTGGAATGGAGACCTTCGCTCTGTCGTTTGCCGTGGAAGTCGTGATTGTCAGGATGCAGCAGGTTTCTCAGGCATGCCCTGCACGCTGCGGCGGTGTGGTGGCTGAGCACATCACAGCCCTGGATGAGTCGCTGCGTTTATGAGCAGCCGACCACTCAAGCATGAGTTTGTTGAGTCTCTTTTCGCCAAGTGCTTCACAACGTGACAGATGATCTGCTGACCTCATCGATTATCGCCCAAGAATGGAGGAGTCAGCGTCAGTGCCGGTTCCGGACTTCAAACACGACGAGCTTCCTGATGCCAGGACACACATTCGACTCCTCGAAGTGCTCCACGCACCAGAGAACGGCCAGATCCACTGCAGGTTGACGACCTGGGCGCTCGCGACTGCTCCGTCCTATACTGCAATCTCTTACACTTGGGGTGACCCAGCCGACAGTGCAGAGATCACTGTGAATTCAGCTCGAATGACAGTGCGAAGCAACTGCGATTATGTGCTGCGCCAAGCGACATGGTACGGTGTTCTTCACCTTTGGATTGACGCGATCTGCATCCAGCAGGCGAATGACGAGGAGAAGAGCCATCAAGTCTGGATCATGGGCGACATTTATCGAGGTGCGAAGACTGTCTTAGCGTGCGTAGGACCACACATCGCCGACAGCGACTTTCTTTGCGGCTTTCTTCGAGAGCATCGGTCGATTTTATCCTATTTTGCAAACCAGACGCCTGATCACTACTCTCTCTACTACAGAAGTGATATAACGATAGTAGCTCGCATGCTCCGAATCATGCATTCTGTGAGATGGCGACGTCGATATCTCCTTCCAGTCCACGCGCAGGTACTCCGTGCGCTGCTAGCGATGCTGAATCGCACTTACTTCCAGCGGATCTGGGTTGCCCAAGAGCTCTATTTGGCGACTGCGCAAGTGATGTGCTGTGGTGCTGATACATGCGACCTCGCTGCTTTGTCTGGTCTGCTAGCTTTCACTACTCACGATGATGCGTGGCTGAGAAATGATCTCTGTTCAGGACTTCGGGCCACTACTTACGGGAGGCGCAATACATGGCTAAGACGAGATTCGTCTGCTAATACCCGCACCTCCGAACTCGTACAAATAGGGAAAAAGCTATACACTTTGAGCCGCGGCGTGATATCCTTCGGACGGGGTGGCAATAAGTCGCCTCTTGATCTCCAGAATTTGATGTTTGAGACAAGCAGACTGCAGTGCACAGACCCTCGCGACAAGATCTATGCTCTGCAAGGCATGATAGCCCCTTGCATCGCCCAGCAGATTAGGGTCGACTACAGTCTAACATGCTTTGAGCTTTTTACGAGGCTCGTGCCGGTCTTGCTACGAGAGATGGGCAGTGACGTATCTAGTGCACCGTCGTGGTTTGCTGAAGGCGAATTGTATGAGATCGATCGATGCATTAGAGTGCAATCTGATGACGCGAGTTATTTAGCTGCAATCTATGCCCGCAGGCGGTCTCCGCATGGGAGTTCCTGGAACCATCACATCGATGCTACCCATGCGCGAGCTCGCCTGCGACTGACTGGCTGGGTTGGTTGTAGGGTTTACCGAGAGCATTTGAAGCGAACGGCCGACCGCAGGACAGATGTATCACATACGCAGTCGCGCAGCACCATTGTCCGCATTGTCAATGCAACGGGAGAATCATTGGCAATCGTATCTGATCTGATACGCCCCGGCGACTGGGTCATGCGCCTAAGTCGTGCGGCTCGTGGCGACTGGCCAAGCTTTGTACTTCGTGAAACTCTCGATGGATCTCTCAAAGTCATCAGTGCGGCGGTCCTCGGCAGTGAGATGCCAGCACTGGGTGATATCGCAATGTTCACCGTGGATTTCGACCTTGAGGACCTATCAACGATGTACTGCTTATACGCATCGTTCTTTGTAGAAGAGCGGCCAACATTGCGACTACCGATGGGTCAACAAGTAGAGGATGGCGTGATCCTGGGATCACTACGAAGCGATGCACGAATCGTTCCTTCGCGACTATCACCGCTTGAGACGCGTAGTGAGGAGGATTTCGAGCAGTACTTCAGCGTGAACATATGTTACCAGCCAGACTCGTCCTGGGCGGAGAAGGAAGTCGCGCGCCAGAAGAGGCGGTAATGGCAAGCGCGCAGCACTCCAGCCCCTCCACAAAGTCAGTTCCGGTCTGCACCTCTCGAGAGGTCGGCGCCCAGGCATTGCTCCGGTCAGCGTAGTCTTGGCAGCTGAGCGCTGTACGTTCACGTCTGTGAGAGATTCGATGTGAGCTAACCTTGGCAACGACTCAAGCATCTTGAGCTAGTGCAGACGTCGCACTCCGGGCTTGATAGTAGGGATGTACGTTTAGAGGCACGGATGTGTCCAATCCGGGGCGAAGTCAAGACTGGTCCAAGGTATGACTCGAGGCAGCGTTCACGGGATAGACTCTAGAACAGCGTTGTGGTATCTCCTATTCCCCTCATATCATCACTGCTCTGTGGTTTGCTCGACAGTCAAGGTCGAAAGCCCAGAGACAAGCCCATGACAGTCTCAACTTGAAGAAGCGCCGCGAAGGCATGCAATTGATAGTCCAATATGAGGCATGGCGAACAAGGCACACGAGCATTGAAACGCGCATTGCGGGTTACATGCCGGTTTGACAAGACGTGTTTGATATGTATGCCGCAGCGTGTTCCCTGAAAGTGCAGTACGCAGGTGCAAATTGAACCACTAGACTTCGGTTGTGAGCGAAGATCATGCCGCTAGAGGTCTGCCGCTAGCTCCGGCTGCACCCGACCAATCACGAGCTACTACAGCACATCATTCGATACAGTAGCATCACTGCTTGGAGTGATGCACTTTTGCAGCCTCTACACAAGCCTTACCGCGCTCGCTTTGCGACCTCGTCCATTGCCATACGGCAAGGCGATCATGGAATTGGCGAAGCTGCCAGCTGGTTGAAAAACTCACTTCACGGCGCCATGCTCTCCGCATTCATGCCACAACCTCTTCATGAGCTCAAGCCCAAAGACAAAGCCCGTATCGAGTCGCTACTAGCCTATGGAGATCGCCTCCTTGTAGGCCTGAGTACTGGTGCTCTGCGAGTCTACCGTGTGAATGAGCAGCAAGTTCCTGTAGACCAGGATGCATCGAATGGCGAGACAGTGCCTGTGACGCCCTCGAAGAGCAAGGCCGTAGAGCTTCTCAGAGAGGAGGACAAGTTCGGCAAGAAGCCCGTGCAGCAGTTGGCGATCGTCAAAGAGGCGAACCTCTTGGTTAGTCTGAGTGATGGCTACGTCTCACTGCACGACCTGCAGACATACCAGCTCGTTGAGCGGCTGGAGCAGACGAGGAGTGCAATATGCTTTGCAGTGACGAGCAACGTGATCAAAGACCCTGAGACCAACATACCTGGTCTCGTGTCGCGCTTGGCTGTGGGCGTGAAGCGAAAAATACTGCTCTGGACATGGCAGGACATGGAGCTTTCAGAGAATGTGGAGGAGATCGCACTCGAAGCAGCGGTGAAGAGCCTGACGTGGTTGATGGGCAACAAGGTAGTGGTGGGCATGGATGCAGGATTCAGCATCGTGGACATCGAGACGAAAGAGATTGTGCCAGTCAATAAGCCAGCTTCGCGCGCAACGGCTGTGGAAGAAGCGCAGGGCGAGTTGGCTGGGGTAAGGTTTGCAGCAGTGAGTAGTAGTGGGATGGGTTACATGGGCATGGGAAGCTGGGTGCCGAAGCCTCTGGCTACTCGGCTGTCGGACCATGAGATCTTGCTTGCCAAAGACGTCAATACGATGTTCACGGACGCTGAGGGGAATGCGCTCGAGAAGCGACAAATTCCTTGGTCCCTCGCACCTGAGGCGGTGGGCTATAGCTACCCATACCTACTTGGACTGCAGCCACCTGAGCGAGGCCAGCTGCAAGTCAGGAATCCAGAGACCTTGACGCTGCTACAAACGATCAGTGTGCCGCAGGCAATGCTGCTACATGTGCCACAGCCGAACATATCGCTCGCTCATGCTGGGAAGGGTTTCCTGGTTGCTAGTGACAGGGTCATTTGGAGGATGAACGCAATGCCTTATCCGGCGCAGATCGATCAGCTGATTGAGAAAGCGCGCTTCGATGAGGCCGTGAGTTTGCTGGGTCTGCTGGAGGATACACTAATTGATGACAAGGCTGGGAGGACCAGGGAGGTACAGATCTTGAAGGCAATCAATCTGTTCGAACAGCAGAAGTATCGACCTGCACTCGATCTATTCTCGGATGCGCAGGCACCGCCAGAGCGCGTAATTGCGCTGTACCCACGAGCAGTCGCTGGAGATCTGTCTTCGCGTGAGCGGAAGGAGACTGGTCTCCGTGAAAGTGAGTCGGCTGCTGATGACAAGAACGGCAAGCCAGAGGGGAGCTCAAAGGATGCGCCTAAGGAGCCACCATCGACACCTCAGAAGTCTGTTCTTGGGAGATTAGTCGGGTCACACAAGCGGGCTGGCTCAGATGGACCTACACCGAAGACTCCTGCCAAGCAGGACTCTGACAACGCGAGCATCAAAACTGCAACACCATCAAAGAGCGGCACGGCGGAGAAGGAGACTGCACTGGAAGGCGAGGATCTCAAGCAGGCTACTCGAGCGCTGTGCTCATTCCTGGCGCAAGCGCGGGTGCAGATACAGAAATATCTATCGACAGCTGGCGAGCTGAAGGAGCAGCCACCTGTGATGGACTCGGAGACTGGGAAGCCGGTATTCGGTCATCTACTACCCCAGTCGCTGTTCACCAGCGATACTTCAAAGGTCGACTGGCAAGCTGAGCTTCTGCGAGTGGCGCAGCTGGTCGACACTACCCTTTTCCGGGCCTACATGCTCGCTCTGCCCTCACTTGCTGGACCACTTTTCCGACTAGACAACTTTTGCGAGCCGGAGGTGGTGCAGGCATCGCTTTACGAGTCTCATCGCTACGGTGACTTGATTGACTTCTTGCACGGGAAGAAGCTGCATCGACAAGCACTCGAGCTACTGACGAAGTTCGGGAGAGGCGAGGAAGCGATTGATCCGCCTGAGGGTATGCGGGGTCCAGAGCGCACGGTGGCCTATCTGAAGCAGCTACCGCCAGAAATGATCGAACTGGTGCTTGAGTTTGTCAGGTGGCCTATTGAAGACAGCCCCGATACTGGTCTATCAGTCTTTCTCGCAGACAGTGACAACGCCGAGAAGCTGGATCGCGAGAAGGTGCTTCATTTCCTCGCGTCCATTTCCACGTCCCTGCAGCTGCGATACCTCGAGCATATCGTCACAGAACTCGCCGACCCAAATCCTGCCTACCACCAAACACTGGCAGAGCTTTACCTCGAATACATCAAATCTGGCGACACTTCAGAGCCTGACCAGCTTGCTGCGAAGACGAAGCTGGAAGCTTTCTTGACGACCAGCACGAAATACAACAAAGCACGCATCTTCCGCCTCCTACCTACAGACAATCCACTCCTTCACGAGTCTCGCGCCATAGTCTTGAGCGCAATGGGCAACCACAAGCAAGCGCTCTCGATCTACGTATTCCAGCTATCCTCTCCACAAAAGGCGGAGGAATACTGCAATCGCATCTACCTCGCCCAGCAAGCGCAGGTAGCAGAGTCTTGCCTGCTCGACAATGTGGGCGCAAAATCCAATCATCACCCTGCGGCACTGTCAGCCGTTGATCTGGAAGTCTCTGCCGAGAGTGGCGAGAACGTCTACGCTATGCTGCTCGGTCTGTACCTCAGCCCTGCCGACGGCGAAGTGAAACGCTGGGCTGAGGCGCTGGAGCTGCTGAGCAAACATGGCGCTCGCCTACCCGCCTCATCAACACTCGACTTGATGCCCTCTGACCTAGCAGTCAAAGAGCTGGCCTCCTACTTTCGTGGCCGGATCAGACACGCTACTTCGCTGTTGCGCGAAGACCGCATCATCGCTTCACTCGAAGCTGTCCGCAAGGCAGACGCAGAAACCGTGTTACGTTTCGGTACAGAGAAAGATGCTGGGCTGGGAGGTCGGATGAAGCGGGTCGTCATCAGGGAGGAGGATCACTGTCCGGTGTGCTTCAAGCGATTTGGGGCTAGTGCTGTAAGGGTCAAGCCCTCGGGCGAGGTGGTACATTATGGTTGTATAAGTGGCAAGCCTGGTGAGAGGACTGGGAGAGGATTGAGTGGGATTGGAAGGGCATGGGGTTAGGGCAGTTGTGCCTCAGGCGTGCTGCACTGGTCCGGAGCGTTATGTAAGGCGCGTCTTCG
Source organism: Rachicladosporium sp. CCFEE 5018 (assembly GCA_002077045.2). Classification (NCBI taxonomy): domain Eukaryota; kingdom Fungi; phylum Ascomycota; class Dothideomycetes; order Cladosporiales; family Cladosporiaceae; genus Rachicladosporium; species Rachicladosporium sp. CCFEE 5018. The sequence goes on from KZ111142.1 coordinate 619,186, forward strand.
CCAAGCCTTATGTCCGGTGGTGAATATCGCAGCGGTGTCCCCTTTGAGGGAGCATGGCGATTGCATACGTCCGTACGAGTCCATACCACCAATGAGCTTATGTACGTCTCTGTTCGTCTGTAGTGGTTCACGCGATTGATCGCAGTGTCTTGGCGTTGGAATCACCTCATTGGCTAGTTGACAGCTTTACGGACGCATTCCATGCAGCCGAATCATTGTGACAAAGATGCAACATCTTCAGCTAGTACAGGCCGGACTTAGGCTAAGCACGATATCGAAGTGATAAGTATAAGTATCTCGACTGACTCTCGCGTCTCTTTTCCACTCGCAAGTCACAAGCTCTCGCGATACACTTCATTCATTCATCCCGTTCCTGGTAGCCTTTACGAGAGCAACATGGCCGCCCCAGAAGCCCCCATCGCGACTGCGCCAGACGTTTTCGCGCAGCACACAGTCATCGACGCACCTTACAAACACGTCGGTCCCGCTCAGACCCCAATCCTGACCTCGGTCATTATTCCCAAAGCCCTACAACCTTCCTCGACCAAACAGCCCCTAGCGATATTCTTCCACGGCGGCGCTCTGGTAGTCGGAGGTCGTACATACGCACCTTGGTTCTCGCCCTGGATCCTCGAGTTCGTGCGCCAGCATGACGGGATTCTGCTGAGTCCAGACTACAGATTGCTGCCCGAGCACACGGGCAAGGAGATCTTGGAAGATGTTCGCGACTTCTTCGCCTGGATCGCCTCGCCCTCTGGCCTGGCTGCCGCTTTGCCAAAGGGCATGGAAGTCGACGTCTCCGATATCCTCGTCACCGGCGGCTCAGCAGGCGGCTACCTCTCCATCCAATCCGGCCTCCTCGACCTCCCCGAAACACAGCGCAAAGCGATCAAGGCGATCATCTCACAGTACCCCATGCTGGACATGCGCGATAGATGGTGGACAGAGGATTACGAGAAGAACATCTTCTCCGCCGGTCCAAACCCTTCAAAGCACCTCCTCGCTGATCATCTGGCGGGTCTCAAGGGTAATGAGGTGGTTACCGACCGCATTCCGCCTAAGGATGATTGGCTGGGCGGATCGATCATCGGCGAGGGATTGTATCCGAAGTTTCTTGGCACAGAGACCGAGCTGTATCCACTTGAGGTTCTGGCAATGCAGGCGAAGGAGGGTGTGCAGGTGCCGCCTACATGGGTCTTTCATGGGACTGAGGATGATGTTGTGCCGATTGAGGGGACGCAAAAGTTTGTGGAACTCTGGAAGCAGAGTTTGCCGGGGAAGGAGGCGGACTTGTATGTTAACTATGAACCTGGAGGTCATGGATTTGATGCAGAGGCCACGATTGAGACGGCGTGGGTGAAGAAGGGATTGGAGTTTGTGGGGCAGTACTGGCCAGGTAAAGCTTCGTAGCGTGTGGGTACCCTGACTGCAGATGAATCGCGCTGCAGTGAGGCGGCACAGAGAAGTGTGATACGATGGTGATAGAGAGGCAGTGCGAGTAGGCAATCATAAATAACCTCATACAATCATAGCGATAGGACCACGGGCGCGGGTGTCCAATCGCATCATCGTCAAGATCCAGCCAACTGAGTTTTGCTTCACGCACCCACCAATCCTACCCTGCCACCTTCACCCATAGCCTTCATGCCCACCCATCCTCTTCGATCTCGGCCAGTCCTCCCTCTACCTAGCCAATTGTACTTTAACGCGCCAGTCAGCCTCTCTACAACGCCCTGCCCGACATCGCCGGTCTGACAGCTCCCCAGCACACAGAGACACTGCAGCATTCTCGCCACCGTTTCGGTGACCTGGGCTGGATCCGTCGGCGGAGAAGGCTGCTGTGGTGGACTGCTGTGCTCTGACACGGCACCGAGGTGCGGACTGTTGACGTGAGGCAGACTCGTGCCGAAGCTACCTGCAGAAGTATTGGATGCAGCACGGCTGCGAGTGCTACTCGCGGCATCTAGTAGTGTAGAACCCTGTGAGTTGAAGCTGCTCATGTGCGGGCTGAGACTGCCTGCTGTACCTGGCCGTTCTGCGCCTGACGCAGTAGGGTCTGTGCGGATTGCCTTGCTCGGATCAGGAGAGGCTGCAGTGTTCGAGATGTTGCCTAGTGAGAGGCGAGAAAAGATCGCCATCAGACCCTCGTGCTTAGGCAAAATGACAACGTCGCGAAACGTGATTAGCGTGATGCGGCGTACATCGAGCTCCTCTCCTAGTGTGTGTGGTCTCACAGTGCCACCCGCAGAAGTCGGGCGTTCATCTGACTTGAGACTCTCAGGCATGGCGCCCCAGAACTCCTGGGCCTCGCGAGCGCTCATGTAGGTGCCTCGGCCCTTGAACTCGAGATCAAGCGGTAGGAAGACTGCTTGCAAGAATGGCAGGATTGCACTGTACACACTGATCCACATTTCGACCAGCTTATGAACGAGACGATCATCAGGTGTACCTCGAAGCGTCTGGGCCGAGCTAAGGAAGCCAGTCTGCAGCAGCTCACGCAAGTCTTCAACCAAGATGATAGGAGATTTGCGTTGAATGCATCGTCGTATATGCACTGACACCAGAACATTCAGCTCCTCGACTGGCCTCAGCAACGACTCACCCGAAAAGAGATTGAGCAAACGAGCTTTCAATAGGGGCCACGCGTCGTCAGGTCCAATGCCAGGAATGCCCATGTTTGCGCCAATGTTGCTGAAAGCTTGCGCTGAGACATTAGCAGTAGAGTGGTCAGTAGGTATAGCGAAGATACTTTGCAAGCCTGAAGGTGTCCCCATCGGGTTCTCGAAGCTACTCGGACCCAGTAAGTCGCTGTTCCCAGTGAATGAGCCGTTCGAGATCACAGGCATTAAGTCAAGCTTCGCAGCAGCGGCAGCTTTCTCCTCCTTCTTTTTCTCGCGTAACGCTCGACCGCCATGTCGTAGATCGAAACCTGACATTGACTTGCCAAACGGACCTGCACCCGGCGAGTCAGGCGTGAATGAGTACAGCGGCTGTGGCTTATCCGGATTTGTTGCTTGCGAGTTTGAGTTCGCTGAAGAGAGTGGTAAGGCAGCTTGCTCATCTTTGTGCTTGTGCTTGCTTCTAGAGAGAAAGTTGTGCCGATGCTTCTCCTTCTCCTTCTCGGAAGTGTGAGGCACAAGCGTAGACGTAGATGCATTAGCGGACGAGTATATCGAACTCGCACTGGACGCCGGCTCTAGCAGACTTGTTGTTGACGCATTCGCGAACCCGCCTCGCAGCATATGAGCTGCAATTGCGGACTTGCCAGGTGAAGGCTGCCCAGAACCAGCCTTACTCTCCTTGTCCTTGGAGATCGTCATATTCTTGGGCCTGAAGAGTTTCATTTTCGACGACTTGCTTTTCGCTTCCTTCTCAGGCACTGATGAGTGGCTCACGGACTGTGCGACGGGCGGAAAGTTGGGCGAAGGTAGCGGACTTCTGCCATTCGGAAACGCCACATTCGCTGCCGCTGTTGCAGCGAGCCTATGGCCGCCCAGTGTACCATTACTGTACGTGAGTCCGCCTGCAGAGCTCACTTGCGGGCTGTTCGTGCCGCTTGGTCTTCGGCTGTCAGATGCGCCCGTCGTGTTAATCGGCGCTAATCCAGGATGGGACCTTTTACGCTCCTGCCCTGGCTGAGGCTGCGGGGATATGTGATGCATGGCTGCCTGCGCAGCGATTGTCGAAGCGCTAAGCGTAGCCGCTCCGAACCCAGCATGGGGTAGCGATGGCTCGAAGAAGCCCTGACTATGTTGACGTGCGCGGTGGCCGATGGCCTGGCCTGGCATGTTGGGAGATGGGATGCGCACTAATCCATCCACAGGAGTACGTCCTTGCGGTCCATTCAGATTCTGCTGTGTCTGAGCTCTGTGCGCTGGTGCTGGCCCGTTTGCCGTGGAGGGCCGGATTGATGGCGCGGCGATGTTGGGATGTTCTCGTAGGTACGGTGACCGGTGCTTAGGTGTCTCCTGTGGTCCAGAATCGGTAGATGCGAACGATAGTGATGAATCGCTGCGTTGCGATGCCGTTGACTGCGACCGTATACTAGGCGGTGCCGGCCGCTGCAATGGTTGAGTGCTCATGATTGCTGCTGGTATGTAATACAAGGTGTGCCGGCTAGTGCGGCCGTACAACGTACCACACCCACTCTAATAGAGCTCACGTCTCTTCCATGAAATACAGAGTGGCCGATAGCGAAGATTCGCGATGCTGTACTAAACGACAGGATAGTGCCAGGGGCTCGAGGATATAAGCATGAAGTGTGATATGAGTTTACAGCTGGAGAAGAAGGCAATAAGTGCTAGCCATACCCTCGTGCTAACGGAGACCGCATGAGAGAATGCAAAGTAGATTAATGGGTTGAGAACCAAAGGATGTTGACGTTGTACAAGCTCGAGGTACGGTTCACGCGATCGAGGAAGTGAGGTCGCGGACTTGGCAGCCTCGCAACGCCACCGTCGTGAAGTCAACCCCGATACCATGGACACGAGGCAGAAAATCATTCTCAGCCTCGCAGCGCATGGCTGCAGCGCTACCATTGTTGACAGGTGCATGCTTCTCAGCCTTGCATCTAATATTCAAGCCTATCTTAACCCCACTAGACTTCGGACGAAGCACAGGCTCAAGTTATTACTGATATTACTGCAATACACTACGCTGAACGCACCGCAGAAGACTCGCTCCGAACTAGGTCCAACCCACGAGCAGTTTCTGGTGTGGACGCCAGCGGGACAATGCCGCGCTCAAGTCTCTCGAAGTATCAAATTTCTGTCCCAATTACTCTCCATCCTATCATGCAAGCCTGCTTCGTCTTGGGGTATCTCGTTGAACGTCATCCTTGTTTATGTACACTGCGAGCTGGAGGCCCGAAGCGAAGGTATATGTACTGCGCATCCTGAGAGAGCGCTTACAATGCAAGGAGAGCGAAGGCGGCAGCGCCGAGGAGGGCTGGTGCAGCGGTTTGCATGACACCGGCGGCCGCGGAAGAGGAAGTGGCACCACCAGCTGAAGAACAAAATTAGCACAAGCTCTTCCATGCGGATAACGAACTGAACTCACCAGCTGTTGATGCAGCGGACGCGGCGGAGGACGCAGCGGACGATGCGCTGCGCACAGCCGACGAGGCACCGCTCTCTGCGGAGGACGCAGCAGACGAAGCACCGGACATAGCGGAGGAGGCACCTGACGAAGCAGCGGATGCGCCGGAAGATGCACCAGACGCAGCAGAGCCAGTGGCGGATGCAGCAGCGCCACCAATGCCAGCCACACCAGCAAGATCGGACCCAGTGATGGTGGTCAGGGTGCTGCCAGCGGATGCGAGAACACCAGCGCCGGAGGGAAGAGCAGAGTAGGCGGTCATGGAGACAGTGGCCTCAGCGCCGCCAGCAGTGATGGTGGTGGAGCCGAGACCGTAGCCAGAGGTGCCACCAGCGATGGGAACGATGCCAGCGGCACCAGCACCGCCGGTCTCAGTCGCGTTGCCGCCGCCGGAAACAGTGGAGCTGCGACACTGTCAGTGACGATTCCATCGTCTCTAAATGATGCAAAACTCACGTCACGGTAGCGGTGGAGGAGGCGGATCCAGACGAAGCACCGGAGGCACCGGAGGCACCGGAGGCAGTGGCAGCAGCGAGGATGGTGTCAGCGTTGGGAGTTGGGGTGGTGCCACCGTTGGAAGACGCAGCAGCGCCGAGCGCAGCCTGGCAGTACACGCTGCCGAACGCGATCACCTTGGTGGCATCGGTTCCACTGGGGCAAGCCTGGTTGGAGCAGTCGCGCACGCCGTAGCCGAAGCGGGGCTCAGTGCAGATGCAGGTGACGTTGTTGGCAGCGCAGCCGAACTGGGTCTGAGCGATGTTGAGCATGTTGGTGATGCATGTTTGCTGTTAAATGGTTAGATTCCACTCTGTTGATCGCGTATGCAGAACCGTCGCGTCGATGCGCTGATGGTCATCGTCGGGACTGCGATTGTACAGGAGCTCACTTACACCGCACTGAGGCAGATCGCTCAACTGAGTCTGAGCAGCGACGAAAGCAGCGCCAGCGGCGACGAGTGCGAATGAGGTCTTCATGTTGACGGTGTGGTTTGATTGATGAAGCTGAGCTTGTCGGTGTGGATAGATGCTTCTGATGAAGATACTCGAATGCTGACGCTTGACTGCTTGTTGGATGGAGTGGATGTGGGTGGTGAAGAGAAAGGAGATGCTGGAGAGTGGGCAGGAAATGAGTTTAATGCAAACGGTGGTGGCTGCGGGCAACGCGTGAGATTGGGAGGTGCGCCGCAACCAAGCTTGTGCCTCCCTTTCCCATCTCACCGCGTATTTCATCTATCTCGCCGCACGCGCACCCGTTGCCGGGGATCGTACACCAGAGCATCTAGCCCTCCAACCAACCAATGCGCGCTGGCATTGTGCACAGCTCCCCTCCAAGGTCAGAACCCAATTTCCAACTTTCCCGCGTGCATGCAGGTACGCACAGCTCACCCCAGCATCGTTGCGTGAGATGAAGTCACTCCGACACGCTACCAATGGTACACGACTGTGGCTCAGTAGCGAGACCGCGAGATTGCGATCGATAGATTTGTCGTCAAGTCCCAGCAACACGAGTGGCGGTGCAATCTGGCGCTTCAAATGGCGCTTCACAGTGTTCCACTTGTGTCTACACGAATGCGCGTCTACAGCACACAAGAGGCACAACGTCCCTCGCACAGCCTACGACAGCGCTTCCATCACTTGGCGGGCGCGACGGCGATATGTATATTTCTGTCCTCCGCTTCGATATGACGCCGCAACACGACCGCCAGCACTGCGCCTGCAAGACCTCCAAATCCTCGTTGCAGGCAAATCAGTGCAAGGACCAATGATCAATTCGCTTCGAAGTGGATCTGATACAGCTCCAGCCACCCGGCTAACCTGCAGTATGCAAGCAGGAGACCCATGTCCTGCTGAAGCGCCGGGTCTGGAGCTCGGCGTGGCGGATGTAGCCTGTAGGTCCTGAACACCGCAAAGTTGCACGCTGTCAACGCAGCAACACAGATGGCCGTTGATGATCGCCGCCGAGCAGCAAGCTGTCAATCGATAGATTACACCTCGGGCATCGCCTGGCAAATGGTATTGAACGTACCATCAATCCACCCGTTTCATCAAATTTTCGATACTGCGGCGGCCAAACGCTCTCCCAACCGCCCTCATTTCCCCAAGCGCCAGTTGCACCGCTTGCAAGGCCAAACCCACGACCTCCCCATTTCGAAACACGGCCACGTCCCGCGGGCGTTACTCATCATGCCTGCGTCTATAATCCACTTGACCTCACCTCGGTGTGACAAGGTTGCGCAAGCGACTTTTCTAGTCCTTTCCCACTAAGCAAGCTTGACTTCGACGACGAGTCGCTGTTTACCTCGCAGCATAGCAACCGGCTTCGATACGAGCTACTTCCTAGCGGGGAGCTAGGAGAGTGCGCAATCACGGCAGTATTGTGGCTAGTGACTTGGCAATGCTCGGTCCGTATTCTGGTTTCGGATGAGGAGATTATCGACGTCAGGTGACGATGATGATGGAGCTGCCCAACTTGAGTTTCCATGGCCGCGGATCGTGAGGTGATTTTATCGGCGTAGCTCGGCGACGTACCATGGAAGCATCTTGATGGAAAGTGTCAACTGATGTCATTGAAGTGATTAGTGGCCGTAAGCAAGTATCACGAAATGAACCAGGTGCGAGTCACTTTGAAGTGCATGCCGGATAGTCACAGGCGATTCGCTACGCACATCCGAACGCAATCATTAATCCTCTATCTATTGCTCGCTAAATGCAGCATCCCGCGCAAAAGCAGCAAAGTCCGTTCTCCTGGTCTCCATCTGGCGCGGCGCAGTAGATACACCGAGGGGATCAGAAGCGTCCCCCGGCTCAACTAGTACGGGCTCGGACGAGTGAGTGGGTAGTGATGAGGACGCCTCCGAGGCTCCAGTGTACTTTTCGAGGATCCCGAAGTCGGTCTCCTTCGACAGTAGTGGTGGGCGGGACGCGATGTCTATCGCTGATCTTGATGGGGCTGCGACGCCTTGAGTGCTCTCATTGCCCCTAGCATCTTCCGCAACCATGGCAGTGAGGTTGGGCGTGCTCTTAGTCGCCCTCATGTTCTCGACCACAAGCCGTGTTCCAGCTCTACCAGTCTCTTCATCGTACGACACAGCGCTGGGCTGTACCTCGAGCTTCGGCGGATCGATCGCCAGTGCCTTCGGGACGTTCATCTCTTCGTCTGTCCTGCCGAACAAGGCACTCCACCACCTCACGTCTGGCACACCTCCAGCCTCAGACCGCTTCGGCAGGATAAGGGTGTCTTTCCCGCCGGACTTGAAGTCAGTGTTGGTGAACTCCTCCTCACGCGCCAAAAAGTGTCCCCAGGCGGACGGCAGCCGGTCCTCATATTGCGATCGTTCTCTTTCCGTGTTGAACAGGAAGTCGCCGTACTGGCCAGCGTACACGTGGTAGAATAGACGTCGAAGGAAACGCTCGTTATACTCGAATGCCGATGGTCGCTGATGCATTAGCTGATAGACCGCATCGAGGAATTGATGGAAGATAGGTGAGACTTCGTTCTCTTCCATTTTGTGCGGCTTCTTCTCTGACTTCGACGGACGGGAGTGAAGGAAGTCATTGGGTGGTGGCGAGGGTGGGCGCGAGGATGAAGCCTCCGACACGTTGTCGCGACTAGGATTTTGCTGCTTGAAGAGGTTGCCACGACCCTTCTCGAACCAGCTCTTGGCGCCACTGAGTGCTTTCGAACTGATAGTCGAAAGGTTATTTGACTCAGCATTGCTGACATGACGCTTCGAGGGCTGAATGCGCTCATTCTCGATCTCGAACCAGTCCTCGCAGCCCTCAATGCCATTGCGATCGCGAAACTTGTGACCAAAGGATAGAAAATCCTTCTGTATCAGTGTGATGAAGCCGTCGATGGTGCGGTAGTGAGGATCGAGCATTACTTGTGCCACGGCAGAGACCTGCGATGTGCGGTCCCAGCCATCAGAACAGTGAATCAAGGCGTGACTACCGCCAAGACCGACCGTTCTGGCCACTTTCTCTGCTCCTTCAAGAACACCAGCGATGTGGCGAAGCCAACCGGACTTGCGTAACAGCTCCTGATTAGGCGGCAAGTCCACATAGTCCGCATTGCCGAGGCTGTCCACCACCTTCTCGAGTGATTTGCGCATCGAGTGGATGTTCTCGATTCTCAGGAAGACGATCTCAGTTGGCATGTCGTGACCGATGTAATGGTTGACGTCTTCGATGCCTCCGCCTGTGACCTTATTGAAGGTCATGTTGACATAGGGGCGCGCATCCACGATGAGATTCTCTCGCGTACTACCGTAGAGTTTCTTCTGTGGAGGACTTGGTTGTTTGTCGCTTGGCTCATCGATATCAGCGGTTGTCTTGCTGCTCACACTGAGTTTTCCAGGATCTGCTTCGAGAGCCGGAGCACCCGAGGGCTCGAGGGGCAACGTGGAGCTTGAGCCATTCTGCAGGGGAGGCGTATGATTCGGAGAGTCTTCTGTGGTCGCGGAGATTGGCGTGTGGCTCGAGAAGATTGCCGAGACCAGCTTTTCGTCCTGCCGATTACGGTTGCCCTTGATTCCGACGAGTGGCTGTGATGCTCGTGTGATACTTCCCCCGTTGAAGTGCAAGTAAGACAAGGCGGGTATCCTGGACTTGGAGCGGAAAGCACCACCGTACTTCAGAGTATTATCACTGATGCTTGTAGGCACGCAAAGCACGCTGGGGTACGTCGCCGAGTACGCGTAGTCGTGATTGAGCTCACTGATACGCCATGCAGCGCCTGGGCCGTCCGCAGCCTTCTGACTGATGCCCATTCTTGCAAATTCTTTGCGCGCTACAAACGCATGATGACCACTCTGATGCTCTTCTGCTGGAGGCTTGAAGCTGAAGGCATGCATTTTGTCGACACTGTCAACGCAGCATCGGCTCCGCAAAGCGTAGAAGGCATCACGAGCTAGCTGATCGGGCGTCTGGCCACCAGCGGACTGATGGAAGTGTAGCGCAAAGATGCGGAAGTCTTTGCACCTGATGCGCAGCGCAGGGGTGCGACCGCTTCCACTCGTCACACTTAGAGACGGTCTTGGCGCAGGCGATTCTGTCCGTCGCGGCGAATCGGCATATATGGACAGTCGCGCTGAATCTGTCGATGGTCGAGTAGAAGTACTCGTGCCGTATGTAGGCGGAAACAAGCCTTCATCGAGTTCATCGTCCCCAGAAGTGAGGTCTACTTCGCTTCGAGAAGACTGCAAGGCGTTGCTCTGCACATGGCTTGGCCGCAGAGTGCAGTGGTGCACCAAGGGATACGGCACAAAGATTTCCTTGGGCCGCGGTCGCTTCTGCGGCCGATCCCCGGTGGTCTCATTCACGGTGCTGCTGCCGTGCGTCGATGCCGGCAGGTAGCTGAAGATCAGGTGGTGCGATGTAAGTTGAAGTGTCCCATTCTCCTGTTGACCGCGGCGGTGGAACGAGACGTTCTTGATGCGCACATCTCGTCCAGCCTCGGCCATGTTCGCCATGTGTGCGTGCTATAGTGTCGTCAAGATGCAGTAGGAAACATCGAATGTGTTTGGAGTGGCGTAGCTCCAGTAAAGCGCTCTATGCTCCAAGTTCATGCAGATGTAGCATTCACGTTCAAGGGCCTGAATTGTATATAGTTCCATGTGATATCACGGGAGCGCAGCAAGAGCACATCGATATTTCTCGCTCCCGTGCGATAGTGGTATATGTGCGTCGACAGCGAGCTGTCGCTTTTTGTTCCGAAACAAGAGATCCTAAAGAGGTCTAGCGCTACAACAAGCGAAGAAGGAATTCAAGGCTTTGTGTTCCTTCCATTGGAATCAATAATTCAGCAGAAATCACAAGGTAGTTCCGCGTGAGCAAAGAATTGGGCATCGTCGAACTGTGCTTTGGGGATCCACATCGGGTTTGCCCTGCAAGCCGCAATGATCGTTGACTACTGCCCTTGTTGCATCCTGGACTGGCCTCTGGCTAGCAAGTGTACCGAGCATCGACCATTTCCATGTTACGGGGCCGAGATGACGAGCTAGTAGGTACTTATCCATACGATAGTTTGGAGGCAATTCGATGAGATGAATGGATTATGGTTTGCACAGATGCAGTAGGCACGATCAGGCAGTCGCGGGAGTTTGCTCCTTCCTCTGTGTCTCTTACTCAGGGTAAGCTTGTTCTGACTTCACTTCCAACTCTGCTTCACACTTGTACTCAGAAAGGACTTGTCTGTCACGTTCATTTCCCGGGCCATCATCAACGTCCCGATGGCACCTCTGAAGTCGGTTAAGAGGGACGCGGCAATCAAGCAACTCCAGAGCGAAGCCGGTGAGTGATGCGACGCCCAGCGGTCAGCCATCGCGCTGATATAGGTCAGATTTTGCCACCGCTCTGTGTAAGAGTCTGGAAGACGGGCGGTACGTCACTACGACCGTATGCGCGGAGCTGAAGTCACGTGTTCAACAGCTCTGGACACTGTCTCTACCGCCGCAGATCATCAGACCAATCGACTTTGACCATATTGGCACGAGCATTTGGAACTATGCCACTAACCTCATTCGGGCCACGAGCAGCTCGGACGGCGTTGAGCAGGATGGGCAGGACAGTGTCGCGCGATCTTGCGTTCCATTGCGCGCGTATGCCTACCTGCTACTCGACCTCGCCACCGAGACCGTTACTGGCGACTCGCAACACCTGAGACTGTTCAAGATTGGTCTGAAGACGACTCGCTACTGCCTGACTCACGAGTCACCCGAAATTGCGATGCACCTCCTCGAGAAATGCTCAATTTACGCAACACGATTTGAAGACGCACAGCCTGCTATCGTTTTCAACGATGACGGCGATAGCGATCGGAGGAGCGAAGTGGAAGATCTTGTTACTGAACTCTGGCTGCTCCGGATGCTGCACTCTTGCAAGGTGATGCGATCTGATCTAGCAGAACACTTCTTCGCCAAAGTCAACGCTGGCCTCTCTGCTTCGGCTGTTTTGTCGAACATGGCAGCTGAGATCTGCTACGATGCGAGCAGATCGATGACGAAGCATGGACGGAGCAGAGATGGTTCGCAATGGCTTGAGCGCGCGGTCAGTCTCTTAGAGAGTGATTCTATCGCTGATCTGGACCGGGACACCGAGGATCTACGTATCAGCGTCGCAGTGGCACTAGTCGGAGCACTTCTCGAAAAGGGCGATGTGGACTCCATCAATCGCGCAAGGCAAGTGACCGACAGCCTCAGCTCGAAGTACAGACTCGGTGATCGGCTCACAGTGCTGAGGATGCATCTTGCTATCGCCCTCAACCAGGGCGACGAGGATGCGATCGACAAAGTCTTGCATCGCGCGGTCAGCGTGACACTGCTTACAGACATCACCTTCGTCATGTATGTGTTCACAGAGTCACGCCCGCCCCTTTCGACGAGCTGACATCGTCGCAGTATACTACGCTTGATATACGGTGCACGCAAGGCGCACGTACAAGCCTGCCTGTCAAGTCTAGATCAGCTCATTCGGAATCGCCTCCTACCTGATCTGACTACTGCGATGGAGACAGATGAGCTCCCTACGTGGCTCGAGAAAGCTGTGGTGACCTACACTTCAGTGTGTACTGCAACTGCCTTCACTAGCGTCGGTGAGCCGGTAGCCACGCTCACCACACTTTTCGATGCGATTATTCACGCGATCCAGTCTCCACTCTCGGCAAGGGCAACACACACTACCCAGACGCTGATCTGGAACGCCTCAGCAAAGTCTACCGGTGAGGACACGAAGTCCTGGCTGCACCTCGTGCAGCATTGTCTGTTCGACAGCGCAGGTGCGGTCAACAAAGCTCGCATCGGGCGGAAGGCGATCAAAATTGCGCTCGACTGTCGTGATCTGGATGCGGCGCGGGCTTCATACTTTCAGTTGCCAGAGACTGCTAGAAACGAGAGCGCAACTCGGTATCTTGCCTTCAAGATAGCACTCAGCATAAACGACACGCAAATGGCAAGTGACTGCCTTGACGTCCTGATGAAGCAGTCGAGCAAGGACCCGAAGTACCTATATGCATGCGTACTCGAGGCGCAAACCTCGAACGATCGAACCTTGGCGGTCGCAGCTTTCCAACGGCTGGTCGCGCAGCCGCTACAGGGCGTGCATCTACCTGCGCTGCTTCGATGTACGGCGCGACTGCACATCGGCGAGCTGGATCAGCCGAATACGCCGCCGGACGAAGTCATGCACGAACTATTACGGGTCTTTGATATTGCTGCCGACAACGTCAAGTCGTTCCGACAAGCTGGCGACGATCAACATCGTGCGGAGATGCAGTGGTGGAGTAAGAACACTTACAATCTCGCCCTTCGCCTCTGCAGTGAAGTGCACCCAGAGTACGTGGTTCGCCTTGCACGTCTATGTGCGAGATTCTTATCGTGCCTGCCGAAAGACGATGGCAAGATGCACCAAGATAATATCCTCGATCGGAGAAGAATCTGTCACTTCCTCGCTGCGACTGCGTTGACTGTACTTGGGCGGTCTTACGATGATGGCACGGAAGAGAGCTTGCAGTATTACACGGAGATCCGGAAGGAAGTACAAGCCTATACTGCGCCTGAGCTTGCACAGCCAGAGATTCAATGGGACCCATCTACACCGGCGAGAACACTAGAGCTGTACAAGTTCGATCTCGAAGCGATCCTGAAGCTCCAGCAATGGGAGACCCTCAAGTCAGCGCTCGAACGCTGTCTACAGCTCGACAACATTGATCGCTGGGACACGCTCGTCGACATCGTCCTCGTCATCCACGAGCGCGCCTCAGCTCTCAAAGCACCCACTTCATCAACGACAGACATCCCCGCTCTCCTCTCAAAGATCATCAACGAAGTCTGGCGGCAAGATCGAGAAGTCACGAAGCTTGCTCGCTGGATCCGCATCACATTCACAATCATCAGTACCAGTGGCGAAGACGACGGTGGATTTAGTCTAAAGCTCGTCGATCAGGCGATTCGCATGGCTAAGACACGACAGAACCGACAAACTGGGAGGGAGAGGTATCCGGAGGAGGAGCTGCAGTGGCTGGCTACGACGACGTTCAATCGGGCTGTGGATTTGCTGGCGCAGGATGAGAGGAAGGATGCGGAGGGCTGGGTGGTGGGTGCGCTGGAGCTGGCGAGGTATGCTGACGATGGTGGGTTGCTGCATAAGCATCTCACAAGGAATCGGGACGAAGCGATGAAGAGACTTGGTTGGCGGAATGGCGGGTGAGCTATGCTTGAAGCCTTCTGGGTGAGAAAACCCTACTCGCTGATCTAGCTCAAAGAAGGATCGCTGCCCGCTGCTCTGGTGGAAGATGTTGACAGACACCTTGGCTTACATCCGTGCTGCATCTATGGAATTCACCCAGCTAAACTTACCCACCGAAGGCTTCCTACCATACTGGCGAGCGCACCGATCAAACTCACTACCATCCTCAAATCATTATCCCTCTTCCACACCGCGAGCAGCTCCCTCACCCCAGTTTTCTCAGCCCACTCCTTACTCGCCTCACTAGCCGTCTCGTGCTCCTCTCCGACCTTCGCCCGACCCTGGAACTTCACCTTGTCCCCTACCAGCAGCTTAGACTTATACTTCAGCGCGCCGTTGACGCCTGGCTCCATGATCATGAGGGTGTAGGCTAGTAGTAAGGGCAGCGAGATGAAGCCGAGGAGGTAGGACAGCCGCATCGTGAGTTCGGCATTGCTGGACCTAAGGACGGAGAAGAGGAGGTACGCGCTGCTAAGCGTGCTGGTGGCTGCTAAGGGTCGGACGTAGCGGGCGCCGAACTGGTAGGCTGAGAGCCATTGCAGGGCTAGGGTGCGGTCGTCGGTGTGGAGGAGGAGAGGGGGGATGAAGATGTAGTTGTATCTGACCATGGCCCTTAGTGCTGTGTACAAAGAGGGACGCTGGGAATCCTACCCGAAGATCGTGCCTGCGAAGAAGGCTGGCAAGAGGCTAGATATAAGTTGGGCTAGAGTCGTAGTGTTGAATGCGGGGGTGGACATCTTGCTGGGCTGAAAGTGGACAGGATACAGATGGCTAGAGGATGGAAAGCGGAAAACGGAGGTATCGTATTGGATTTCTCACAGACCTAGACCCGCCTCTGCGACCATCTGACTTGAGCTGCGAACGCGGTAGCAGATAGGTTGGTGCGGCTGAGATGCTGGTCAGCTGTATGAAGTGCCGTGGGACGCCGTGAACACGGTCGCCTGCTCTCGCCGGCGCAAGTCGGTCGGTACATTCCCGCGACGATTGCTCTTGCCAAGATGGACAGATCGAAGGAGCTCTACTCATCGTAGGCAAGATCGTGACAAAGTGCAACAAGACGCATTCGCCAATGTCGGTGTTTGACACATGTCAAGCACTTTATCCTTGATCCCTGCTCGCAGCCGGCACTTCTTCCAACTGCCGACCTCTCGTCCAAACCTACAACACGATACCCATCAGGACATTTCGTCACCCGTCGTTGAGCGCTACGGTAGCCAGCCTTCCGTCCGTCAGCCTGTTTCCTCACAGAGCAACCAACCTTACCATGGCGAACCCACCCAAAGTCCCCATCGCCGAGACCAACCCAGTCCCCGCCTCAGTCCAAGACCAAATCACCCTTGCCCTCCTCGCGAACGGCGGTATCCCTCGCATACAAGCAGCTTTCCGCCAGCGTCTAGACGAGGCGGGTTGGTCGGAGAACTTGAGGAACTACGTCACGGCGCTGTTCCGTTCAGGCGAGTGCACGACTTTCTTCGAGGCGATGGAGAAGGTCAAGGAGAGGGTGGGGCTGGAGGGACGCGATGGGTTTGAGGGGGAGTTGGTGGTGCCGAGGAGTGTTGGGGAGGAGGTTGCGGGGGTTGTGAGGAGGGAGTTGGAGGGGATATGTGAGGTGGGGAAATGAACGTGAGCACACCATGTTGGACTTGTCAGGCGGGCTACGACGGGGCAAGACCTCACAAGAAGCCACACGACTATCTCCCCGAATTGGTGTCTTAATGTCACTCAGGAAAATTGCATCTGTTACCAGATGGTCGCACGTCTGGGTGCGTATGGTGTCGTTCTCTCGACGAGCGCGTTACCACCCAATTCGCTCCTTCCCAACAGCAAGTCTCCTGGGTACCTGCCCTTCGAGTGAGATCACCATCGTTCGAAGACACTATTGGCTCGCTACGCCGCCGTGCTAGTGGATGTCGACTAGGCTGCAACCTCACCTCGTCGCTTGCGCTGCCATTCCACAAGTACTGCCTGCACTCCTACTTACTATCGCTGGACCTCTCGTGACTATGCGACCTGCGATACCACTCAATCGCGCTTCGCCGAACCCTTCACCTTACTCAGCAACCTCGTCGACTGCCCCGATACCGGCACCGGATTTCCCTCGCGATCAAGCGTGAGCTGCATGATTGGGCCGTCGTCCAGATGTTCATGGAATCGGCTCTCTCGCTCCGCACCTTTGAAGCTGGCCGACCGCTGTACAACTGCGTTAAAACGAGCATCGAGAGAGCTTTGCGGTACAGGCAGCGTGTGCGACCACGTCACATGTCGACCATCTTGCGCCTGCGCCTGGAAAGCGGTCATCGCAGTCTGAGCTCGTTGCAGATGCTCTCGACGGAGTGTCGCGCGTCTCAGTGGTAGCTGCGGGCGCGTGACAAGTTGTAGCGCGGGTGGTGAGTGTTGCGCAGGTCGGGCTTGACAGGGACATGGGGGCAGGTCGTCTGTCTGGGTGCTGGCATCTCTCGTTAGCCGGAGGGGCGACATGGGGCGGTGGATCGACTGGCAATCTCGAGCGCATGCTCCTGTGTGACCTGCACGCGGGGATTGGCCGCTCTTGGCCCAGAGGACGACTGTTGTGAGCATGATGGGAGGAAGATCGCGAAGATGAGAGCGGCACAAGAAGGCAGAAGACGTAGGTAGAGGTATGAATGCATAGCTACCCCATGGTTGCTTATATCCTAGATCTGCTCCATCAGACATTCGATACTTCAAGACAGTTGTCTGTTCCTCCACGAGCTGAGATTGTCTCAGCTTGGAAAGCGATGCTTGTGGACGAGGCGTTGTTCCACGATAACCCCGTCGCGTAGTCGTCTGGTA
>KZ111142.1:636435-693961 GCA_002077045.2 Rachicladosporium sp. CCFEE 5018
GGAGGGACGCGATGGGTTTGAGGGGGAGTTGGTGGTGCCGAGGAGTGTTGGGGAGGAGGTTGCGGGGGTTGTGAGGAGGGAGTTGGAGGGGATATGTGAGATGGCGAAATGAACGTGAGCACATCATGTTGGACTTGTTAGGCGGGCTACGACGGGGCAAGACCTCACAAGAAGCCACACGACTATCTCCCCGAATTGGTCTTTGAATGTCGCTCAGGACATTTGCATCTGTTACCAGATGGTCGCACGTCTAGGTGCGTATGGTGTCGTTCTCTCGACGAGCGCGTTGCCACCCGCTTCGCTCCTTCCCAACAGCAAGTCTCCTGGGTACCTGCCCTTCGAGTGAGATCACCATCGTTCGAAGTCACTATTGGCTCGCTACGCCGCCGTGCTAGTGGATGTCGACTAGGCTGCAACCTCACCTCGTCGCTTGCGCTGCCATTCCACAAGTACTGCCTGCGCTCCTACTTACTATCGCTGGACCTCTCGTGACTATGCGACCTGCGATACCACTCAATCGCGCGTCGCCGAACCCTTCACCTTACTCAGCAACTTCGTCGACTGCCCCGATACTGGCACCGGATTTCCCTCGCGATCAAGCGTGAGCTGCATGATTGGGCCGTCGTCCAGATGTTCATGGAATCGGCTCTTCCGCTCCGCACCTTTGAAGCTGGCCGACCGCTGTACAACTGCGTTAAAACGAGCATCGAGAGAGCTTTGCGGTACAGGGAGCGTGTGCGACCACGTCACATGTCGACCGTCTTGCGCCTGCGCCTGGAAATCGGTCATCGCAGTCTGAGCTCGTTGCAGATGCTCTCGACGGAGTGTCGCGCGTCTCAGTGATAGCTGCGGGCGCGTGACAAGTTGTAGCGCGGGTGGTGAGTGCTGCGCAGGTCGGGCTTGACAGGGACATGGGGGCAGGTCGTCTGTCTGGGTGCTGGCATCTCTCGTTAGCCGAGGGGGCGATATGGGGCGGTGGATCGACTGGCAATCTCGAGCGCATGCTCCTGTGTGACCTGCACGCGGGATTTGCCGGTCTTGGCCCAGAGGACGACTGTTGTGAGCATGATGAGAGGAAGATCGCGAAGATGAGAGCGGCATACGAAGGCGGAAGACGTAGGTAGAGGCATGAATGCATAGCTACCCCATGGTTGCTTACATCCTAGATCTGCTCCATCAGACATTCGATACTTCAAGACATTTGTCTGTTCCTCCACGAGCTGAGATTGTCTCAGCTTGGAAAGCGATGCTTGTGGACGAGGCGTTGTTCCACGATAACCCCGTCGCGTAGTCGTCTGGTAACCTTTCCATACTGGTCAAGACACCAACGGACTTCGTCCGTTTCGTGATCAGACAGAGATAGCATCGGGTGTCTTCAGGACTTCCGAAACGTTGATCGCAGCAGCTCAAGCCTTCCACCTCAGCATGATAATGCTGAACGCCGGGAAGGTGAACTTCCCCTTTGCATCCCACTTGCGCTCTTCGATACCAACGCGCTGCGTCCCATCCGCATTCGACTCATCCCAGGCCTTCCCCGAAATTTCGTACACCTCCACCTCCCCTTTCCCAGCAGCCAAACCCTCTACCTCCATCTCCTGCGCCTCGCTCAGATGCGCATTCACAACACACATACTCACCCACCCCTCCTCATCCACCGCAGCCGAAACATCCAACCACCCTACCTCGCCTACCCCCTGCAACCACGCCGGTTCCGTAGCCCCTTCATAAACCCCACAACTAACATGCGTAGCCACAGTCCAGCCCTTCATATACTTACAAAACAACAACAAAGGCCACCAAGTCGTCTGCTTGATCAGTCCCGTCTCGGTAGTCATGAGTGGCGAGATGACGTTAACGCTTTGAGCGATATTCGCCATGCCCACGTGTTTACTCTGTCGAATGAAGACGTTCAGCCAGATCGCCACGGCTAGTGCGTCGGAGAGCGTGTACTTCTCCTCCGCGCCTTCGCTCCCGATCGCCCGGGAAGGGTCCCAGACATTCCACTCATCGAAACAGATCATCTGGCGCGGCACGCTGGGCAAGACGCCGTTCTCGATACGCGCTAAATCGATCAGGCCTGCGCAGATCTCGATCGCGCGTTCGGCTGCCCTCGGCGCCAGAGCATTGCGGACTGGGTCCGAGGAGGCCGTGTACATGTGAATGCTGTGCATATCTATTAGACTCGAAGTGGCGCTCCCGCCTAACGCGTGGACGTCTGGGCGGAGGCAGGTGGTGAGGGTGTGGAAGTCCCAGGAGGAGGTGCCGTCTTGCCCGCAGAGGATCAGTTGGATGGTCGGGTCGAGGAGTTTGAGGGCTTTGGCCCAGCGGTAGGCTTTGTTGGCGTAGGCTTCTTTGGTCATCTGCTCCCTGTTAGTGAGAAGATATTGGTGGCTGATCGAGAAGTCTGCCTACCTGCTCAACCTGCCACGGGCCCCAGCATTCGTTGCCGAGAGCCCAGTATTTGACATTGTAGGGCTTGTCGTGGCCGTTTTGGCGGCGGAGATTGGCGTAGTGCGTATCGCCCGACGAGTTGCAGTACTCGAGCCACGCCAATGCTGAGACGCGTCAGAATCTGCTCTCATCTCATCTTAGTCCGGCCACATAAAACATCTCACCTTCATCCAGAGTCCCTACATCCCGTCAATGCCACTCAACAAGTCACACGCGTACAAATCATCACCCACCCGTCCCAAAATTCAACGCAAGATACGGCTCCGTCCCCACAACCTTACACCACTCCATAAACTCTTCCGTCCCGATCTCATTACCCTCCACGCCCGCCCACGCAAACTCCGGCCGCCTCGGCCTCTTCTCCCGCGGCCCAACACCATCAAGCCAGTGATACGTCGCGACGAAGTTGCCACCCGGGTACCTTACGACGGGAACTTTGAGCTCCTGCATCGCTTCGATGACATCTTTGCGGAAGCCGTTCGAGTCAATGAGGTGGGCGTTGGGGTTGCTGGGGTCGTAGAGGCCGCCGTAGATACAGCGGCCCATGTGCTCTGTGAAGCCGGAGTAGATGTTTGGGTTTATTTTGCTGAGTTTGCGGGATGGGTGGACTGCGATTGTGGCTGGCTCGCCAGGGCCGAGGGCGGTGAAGGTCGTCATATTGCTTGTGCAAGGCGGAGAGCAGGAGAAGGATGACAAAGGGAGGAGAGTAGACCGTCGACAATACTTACGAATGCGCGTAGACACTCTTTCATATCTCATGATAAAGCAGCTATCGCTGCCGGTGTCTCCACTATGGTCCGGATAAATGCCACGCAGCAGAAGCATAGCAAGCGCGTGGTCTTGCGGTCAAACTGTCCGACCAAGACGATCTCGTACACGTGTGAAGCTGCACCACTCACTATCCGACTCTTGCCGGCTCCTCCGTGATGGCACTCGAAACATGCATTGTCGAAAGATGTAATGTTGATGAGTCGAAGCATGCTAAGTGGTGGAGGAAATATGGCCTTCGGCTCCCGGGCGAGCTTTGCCCGAGACAAAACGCGATTCGTGTGTTCAAGAAGTCCGCCCTGACTGCTACATGTGTACAGTCCATCGACGCGAACGTGCATGCACGACTGCGGCTGTGGCATCGCACGAGAGCCCAGCCAGACGAAGAAGCCATGCTGCGCGGTGTCATGTCAATACCCTGCGAGAAGTACGACTTCTGTTCGACTCCCTGCACCCCGCCCCAACCCCATGCCTCCGCAATGCATGGCACCGGGATGTGGGTGCGATATGGCAACGAAAGGTCGACTGACTAGTAGACCGCAGTGGACAGACGGTATCTGCCGAGGATGTGATGGCCTGCTTACTAGGCGCGTCGTACTTGAGGTGCAGTAGTCTGCTATTGCGGCCCCGAGCATGTAAGTCAATACGATTTTAGAGTCTAGGAAAGCTTTTACATTCCTCTCTCTTGGTATTTGATAGTCGATAACGTAGCTAAACGCGATCATGGCGCTGCCTCCGAAGGTTTACCAGGTGACAAGTCTTCGCTGCGTAGACTAGGTTTCTAGCACACTGACCCGTTGTAGTTCCTCGTCTCTGTCTTTGCCTCCTTCGGTTCCATCCTTTATGGCTACGATCTCGGCGTTATCGCTGGCGCCATCTCTTCACCTGACTTCAAGTCACGCTTCAATCCGACTACCACAGAGACGGGTGCTGTCGTCTCTGTATTCACTGGCGGTGCCTTCTTTGGGGCTGCATTTGCAGGACCATGCGGAGATTTCCTCGGTCGACGCTTGACCATTGTGATCGGGGCGGTTATCTTTCTACTAGGAGGTGGCCTGCAGACCGGTGCACAGTCACTTGAATATCTCTATGCCGGACGAGTGCTTGCTGGTTTGGGCGTGGGCTTTCTGGTTATGATAATTCCGCTCTACCAGGCCGAGATCGCCCATCCTTCGATCCGCGGCAGCGTGACAGCTCTACAGCAATTCATGCTCGGTATTGGCGCCTTGGTCGCTTCGTGGACTACTTATGGCTGCAATCGCAACTTCCCGGACGATAGCAGTAAGCAGTGGCGGATCAGTCTCGGTATCCAGCTAGTCCCTGCTGGAGTTTTAGCTCTGCTAATGATGCTGTTTCCCGAGTCGCCAAGATGGCTCATCGACCACGATAGGGCTGACGAAGGCCTTCGCACTCTTGCCAGGCTTCATGCCCACGGCAATGAGCAAGATCCCTGGGTCCGCGCTGAGTACGACCAGATCTGCGAGACCATCGCATACGAGCATCAACACGAGGCAAAGTCGTATGTTGAGCTCTTCACCAACCGAAGCTCCTTCCGCCGCTTGCTCCTTGCCACCGCCATACAGGCCAGCGTACAGATGACAGGCGTGTCAGCTATACAGTATTACTCCCCAATATTGTATGGCGCCATTGGCATCTCTACCGACAATACTCTGAAGTACCAAGGCATATCGTCAGTACTCGCGCTACTTGCACAAGCCGCGTGCATCGCAATGATTGACCGGACTGGACGCCGATGGGCCATGATCGGCGGCAACCTGTTCAACTGCTTTTTTTCCACGATCGCCACTATCATGCTTGCCGTCTTTCCGCCAGGTGCCACGAACAACGCTTCGGCAGCTTGGGCGTTCATAATTGTGACTTGGCTCTACAATATCAGCTTTTCCGCCACAAACGGACCGCTTTCATGTAAGTCTTCCCCAACGCCTCGAAGACACTGACCACTGACGATGTCAATAGGGATCGTACCGGCCGAGATCTTCGACACCCGCACCCGCTCAAAAGGCGTCAGCATCGGCGTCATGGTCTCCTTCGCCTTCAACACCATGATAGGCCAAGTCACGCCCATAGCCATGGAGAAGATCGGCTGGCGCTTCTACATCCTCTTCGTAGTGTGTAATTTCACGAATGCTGTGTACTTCTGGGCGACACAGCCGGAGACTAAGAAGAGGCCTTTAGAGGAGATGAACTATTTGTTTACTAACGCGCCGTAAGTGCCTTGCGTGAAAGGGGGAAGGATGGGATGCTGACTTTGAGATAGGTGGTTCGTTCCTGGTATGAACATGAAGGACTT
This sequence comes from Rachicladosporium sp. CCFEE 5018, assembly GCA_002077045.2. Lineage (NCBI taxonomy): Eukaryota > Fungi > Ascomycota > Dothideomycetes > Cladosporiales > Cladosporiaceae > Rachicladosporium > Rachicladosporium sp. CCFEE 5018. The sequence continues at coordinate 641,966 of KZ111142.1, forward strand.
CGAGACGCATGACTTGGAGATCAGGGTCCAAGAGGTCGAGCAGAAGGGGAGTGTGATCCGGCAAGAGGAAGCATAGTTAAGGCTCGGGCGGAGAACAATAGGCTTTGCTGTCACGACTACACAGGGGGCGGCGGATTTCACGTTACGTGATGGGCATCTTCAACAGCTCACACACGCGAGGCCGTACGAACAATGACACAAAAAGTAAGCAAAGGTATCACATTACTTCGCCGAGATAGTAGCTACTAGACCAGCCATCAAGGCCACCGTTCACTCCAACTCTTCGCAAGCAAATACATCAGTAATTCCGTCATCCTGGACGATCTGTCCGCCGTAGAGAACGCAGCCGGGGTATTTTAGCCACTCCTGAAACTCCGACCCAAACTCCAATCAGTCAATCCCGTGCTTCATGCTGATCGTACTGCATGAAATGTCTTGAGTGTCGTGTAGGCAAGCCTGAAGAGGTGCTTAGATGAAGAGGAGAGCTGCAGCAACCGCAGCGACACCACCCATGGCAGCGGGGAGCTGCACACCGCTAGCGGCGTTGGTGGTCTGAGCACTGGGAGAGGCGCTGCTGGTACCGGCAGGGGGCGCAGCTGTGGTGGTAGCAGAAGCGGGGCTGGCCTCGCTGCTACCTGAGGAGGGAGCAGCGGCAGCCGAGGAGCTCTCTACTGGGTTGGCGGTGACAGCGGAGGTAGCAGCGCTGGCGATAGAGCTGAGGTAGCTGCCGGCCGCGGAAGCCGCAGTGGAGCCGCTCAATGTGGTTCCGGGAATTGGGATGACGGCGGTGTCGCTGCCAGAGGAGATTGCGGGAGAAGCCGTGGTGGTGAGAGTGGTGGAGGTGGCAGCGATCGGCGCAGCAGTACTCTCGGCCGGGGCCGTGGTGGCCGGGACGGTGGTGACGGCGGTCGTAGTGGCAACGCCGTAGGAGGTGGCAGCGGAGGACTCCGTGCCGGGAACGACTGGGGCAGCGGTGGAGGCTGTTGAAAATAGTGAGCTTTCTGAACTTACCACGCTTGACGCTGCGCTTGATGGTGAAGTGGCAGATGAGGCGAGTGTGACAAAGGTGGTGACTGTTGTGACGCCCGGGACAGGAGCTGATGCCACACCAATTGCTGAAGCCACCACCTCGCTCGTCAACCCATAGCTCGAGAAGAGCGCGGGTGCAAACGAGATGGGTGGCTCCGGCGGGTTCGTGGCGAGTGCTGATTGCAGGACGGAGAGCGCGTTTGTTGTGGTGGGTGAAGGTGCAGATTCTTGACGTGCAGCGATGGTGTCGGGGCCATTGCTTGGGATTGAAAGGAAAGCAACTTCAGGACACTCACCAGTACCGCAGGTAGTCTCAGTGACAGTGATGGTGACTAGGACGAATGGTCAGTCGATGCTCTCACTGACCAAGAAATCTCTTCGAGACATACCAGTCGCGTCAGCAGCGACGAGAGTGAAGAGAGCGGCGGCGCCGAGGATGATGGCGGAACGCATCTTGACGAGAGTGATGTTGATGATGAGTGGTAGGTGGTGTGATGCCGGAGATGTGCGGAGTGGTAGAGGATGTTGTTGCGTATGATATGAGTGAGGGTGGTGTCTCAAGTTGAAGTGTTCTGGAAAAGTTGCGTGGTGAGTCGATTTATGGATGAGGAGGTTGGTAGAAGGTGCGACTGCAAGCTTCCTGCCACTTCCTGCTTCACTACCTTTTGCTCGTGCATCGGTGACGCCACGTACTACGCATGCACTCACATTGATCAACGTGTCACGGCATGCTTAGCGACTGCTTGCTTCACTTGCGCGAATATGACGGCGCATGTTCGTTGGCTAGCCGCTATCGCAAGGTGCCTGGAAAGATGCAGCATCGTGTCTTGGAAGTATCCTTGCAGTATCCCGGTTTCAGGTGAGCCGCGGCAGAGCAATCGACGACACGTGCATCATCACGCAAGGAACTATTGACCGACTGTCTGCACGAGCGCGGCAGAACGTGATCGCGACGAACGGTGACTTCACAGGACAGGAAGCTGATGGTGAGGTTGGACTTGAATCACTGAGTTTCAGGAACCGTTGCTGGGCAAGCTGGGGTCACTACGCTAGAGCCTCCACACCAGCCACTTGCATCCTAGCGCCGGCAGATATGCCTTGGCAGGTACAGACTCGATGGAGCTGAAGAGGGACTTCTTCATGTTGCAGATGTGATGGAGCAAGGCAGTTCGCACCGAGCGCGGCGTCGTCTCGGAGGTACTGATGCGAGCTTTGTAAGTGCCACGGCGACCCCAAGGACAGCAGAGTGGCACAAGAGTACCGCAGCTGCCGGCCCTCTGGTGCACGACGACAAGCAGTGGAGTGAGACACAGAGTCACGATGTTCGATGGATGTGATTCTGTAGTCTGCATTCTCATTATCATTGGAATGGGCATAAGACCTACTAAGTAGCTCACTGCGCTTTCCAGGATCGCACCGCTTTTACAACTTCGCCCGCACTGAGCGATCATCCATCCAGTTCTCTTTGACGGTCACATTCGCAACGATTGTAGCCGAAACACGCTTCCCGAAGTATTCGACCTGGACCTTGTCGCACTCGCGGACCTCGGAAGGCAGCCAAGCGTATGCGACAGGCTTCCCAATGGTGTATGCAAACGCCGCACTCGTCACATAGCCAACAGCCTTACCATGTTGGAAGACAGGCTCTTTGCCCATCACCACTGACTTGCCGTCGTCGATCATCAGTGTCCTCAGCCTCTTCTCTGGCTGTTTGCCGACAAGCGATGCCAGGGCGTTTCCACCAGTGTAGCCGGTTTTACTCGGAGCCACAAGTTCCTCCATACCAGCAGCAACAGGCGTGTGCTCGCTGGTGAAGTCGCTACCGACGTCTCTGAATCCCTTCTCCATCCTCAGCGAGTTTAGAGCTGCTCTACCAGCAGCAATAATGCCTTCCGACTGTCCGGCATCGAAAACCGCATCCCACAGTCGAAGGCCCACATCAGCGTTGACGTAGATCTCCCAGCCTGCCTCGCCGACATGGGACAGTCTGACTGCTGTCGCAGGGATACCAGCAATGTGCACCCGCTTCACGGTGTGATGAGGAAAGCCACTGGTGGAGAAGTCGTCCTCGCTGAGTTTGCGGATGACTGCGTGGGCACGAGGACCCCACAAACCGAGTGCACTGGTGCCGGCGGTTACTTCGTGTATCGAGGCCCACTTGCCTGATGACTGCTGCGATTGTTTGCGAGCTGATCGCGACAGTGTCTCAATCACAACGGGATTGAAGATGCCAACATGGAAGAGCTCTTCCTCCAGGCGAGCCACGATTATATCGCAGCGAAGGCCAGCGTTGTCGTCCAGCACCAATGCGTACGTGACTGTGCCGACAGGTCTCGAGACGTCGCCTGTACATGCTTGCTGGAGCAGGTCGAGTGCGCCGGGGCCGGAGATCTCCAATCTTCGTAGCGGCGTCATGTCGTACATTGCCACGGCTGTTCTGGTCTTCCACGCTTCTACCGCCACGATAGGTGAGTAGAATTTCGACGACCAAGCATCGCGCTCTTGTGGTCGCCACTCTCGAGGTAACGATTCTACTAGCTTCTCGTTCGCTTTGTACCAGTGCGGCCTTTCCCACCCTCTTTGCTCAAGAAACATGGCGCCTAGTTGTTCCTGTCTCGCAAAGAAAGGACTGACTCGCAAGTTCCGCGGCGAATGCTTCGGCTCCAGCGGATGCAATATATCGTAGACCTCAACGAAATTCTGCTGCGACGTCTCGCTCACGTAGTCCGATGAGAGCTGCACACCTTCGAATCGAGAGAGATCGCAGTCGGAAAGATCGATCTGCGATTTTCCTTTCACCAACGCCTCCGCCACTGCACGGGCAACGCCAGCAGAGTGCGTGACCCACACTGCCTCGGCCACCCAGAAGCCGTCTAGAGTGGGAGACTCGCCGACCAGAGAGCCGCCGTCAGGGGTGAAAGAGAAGATGCCGTTGAAGCCGTCTGCTATCTCAGCCTCTCGCATGACTGGAAGAAGCTCCTGTGACTCTTTCCAAGCGGGCGCGAAGTCTTCGGCGGTGAATGTAAGTCGTGAAGGCATGTTCTTGTCGCTGACTGTACTGGGCGTCCAACCCAGCGAAGCAGCATTGACTGGCATGGGCTTGTGGCCGTAGTATCCTATGCCGTAGAAGTCACCGTGCTCGCGGTAATACAGGTCCTGATCTTGATGGCGCAGTATCGGCAGGCTCGCGCTATTGGGTGGGTTCTTGCGCTCTTTGAGAGCCTGTATAGGAGTGGTCTTGACGTACTGATGTGCAAGTGGCAGTAGCGGTAGGGTTAGCCCTGCCATCTTGCTTACCTCCACGCCCCAGAAGCCTGCGCAGCATACTACAATGTCGGCTGAGATGGTGCCTTTGGGTGTCGCAACGCCCGTTACCTTGCCATCCGCCCGAGTGATGCCGGTCACCGGCGTTCGATCAATGTACTTTACGCCCTTCTCTCGTGTCCGCTTCACCAGCAACTGGACAGCTTTCGCCGCCAGCGCCAAGCCGTCGCTGGGTATGTGCATCCCGCCCAGCACTTTCTCCCGATTCAGGAGAGGATAAAGTCTTAGACACTCTTCAGGCGAGATCAGCTTTGCTTCAATACCCCATGAGTGTGCCCAGCCTTGCTTTCGCTTCAGATCATGCAGTCTCGCTTCTGTGGTCGCCACTTCTAGCCCACCAACTTGGTTGAAGCAGCTTGAGCCATCTTGATCCTTAAGTGACTGGAGCTTCGACACCGTGTAGGTGGCGAACTTGGCCATTGTCTTCGAAGGGTTGGTCTGATAGACCAGACCAGGGGCATGCGAGGTCGAGCCACCGGGCAGATCGAGCGGACCTTGCTCGACGACTGTGGTGTTGGTCCATCCTAGAATACAAAGCTCATCTGCGAGATTTGCGCCTACGATGCCTGCGCCTATGATCACGACTTTGGGCGCCATGGTGGCAAATGCAAATGCTGTGAGGAAGAAGCAGACAGAAAGTGAAGGAGATGCAGGAAGGAAATGCTGTGGGAGGAGCGGAAAGCTATACAAACCTCTACATTCGATACGCCGTGACTTTCTGTCCACTATGCCGATGTCGCCAATGGCACAAGACCGAGATACATGTAGAGCCATGAACGCGTGTGGTGAAGGGAGCTCAAGCTCTGCGTAGTCAGCAGGAACCGAATTCCCACCCAAGGATTCCACTTCCCAATCCGTCCTTCCTTTCCATTAACCTCACCTCATGCGCCTCACCCGGCGATTGCACGATTAGCTATCAGCAACACCTGCTGATGTCCCTGATACGGTGCGGTAACGATTACGACGCGATAGCTTGTGCTTGGGAGTCCCCTCCACACTGGTCACCGTTCGGTGCCGGACCGCTATCGACGGTTTGAAGTAGGCTGGCTCACATAGGCTCTACTGCCGATCGTATGGAGCGTGATGCCCGATATGGGTTATCTGCACTGGCCGTAGGTTGGAGGGGTTGATAGTGGTATATCAAGCGGCCAGGCAGGTAGTGACTCTCAATCTCTCTCATCACACTATTACACACTTGTGCCTCCGTGCTCCTTCGTCTCGTCGAGCATACCGCAAGACATCATACTGCAAGACATCGTATCACACGCACACAGACTGTAGTCCTTATCATGGCGACCGCCGTCCTCAATTACTTCGGCTATGGCGGCCCCAAGACGCCACCAGCCGTCGAAGAGAAGAAGACCATGCGTGCTCTGCCATCAAATTGGTACACATCAAAGGAAATGTACGAGCTGGAACGAAGAGCCATCTTCTCTAAGAAGTGGCAAGTCATCACACACAAGATCAGACTACCCAACGCTGGCGACTGGCTCCAATTCGAGCTCGCGGGCTTCAAGATCGTAGTGTGCAAGGATCGAGAGGGCAACATCAACGGCTTCCACAACATCTGCAGACATCGTGCCTTCCCCGTCGTGACGGAGAACCAAGGCTCATCGAAAATCTTCGCATGCAAATACCACGGCTGGTCGTACGGACTCAATGGGAAGTTGGCGAAAGCACCCGGCTACCAAGAACTCGACGGCTTCGACAAGAGCAAGAACGGTCTGCTACCCATACACATCCGCATAGACGCCATGGGTTTCGTATGGGCCAACCTCGACAGCAAAGCAGTGCCTGAGGTTGCATGGGAAGACGATTTCGATGGCATCGACACACAAGAACGATACCAGAACTTCGACCTCAGCACATATGTCTTCGACCACTACTGGGAGATGCATGGACCGTACAACTGGAAGATACTTGCCGACAATTACAACGAGTGCTACCACTGCTTGACGACACATCCCGACATACCCGATTTGGCAGACCTACAGTCTTATCGTGTCGACACAGAGAAGAGCAAGATCATACATGATGCGGCAACCACCGATCAGCAGCGAAAAGCCGGTCTCTTCGTCGCATCGACATACTACTTCCCCAACGCTTCCACCAACATCTCGTAAGCTTAGCCCATCCCGTCCAATATAATCCTTACTGACATTGCTGTCACAGTCCCCACTTCTTCATGATCCAAAGATTCGTACCCGACGGACCATGCAGCACCAAGATGCAATACCAAGTGTTCCGCAACTCGACCTCGCCAATGTCAGAATTCGACAGAGTGAACGCGATTTACAAGCGTGTCATGTCCGAAGACAAGGAGCTCTGCACTGCCGCACAAGCCAACGTCAACGCCGGAATCTTCATCAACGGCGAGCTGCACCCAAGACTCGAGAAGGGTCCACTGCACTTCCAGAAGGTATGCAAGGAGAATGTGACGGAGCATCACAAGCGAGAGCAGATCGCCGGTGGAGAGATCTGGCCTGCGAGGCAAGTGTTACCTGAGACGGCGGAGGGTGGCGTCAGTAAGGAGGACATTGACTTCTGTAAGAGTCTGCCTTGTTTGTCGAGAGAGGATAGTGGGCTTGAGTGGTAGGCATTTGGGTCTCACAATGAACGAATCATGTAGACGGCGTTTTGGGCATTTACAGCAGGGCTGTCATGTTTATTATCTATCAAGCTCGCAGTAGAGCCATGCATTGATCTATACTACTTCCAATCCCTCAAGCCACGCCTTACTCACAACTCGAATTAACGCCAATTGACTCTTCGAGGTGACTTTTCTGCCAGACTCTCGTGCCGAGATGTGTACCATCGCTACTCGACAACGAAAGAATCACTATTGCTGTGCGTACTGTTGTGCTATTGCGTCAGGATCCCATGTTCAGAGCTTCGCTGTAGTGTGCTATTACATGGTGCTCCTGGAGAAACGAATCCAGATCTGAAGCACGATGAGAGGCAATTCATGTATCAGACGACGACTGCTGTGGACGTTGTAATGGAGCCTTTCATGGCACAACCACTCTTACGAGTCTCTAGACTGTATAGGAAGGTGAAGATCGATGCCGCGAAACAGCGATAATCAGTGCTTCATTAATAAGATGAACAGCAGATGCTTCGGATTTGCCCTGCTGGAGACAACATCGCCTCGGGTGAAGTCATAGCGGTGCATTCAAGGAGAAGTGATGACGCGGACACCGAAACGAAGTCATAGTGGATATGAACGAGGCTAGCCTTGGATACACACCCAAGATCGTCAAGCCAAGTGCAGCCAGGTGCAAAGCTGCCAGGCTTGCGCGCACGCGGCGCCTCGGCGAAACCGCCTAACCAGTATCTTGAAAGGGCAAGAAAGCGCATGGGCTCGATCTGGAGCTAGCACCCTTAGGGTCCACCATGCCCCTCGGGAAACCGATGACTGCCAATATTGTCCAGCTTGAGTACTTTGGTGCTGCTACTAACACCGTGATTTCCGAGGCCTGCGCTACACTGTCTAGGCCATGGCGAGTCAACAAGGCGCCCCAGTTGAGGAGGCAGACTTGAGCGACGCAACGTCGAGCATCGAAATTCCAGTAGTCAGAGGCTGCTATCCTGCGTTGGGAAATGCATGGCCTGAAGCATAGAGAGCTGCATATGCACGAGCACCATGGCAGCAGAGCCAGTCGTTGTTCCACTTTGTGGGCTGGCAGAACGACAGATACTAATACGTTGCAGAGCGCGCTGAGCTTGTGCATAGCATTGTCGACATCTCGCGTTGCAGTATGATATGCCATCGTGGCTGCGAGAACGTCCTCCCCATGGCTGTATGGCCTGGTTCAAAGGCCGAAGGCAGGAACGTGCATCAGCGGATGCAGACCAAGGCTGTCGTTCCGTTCATGGAAAGATCCTTTCTCAAGCATATCTTCTTCACCCCGACTCAATATTGGCAAGAATGGCGTCGGCCTCCCGATAGCCACTGATGAGAGCACCGTGGACTGTGGCGAAGTGATTTCTACTAGTGTGCTCGCCAGCGAAGCGCAGTTCGGCGCCAAGCGAGTTGACGATAGGTGTCTGGAACGTCTCGCGATGCTCGGTTTCGCTCAAGCCTGCGATCATATGACTGTAGCTCCCTTTCGAGTACTCGTCTTGTGCCCATCGAGTGACATGGACTGCAGACGCCCTGGGTGGCTCAATGCCGAGCCACTGAGTGAGCGCGCGATGAACGATGGCGCCCGCCTCCACGTCTGACATGGACTCGACGCGCACAGCGTTGGAGCATGAGACAAACGTCGACAGTACAGGGTAATTGGTGAGGGCGTGCAGATTGATGCACGACAGTAGTCGAGGACCTGTGCTGACTTTGCCATCTGAAACTACAGCAAGACCTGGCAGCTCTTCTGTGAAGCCCATGAAACTGTCAGGCGCCTTTGGCTCCACCCGGTCTACACCAGACCTCTCATCATCCTCTGAGTCCGATCGATTGACAATGCGATCCCTATAACGTGACAAGTACGGCTCCTCGAGCCACCAGGGCTTGTCATAGACGAGGAAGATCTTGTCCAAGGTCCCGAATCCGAGCGAATTGATCGCCTGGGTAATGCGTTCAGGCAGTGGCGGCTGGAAGAGAGGCACGCCATGCCCTGATTGGCCCATAGACGATGCTGCAGCACCCCAAGTGGAATCGTGCATACGACGCGATCTGCGGTGAATCTGCCAGAGGCGGTCTCGATTACATTCACATTCGATTGGTCGTGGCGAATCGTTCGTACTTCGCATCCTAGCTTAATGAGGTCCGCGGCGATCAAATCCTTCGCGATCTCTTCTGCAACGGCCGAGTAGCCGTCTTGAAGGAACACTTGCTCGCCCTCGAAGTCGTCAATGGCGAACTCTAACAAGCCCAAGCCAGCCCGGCCCTTCTCTTGCTCAGCTGACGATGCCGTCAACGGGCCAGCTTCCATGTTCTCGACGAACTGTGGCATCGAACGCAAAGTGCGATGGTATTGCTCGGGCAGCTGAGCTTCGATATCGGTCAAGGTATCGCTAATGACGATGCTATCTAGTAACGTCGTTGCTTTGGCTTTCGCAGGATCAGACGCTGGAGCCACTGCATGAAGTTCGTCGAGTAGACCAAAGACACCACCGAGAAGTGGCCCAGCAATCTCTGGCGCAATGGCTTGAGAGACCTGCGAGCTCCCTACCTGTGTGAGTAATGCAGAACCTTCCGGAGCCTTGAACACAACTGCGCCAGCCAGCTCGCGACACCGCTTGTGAGGCAAGATGCTCATCAGTGGGTTTGGCTTATCAGCAGTGCCAATGCCATGGATCCAATTTGCTCCTGTATCGATGCGGATTGAGCCATTGACATGAACGGCGTTCACTCTACCGCCAATGCGAGTACGAGCTTCGAGTACCAATAGAGCGCCCGGCTGCTGGTACTTCGGATGCTGCAGAAGCCTTGACGCGCACGCCAGTCCAGCAACGCCAGCACCGATGACTATGGTGTCATAGTGGTGATGCTCGTGGGTGAGTCTCGTCATCGCGCTTCGCAAGGGTGGCGACCAGAGCATACGATAGGAGATCCGTCGAAACGCCCGATGGCAGCCTCCCTGATGTGCGTCGCGCGCGATCCGTCCGATGACTGGCGAGACGCTAGAAGTCTTCTGACGCGTCAATACCTTCGTGATGTTATTGTCTTCGGCCTGGAGAGTGTCGACGCGGTCGACGATCTCGATGACTCAGCCGTTCTTCGACCTCGACTTCAGCCTGAGTCTCAAATACAGCGCGTTTCGGATATAGATTGCCCACACAGATCCTCTTCCGAATCATATAAAGTAACCCAGAACGGAACGGAGATCTTCAATCTACCTTTGCGACTTCTGCAGGGCCGACAAGTGTCTCGAGATTTTATTAGCGGCGTACGTGTGCTCAGTAGGTCAGAAGGTAGGTATTTTCTTCCGTCTCGACCTTGAATCGCATTCGAGTCTCTGCGACAATCCTCTCCTGCGACATTGCTCAAGATGCTGGTTTCAGTTACGAGCGTACTGCTGGGCGCCGCCCTAGCTTCGGCCGCTCTATCCAAGCCTTCCCCTCCGCCACCTCCTCCCCCTCCCGCGAACTCTACCTACTTCAATCCTGTACTTCCCGGATGGCATTCGGATCCTTCATGCGTGCACGTCGACGATATCTTCTTCTGCGCAACATCTACCTTCCTAGCCTTTCCGGGCTTGCCAATATACGCAAGCAAAGACCTGATCCACTGGAAGCTCGCCAGCCATGTCTGGAGTCGCCCAGATCAGCTGGGTCTACCAGATGGCGCAAGAAACGTGAATGACCAGCAGGGTGGCTTCTACGCTCCAAATCTGAGGTATCGGAAGGGTGTCTTCTACGTCACAAACACCTACGTTGGTCAACAGAACATCAACCGGCTCTACGGGACGATCTTTACCAGCAAGGACCCGTACAGCAACGCCGCTTGGTCGAATACAACGCTCTTCTCAGCCAACGCGATTGACCCGGATCTCTTCTGGGATGATGATGGGAAAGTGTATATCAGCACTGCAGGCATCCTGATCAACGAGATCAATCTTACCACCGGCGAGCAAACAGCGCCTGTCAACGTCTGGACAGGCACAATCAACACCTATCCCGAGGGTCCGCACATCTACAAGCGAGATGGATACTACTACTTGCTCATCGCCGAGGGCGGCACGGGCACTGGTCACCGCGTCTCCATCGCACGCTCGAAGAACATCACGGGTCCTTATGAGAGTAATCCTGCTAATCCGGTCTTGACGAACACGGGCACCTCGCAGTACTTCCAAGGTGTTGGACACGCTGATCTGTTCCAGGATGCTGGGGGTAAGTTTTGGGCAATGGCCTTGGCGACCCGGAGTGGGCCGGACTACAATATATTGTAAGCTTCGTCAATTCTACTACCAAGCCTCGCTGACACAGTGCAGTCCAATGGGTAGAGAATCGGTGCTCACAAGTGTGACCTGGCCCGCAGGCCAATTTCCCTTCGCAACCCCCGTCCGCGGGAACGAAACCGGCTGGCCCCTTCCCCCAAAGAACCTAAACGTACCAGGCATCGGCCCCTTCAACAACGCTAACGATTCATACACCTTCGTTCCCAAGTCCTTTCTCCCGAACAATCTCCTCACCTGGCGCTCGCCTGTGAACGGCACTTTCATCATCTCCCCGGCAGGCCATCCGAATAGTCTACAGGTGCAGCCAACACGGATGAACCTCACTGGCATCGTGCCTCCGGACGCTACGACCGATGGAGCTTTGACGGGAAAGCAAGGCCATCCCTTCATCGGCCGCAGACAAACAGCCTCCCTCTTCACCTTCGGCGTAGACCTAGACTTCCGCCCCACAGCCGCGAACCAAGAAGCCGGCATCTCAGCTTTCCTAACCCAGCTAAACCACATCGATCTCGCGATCGCGTCTACGAACACCACTACGGGTAGCAACAGCACGAGCTTCGGCATCGAGCTTCGCCTCCGCGTCGAAGCGTCTGGACAAATATACTACAACATCCCGTCGTACACTACTGTCACCGCAATGCCTGCATCTTGGGCGACGCCAGGCCAGAAGATCCATCTGCAGATTCTGAGTAACGATGGCTTGTTCTTTGGGTTCTCGGCTTGGCCGGTGGGGAGGCAGAGCGAGGCGACGCAGCCGACGTGGTTGAATGCTAATATTGTGTCAGGGGGCAGTGGGCAGTTCACGGGGACATTGTTGGGTGTGTACGCGACCTGCAACGGAGCGGGTACCTCATTTAGCCTCTTCTGCCCGGCGGGTCAGCAGAATTTCTTCAGCAATTGGTCGTACCAAGGGCAGGGGCAGAGGATTGACAATAACGAGATCGTGCCGAGCTGGTAGATAGCAAGACTAAGATGCATGGCTCATGGTCTCGTGTTCCCACGTCCATGTCTACAATGTCTTTACAAAGTCTGTTCCGCAAAGTGTCTGGCTCTCCTCGATGATGGGAAAGCTCTCCTGCTTCTACAAGCGCGCCCATCGGAGCGAGCCTGACATGCAACGCAGGTGAGAAGACGGGACCAAGGCTTCACCTATTCTCTCGTGTTGAGGCCCCTCCTAGACGTATAGCCGTGATGTTCTACAGTCACAACGGTAACTATAGCTCTATAGGGCAGGGAGCAGTCGACAAGCGGGATAGGAGTGCTTGGGGCTGTGTTGGTGGGAATGGCAGTCGTATGGTAGGAGTGAGTAAGTGCGAAGCTTGCGAGGTTATCCCGGCCTTGGATATACCCAAGGCGAAGGAGTGGGGAGTGGGGATTAGGGAGGAGGAAGTCATCTTGATAGAGAGAAAATATGAGCGCAGGTAATTGTAATTCATGACGAGAGTTGCTTCGCTTCTAGATCTTCCCGCTCTCTCTTCAGCGACGAGTCTGAGCACTCAAGGTCAACCAACTGGGCGTTTTCTGTTATTACAAACCTCCCGCTCTCATCAGCCCAAACCCCACCGTAGCCACAACACCATAAGCCATCACAGAACTCGGCACGCCCCTAGTAAGGAAATGCCTTACTTGCAAGTACCTAACGCCGGTCTGCGGATCCTCCATCATGATCGCGGTCATGTTCGGGAAACCCGAGGTGGGCAGCCCCATAGCAGCAGACGCCATGAGCACGCAGCCCATCACCAGTAGATTTGGATGAGGCTCAGCCATGGAGGAGCCGACTTGCGCGACGAGCGGGAGGACGATAAGCGCGGCGACAGTGTGGCTGATGAAGGTAGCGACGACCGTGATCAAGGCGGTGAAGATGAGGAACGTGGGGTAGAGGCCTAGGCCGTCGATTTGGGAGGTGAGGGAGGAGGCGAGGGTGTGCAGCAGGCCGGAGGAGTTTACTGCTTTTCCCAGCGCTAGTCCGCCGGCTGCCAGGATGATGATGGTCCAGAGGAAGTTGTTGAAGTCTTCTTTCGTCAGAATGCCAGTGCCGAAGAAGAGCGCGATGGGGATTATCGCAATAACGCCCATGTCGCCGAAGACGCCTTCCAGCTGATGACTCACGCACCACAGCACTATCGTCCCGACGGTCGTAAGACTAATGAACCATTGTATGCCAGTAAACTTGTCTTTCATCGGTCGGATGGGGACGATTGTCGTGTTTCGGCCGGGCTGGAACGTGACGAGTAGCAGGACCCAGATCAGCAGGATGCTGAGGATACAGACTGGCAGCGCGATGAAGAACCACAGTCCCCAGCCGGGTTGCGGGGACATGTTCTGCAGTGCTATGAGGTTCTGGGGCGATGCTATGGGAGACGCGGCGCCGCCCATGTTCGAGGAGAGGGCGATACCGAGGAGGAGCGCTTTGGACATGTTGCTGTCGGAGGGGAGGTTGCGGAGGATGGGCTGATGTGTATGTTAGTATCGCGAGTCTCGTAGAGAAAGGAGTGGCGATACGCACCTGTATGATACTAAAGCACAACACCGGCGCCGCGACATTGCTGATCCACATACTCGCAAACATAGCAACACCCATACAAGCCAGCAGCACCGTCCTCGGCTTCGTGCCCGCCTTACTGAGCACAAAAGTCGCCATCATCTTAGCGATATTGTATTTGCTCAGCGCGGCCGCGATCGTGAAGCCACCTAGCAAGAGCATGATGACAGGCGTCCACATCGCGCCAAAGATGTATGAGGCTGCTTGCTTCGACGTCAGGCGGACGTGCGAGGCGTGCTTGTGGTCGACATTGGGCGAGTCCGAGCGGACCACTCGTAGGACGACAACGAGGAAGGGGACTAGGAGAGAGGTGACGAAGAGGGGAATCGCCTGGGATATAAGTTAGTATCGAGTGGCATACCGGTGGGAACTCGACGTACCTCAGTAGCCCATAGCAAGCTCACGAAGATAACCAGCGCAAGACAGTTCTGCTCTACTGGGCTCTTCAATATCGGCACGATCAGCAGAACCGCAAACACAATCAGTATCGCCACCAGCGTCCAGAATGTCCCACTAAGCAGGAACTTCGGACAACGGTACCTCCCCACAGGCGTCGAAACCTCCTTCGTCGCACTACCCTCATCATCGCCCTGCAGTCTTCCTTTCTTCGAGTCGCCCTCCCGGCCCAACATGGTCTGCCGGATGCCCAGGTTCGCAGCCTGAGCTTTCCGCTCGATCCCGATCATCTCTCGCCAGACTGTGTTGCGCTCCCAGACCACATGTTCCCGCAGGTGGAGACGGAGTTCGCGGCGCGCGGCTTCGACGTCGCCTTTCGTTACGATCGCGGCATAGGAGTGTTCTAGTTTGTCCAGATTTGTGGCCAGATGCTCGAGCGTGCTTTGCTGGAAGGGATACGCTGGCTTAACGTTGGCATTGATGTACTTTGACTTCAGCTTTCGGTCGAGCGTCTTGTCATACTTCTTCAAGACCTTCGAGAAGCCCGTTTCGTTGAGCTGGATAAACGATCGCAGCTCGCAGACAATGACGTACATGTTGATCGTGCGCTTCTTCAGAGTGATGCCTTCGTCGTAGAGTGCCTTTAGAGCGTCGTCGCCGAAGTCATTGAAGGCCGTGCTAGGGCGCCGTCTTAGTTCTGTAGACCCTCGCATGTCTGGGACTTCTCCCGTAGCGAAGTCCTTGCTCCTCTTGAGATCCTGCGAGGTTGACATAGACTTCCTCCGCTTCGTCAACGCAGACTGCTCGTTTGCATCCTCGTCATCACTGTCATCCTCCTCAGGTATCGTAGCCTCACGACTCCCACTGGTCGACGTTCTCCGCCGAGTTTTGGGAAAATGAAAGCTCT
The DNA here is from genome assembly GCA_002077045.2 of Rachicladosporium sp. CCFEE 5018. Lineage (NCBI taxonomy): Eukaryota > Fungi > Ascomycota > Dothideomycetes > Cladosporiales > Cladosporiaceae > Rachicladosporium > Rachicladosporium sp. CCFEE 5018. Next base: position 657,066 of record KZ111142.1, read on the forward strand.
TGAATATACTCTGTTGCCTCGCCTTCGCCCACGCACTCTGTCTCCGCAGTCCACTGTCTCCATCTGCTTCACCAGCCTCATGCTCTGCTTCAAAATCCTCCTCGTCCCGCAGTAAGCTGTCGACCTCACCAACGACCTCCAGCTCCTTAAGTTGGTAGAATGTGCAGATCTTTTCCAGCTCCTCGTCGAGCTTCCGCGAGAAGACTACATCCGGGTCCTCCCAATTCGATCCTACTCGCAACAATGGTCCTCGCTCAGCTTCCGTCTCGTCTGCATGATCCGCGACCTGTCCCTGGTTGATCTGCTTCTCGAGCTGGTAGATAAGCTTCTTGAGGTTGGAGTAGGAGATGTAGTGCGAGGACCAATCGGGGACAGCGTTGAATTGGATGCTGTGCGAGAACTTCATCTCGGCTTCGAGAAGATCGCAGAGCTTGGCTCTTCGCGCGAGCTGCGCGGGATTGGCAGGGTGGACTCGAGAGTGCCTACTTTGAGGAGAGGAATGCGGTAGGAGGCCAAGCTCGATATCGTCTGCTCCCGCTACTGCCTGAGGATCGCTATAGGTGTGCCCGTTCGCGCGTCTACTCCAGGCCTGTCTTGGCCGATGGTCCAGCTTTGCGGCCTGCCGTCTCTGCTGCCTGCGCGGCTATCTATCGCAACATCAAAGAAGCAACAATGATCGTAGTCACGTTCACATGAGCTATTACTAGAAACAAGGGCATGAACTAGGAAAGGCGAGCAGTAGCGTGGACGTAGGTGTGGAGATGATTGGTCGTCGTCCCTCGCATTGCGCCATGTGGGAGTCTGGCTCGGCGGCGTGAGCTCCGCCCCTCCGAAGAGAAACCGCATCGCACAAGACAAGGTTCGTCATGACCTTGCTCTGTCTAAGCAACCTCACTTCTCTTCTAACCTCACAATGCATGTAGCCAACGATTTCGTGGAATTGCACGACTCTGCTGAAGACCAGCGGTTCACGATCATGTGGTATTGATCAATGTTCAATGACTCTGCGCAACCGGATCGTGCACCGCATCGCAAAGGTACACACACGCGACTTCGGAACCGGCAGTTTGACCGCTACGACGGTAGCACTCAGGCGATGCGCTGTATTGACGACCGTGAGGATTGCTAAGCCGTCCGCTAGAACCACCAAGCTGTAACCGGGGTACCCGCAAGCAATGTGAGGCTGAGTACTCATGGCCGTGTCGTTGATCGGCAGGAGGCTTGGCTGTTGTCGCAGCAGGCCAGCTGAATGTCATCAGCATCCCATATCATGACATGATAGAAGACGCTGCCGTTCAACACGGCTGCTGATCCCGCTCCATCGCTAGCGACATGTCTTCACTTCATGCCGTATATCCTCCAGAGCTCGCCGCACGGCCCGTCGCAAGAACGAAAAGGAAACGTGTGGTAATATCGAAGGCATCCAAGAATGGCTGCATGACTTGTCGGTATGTCCCGAGTACTCACAACTTCTTGAGATCTGTGTGTCTGACAGAGCCTAGTGTACGAAGAATCAAATGCGACGAGGGCAAGCCAGCATGCAGAAGATGCGAGTCTACTGGTCGGACGTGCGATGGCTACGCTATGGTGGCCCCAGCTCACTTCCAGACGAAACGAACGGGATCAGACGCTCGTTGCAGTCGATTCGAGTCAACCTCGACAAGCCCACTCGTTCTGCCACCGGCTTCCAAACTGGCTTGGACGATGCGCGCTACAGAACTTTACGCCTACGAATACTTTCGCAGAGAGACTGCTGAACCGCTACAGCTGATCCAGCCTGCGGGTCCATGGGTACGGCTAGCATTGCAGATGAGCCTCGACTCCGAGCCGGTCTTGCGAGCTATCACCGCAGTTGGCGCTGCGCACCGGGCGAATATAAGTGTGACGCATGCGTCGCTCGCAGTCGCGATGTCTACAGACGACAAAACGCTATCAAGGAAACTCTACGGCAAAGCGCTGTCCGCGTTACAGACCCACATCGATAAGGTGACGCACCACAAAGCAGCTCTGGAGCCGGTCTTGGTGACCTGCCTGCTCCTAATTACCTTCGAGATACTCTTCGAGGATGAGCATACAGCCTTCATACACTATACTCTAGCCCGTAGACTAGTCGACCAGCTTGAAGCTGATCGTAATGACGCCAAGTCTACGTTTCAGCTCCAGTCTCCTGCGACAATGAGTGATCTCTCCTCAACATTCGATCGACTGCGAGATGACCTCGCACCTCTGCTGGATCAAATAGAGAACCAGGATCCGACCCAGCGAGAGCTCACACGACACATTTTCCCACTGAGAAAGCAGCTATCGAGTCAACTTACCTCGCTCATAGCCGAGGGCCATGCGATCCTGCATGAATATCGCTCTTTGGCCGCTCCATACTGGCAAGATCGCCCAGATCTGGACCCAGCGGCCCGGCTGTGCCTGACCTACTGCCACAGTCGCTCAGTGGCCGTACCAGGCACATCCGCCCTCGAAACACGCAGAAAGATCGTACTCGGAAGTCTCCAAGCATGGTCAGACATGGTCACCACCCACCACCTGGGCGACTCTCGCTGCGCCCAGTTACTGAGAATAAGGCACTTTACATCACTCCATAGTCTCCACACCTGTCGAGCTACCTCGGAGATGTCGACGGATGACTTTGCGCAGACTTCGATTGCAATCCTCGATGTGATCAAAGCCTACCTAGCCCACAGCCATCAGAGAACGCGAGCGCAGTCGCGTGACGAAGCGACGAGTATATCCCACGACCGCGGCGTTCTTCCCGCTCTACATATCATCGCCACGAAGTCCCGGGACCTTCCATCACGCTCTCGAGCGGTAGCGCTGCTGCGCAAGTATCGTCGCCGAGAGGGACTGCGGTGGTCGCCTGTCGTCGCCGCGATCGCAGAAGCCGTTATCAATCTTGAGGAAAGTCGCGCCAAAGCTCTGAGCTGCGACGATCATGGCGTCGACGATGGATTCGCTACGAAGCCCATGCCTGAGGCTGCCCGCCTCGCAGAGATAGTCATCTGCGGCGAACGCATGGACGCCACACACGTCCGACTAGTTTGCGCGAGATTTGAGCCCGAGTCGCAGGGGCAGAGGATCGTGCTCGAAGAATTTGAAGGGGAAGACGAACCGTTGGCGACGCGTGCGACGCGAATGCGAACATTGGATCTTGGCGGCATTGCGTGGGGAGGAGATGGTTGCGTTGATGAGATAGTACGTTAACGCGAGTGACAAAACCAGCAGACCATTCGAGGGATCCTCACTATCGACACTGCTAGGATTTACCGCACCGCGATAATGACTCGCTGCTAGTTCTGCCCCGGAGAGGTAGAACACAGGCTTGACTCTCACCTACAGTGTAGTCCTCTTCCCACTGTCGCAGTGTTGCCTATACCACCATTGTCCTTCATAGAGAGGTACTGAGTGGCCCGCTTCTTCTGTCACTCGCGTGCACTTGCAATGGAGACTTGTGGTCTCGTCTGTTTCCCGCTGTCGATGCGGACGTGGTCTATCGCCTGTACCTACTATGTCGCAAACACAAACCCATCGCTATGCAGACCCCAACCCCGAACCCCCCATGCAGTCCGCTCTCAGCTCACCACCCCCTCCATCTCCTCATCCTCCTCCACATAACTCACCCTCGCCTTCCCCGCCCTGACACTCTTCCGCCCCTGCGGTAAACCCGGCCGTTTCCTAGGTGTAGGCTCCCCATCCTCACTCTCGTCCCCCTCAAACTCCGCCTCTTCACTGCTCGCCTCTTCCGCCTCATCAGAAGCACTGGGCGTTAGCTGCTCGATCTTCGCTTTCGTCTTTTTGGGCTTGGGCGCGGCTTTCTTTCTGGGTGCTGCGGACTCCGAGGGGATCTGTGCTTCTGCGGCTTCGACCTTGACGGCAGCTTTGGCTTCAGCTTCTTCGATCTTGAGATTAGCTTTGGCGATGGCGGCGTCGGCTTTCTTGCGCATAGCAGCTTTGGCTTTCTTCGTAGCGGGCGTGAGACCCTCGTCGCTGCCCTCTCCTGGGTCTTCTAGATTCACGCCATCGGCGCCTACTGTTGCTTCGGCTTTGATGGCTGCTTGTCGCTCGTTGTACGCCTTCTCGGCCGCCGCTTTAGACTTTGCTTTGGCTTTCTCGGCTTTCGCGACATCATCTTCCACCTTGGGTTTTACTTCCCGCTTCTTCGGCCTTAGCCATTCCTCCATGCCTACGGGCCAGTAGACGCGACCGTCCGGTCCGCCCATGCCGACTTCCTCCTCGGGCACCATATCGAACGTCTCGCCTTTCGCTATCCGCCGCTGTCCAGCCACTGAGTCGGCGAATTTGTTATCATCCCGCCGCTCATACGGCGTGAGATCCGTGAAGCTGTTAAACCCCGGCAGCTTAAACGTCCGCATGAGCTCGAAAACAGCTTGCTCCTTATCCTTCGCTTCGATCATGAGATCCATATCATCCGGGCAAGGCGGCAGGCTCCAAACCCTCGGGTTGTGTTTCCTTCGCTGCCGTCCGGTAATAGCAGCAGGCGTCTGCTCGGAGTAGTGCATCTTTGGCGTGATGCCCTTTCGTCTCCAGGTCGCGAGGATGCGTGGCATGATGTCTGCCATGTCCTGCGAGCCTTCGCGGCATTGCTCAGCGTCGAAGAGGATGTTATGGTGATGCCAGTCCAGCACAAAGGGGATGTTGAGTTCTTCGCATATGGGAAGAAGGTCGTGGGCAGTGTAGCACACATCGTCATTTTCGAGGACTATGCGGTTCTTGACAGATTGAGAAAGGCGGGCGTAGTTCTCTCGGAAGCGAGCCACGGTTTCGGCTTTGCCTTCGAAGACACCGCCCATGTGAAGGATCATGACTGCGTCTTTGTTTTGTTGGTCGGGGAGGGAGAGGAGACTGAACATCTCATCGTGGTAGTCTAAATCTCTGATCGCGTTCTCAATGACGCTTGGCCGCGGTGAGCCGAGCTGCGTAAACTGGCCTGGATGTGTTGTAACGCGGTGGCCGAGCTCGGCTATCACGCGGCCGGCTGAGGCGAGGGCTTCGGACGCAAAGGGTGCGAGTTTGTAGCCATATTCGGGGTGCGAGGCGAAGGGGAACATTTCGCTCGAGAGGCGTAGGAAACGGATGTGGTATTTGTCGTTCCAGCGGATCATCTTTTCGATGTCTCGTACGTTTGCCAGGCATATCTCTTGTACGTACTTATGACCTCTCGCTTCATCGGCGGGGAGTGTTCGGTCTGGGCGGTTCTTGGTGGCATGCTCGGGCTCGTCTGGGTGTTGGAGCGGGTGCCGGTGTTCGAGAATCGACTGGATGCGGCAAGTTCGGGAGGAGAAGATTGGAGGGTTCGAGGCGCGGAGGTACGTATTCAAGCAGGCGTAGCCAAGACGGCCCTTCCAGGGAAGAGGAAGGTAGGAGCTGTTGACTGCTGGCGGTCTCGCAAGGGCGGCTTTCAGCTCTTCGGGGTCTGCATCTTCGTCGCCGTCTGCTTCTGGGTCGCCTGGACCGTCTTCGTTGCTTACTTTTTTTGCGACCTTCTTCACAGGCGTTGCAGAGATGATTGAGGCCGCATCTGTCTCCTCTTCGACCTTAGGTTCCTTCTTCTTACCACGCGCTTTCTTAAGCGGTGTCTTCGCCTCCGCAGCGTCTACAACAGCTGCCACGGCGCTCTCGGCTGCGATTACATCTGCTGCCGTCGTCTTAGCCACCTTCTTCGCTCGCTGCCGCTTGGGCTTTCTTGCCTCGACGAGATCTGGCGCATCACTCAGAGGGCTTTCCTCTTTTAAGCCGTTGCTGTTGGGCAAGAGGCCCGAAACAATATCTCCGTTAGGTACATTATCAGGCGAGGCACGTGTAGCACCAGGCGCGTCGAAGATGTCCTCGCGTTCCTCTGGGTTCAGTGCAGCTGCGGTCGAGGCTTTGCGCGCTGAGGCACGTCGCTTGAGAGGTGGCGTGGCGCCATTCGAATGCGCTCCGTTGCTCAAGGTTGCAGAATGCTTGCGCTTTGTCGCCGCCATGATCAAGGAGGTGCGAAAGGAGGATGATGGACTTGAGCCTCGCGTGGTAAGGACGGAGTAGCGATATTGAGCAATGCGGCTCCTTCGTAGCAAAGCAACAAACATGAAAGAAACGCGCAGAGACGCGATGAAAATTAAGAAGTTTACACGCCTACCTGTAGTATCAAGGCGATACTCCTGCCATTACTGCAGCATCTTTACCCGTTGAAGAGACGGATCGCGATCTACGATGGCCAACGTCATCTCAGATCTCATGGTCTGGCGCTCGTGGTTCGGAGAAAGGTATCTCCGAGTTCCTCACTTCATTCTCCGACGGTGGGTCGTGCCTTCCTCAATTTCACTATGCTATCCCTAGGTCGACAGGAAACGCACCCTGACCAGACAGTGCCTTGCGATGAGTGCTCGGTGGTGTGTTTTGCGCTCATGCTCGTCTGCAACGATCGCAGCGGTTGCGCCAGTTGCTGCGTAGTCGGTACGCTGTCGGTAAGCGAGATCCGTTTGAGACGTGCCCTTATAGCTGGAGATAGAGACCAAGAACATGCAAAACGCTTTCGTGTATCACTGACGCAATAGCGTACACCGCAGCGGTCAGGAACACAGTACCAGGACCTGGCTTCTGCTCGGGCTCGTTGATGAAGCATGGCACCAGGCCACACAGTGGACATCTGGGTCAACGCAAGTATAAAGAAAGCGCATGGCACTGACAAAGAAAGAATTGTACAAGAGAGAAGGATGCCGCTTGAGCTCCTATCCGGTCCTCGTCCGTGTCCTGCTGTCAGTTCTGGCATTGTAGGAGAATGCGCTCTTTGAGTAATGACCATACTGGAGCAGCGAGCATGGCCACTATTGCCGGACAGAGCACGTGTCCAATGGCCTCGAGCATCGGCTTTCCAACTGTAGTCCGTCTGTTCTTCACGAACTGGAAGACGTGAAGTGCACGATAGGCGCGTGTAACGCGATTGCCGTCAGGCACCAGGTCTTGGCACGTTCACTAGACACTGCGACTTCCGCCGTCTAGACAACAGAGGGCATCTCTGCTCAACACCGCACATCTTCTCGGACACTGTACGCAACGATACTCTTACATCTGCTTGAACTATACACCATGACGGACTCACAGTCCACTGCCCTCGGCCGCTGCTTGCTCTTGGAGCTACCACCAGAGCTGCGACTTATCATCTACTCCTACCTGGACGAGGTCACGACGTTCACGCTCAAGCATGTCGTCGTGCAGGATAAGGTGTTCCTCTTCCGTCTGAAGGACGTGACCGACACTCTCATCATACAGTCAATCTGCCGAACCATCCGCGATGAGTCCTTGTCCCTACTCCATCCTGCCGCACGCTATGCTCTCACGATCGACGACAATGCGTACAAGGCCACCAAAGTCAAGGGTGAGCGTAAGCGCCAGACAGCATACGAGCAACTGGACCTATTGAGCAACAGCACCCATTTCGCCCAGGTGCGCGAGCTCGTCGTGGACATCCGAAGTTCGGGACGAAGTGGCAAAGTCATGAGTGACTGGCTAGTTACCGCCGTGCACGAGGTTATGCGCCGCATCGAGAAAGCTGAGAAGCTGGAGCGCCTCAAGATCATCATCCCCTTTGGGACACGTGGGACTGTGTACAGCACGCTCTGTCGTGCAGTTGTGGAGATGCGTTATGACGGCAAGCTTACCCTCGAGAGATCAGAGGACGGCATTCATATGCAATCGTATTCAATGAAGGACTGCAAGAAGCACGCAAGGTAACTCACATGGCTGCTCCTGAGTTATGTCCTGATGCTGACAGTCCGTTAGCATGAGATGGTTATGAATCTTTGCCATTACGACACAACGAACGTCCTCGAACATGTCTCGCACATGCTGCAGTGATGGACAATCAGAGCGAATACGGTCGAACCTAGGAGGTTGCTCGGAAGCGCAGGCGAGAGAAGGCGCGCCTATCGTACAGTGTGTTTGGAGAGCAGGTCGCTATACAAGTGCGGTCAACCTGAAGTCAGTATACACATGGATTCCCGTTCTCACTGCCCGCCCACTCGAACTTCAAATGACCTGCATGGCGTGGGCCAGACATACAATCAACCGGTCACTTCTGTTAGGGTTTGTCGTTCATGCCTCCGATCGCTGCCATGTGAAAGCACGAGATCGTGTAGGTGAGCTGTCGGTTCCTTGGTTTCCCTCCGCTTCGTCCTCAGTCCACCACTGCACTTTGCACTACCATTCCACCATACAACCTATCAAGCAGTCTCGCACGATGGCGACTGCACCAACGGACCACCCCAGTCGCTGCCCTTTCCTTGAGCTTCCGACAGAGCTTCGACTGGAGATCTACGGTCACCTCGGGCTACACGATACTTTGAAGCTACAGCACGTTGTGGTGCTTGACAAGCAAGGTCAGCTCCGCTTGAAGGACAAGTCAACACGCACACCGATGCTCTCAATCTGCCACATCATTCGCAATGAACTCCAGCCACTGCTGAACTCAGTCGCCTTCCATGCTATCATTATCGATGGACTGCATCTTAAGACCGCAAAGTCCGCAAGTGGACATCAACGCCGAGCGCACAATGAGGAGCTCGTGTTACTGAGTAGCTCCACCCACATCGGCCATGATCGATCGCGGCGGCTACAACCCGCCTGTCGTGATTACACCGCCACACAACAGCGCAGTAACTGCTGACGCAAGCTTCGTTCGCTCCGTTACTTATAATCATCCTCCGCTCGCATTACTTCCATCACCTCTCTACGCCGGTTCCATTACCTTCATCTTCGTCATGGCTGAAGCGCCGACCGCCAGTCAGGACCGCTGCTTCCTCCTCGAGCTCCCTTCCGAGCTTCGATTCCATATATATGGCCATATAAGCGAGGTTACTGAGCACGTTGTATGGCATAGAGTCTTGGGGAATAGAGATGGCGAGCATCGCATTCGTCGGAATTTCCATATACCGCCTCACCCGATGCTTCAGATCTGTCGCACCGTCGCTATCGAGTGCAGGCCACTGCTGACACCGGCTCCGCTATGCTGCATCGTGCTCAAGTCGGATGACCATGTAGCCGTCAGCCGTTCCGAGGACGCCCAGCGCGAGCCGGTCTTCTCGCAATACGGTCTTTTGAACCAGAGCGCGCATCTTGCGAGTGCACGAGAGATTACGGTCCTCATTGAAAGCGTTGCCGTCGGCTCCACCGCCTCTTCGGAGAACGCACGCTTGCTAGATGCTGTCTTCGCCACCTTTAGAGCCATCGCAAGGAATAGCAAGGTGGAAACACTGATCGTCAAGATCAAGGAAGGCAAACCCGCATTCTGCGATACTGCTTGCGAGATCATCGCCGCACGCCGATATGCAGGAAAAATTCCGATCGATGTGGAAGCGAGAGGCTTGAGCAGGGGCATGTTGAAGATGTTGGAGGACTTCCAGAGGTAGGGTGACCCAAATTCGATGTCCCGACGCTTTGCTGACCCTGCGGCGGAGAGCATAAGATCTCGATGGTAGACTAAGCAATACACTAGTGACCTGGAGGACGGATAACGCACGCTTGCTGCGGTGGGTGCGGTGATTCAGGTGCGGAATCGTGAGCTTGCGGCTGGTGACCAGATGATGATCATGGGAAGGATGCTCCTGCAATCGCTTCAAGTCGTCCCACAAGACCTCAAGCAAAATCCCCTCCAGATCGCGGTATCTTGACCCAAGTCACGACAACCTGCTCGCGTAACTCCTCCGACGTCGTCCGATCCCTCATCCCTCATCCTCCCCCTCCTCCTCACCATACATCTCCTCCGCCCTCTCCTCCGCCTTACTCTTCTTCACCTTGCCATCCTGCGCCACACTCTGTACATCCTCGTCCATCCTCTGCGTCAAGAACACATTGACTTTTGATTGTAATTGTGCCGTCTTCTCGCGCAGAGCAGCGAGATATGCAGTCTTGTCGGCAGTTGTGGCTGACTTCGAGGTTGGGACGGGAAGAGGGAGGGTGAAAGAATGGGAGGATGTTGGAGAGGCGTAGTGAGCTTCCATGACTGATTGTGAATGAGGTAGATTCGAAGGGGCGGGTAGATAATATGGGGGAAGTACCATGTATCAGATAATGGAGTCCAGGGCTGGAGGTCGAGATGTCAATGTCTTGGCGAAGATCTGGAGTGTTGGGCAATATAAACATCTGCTTCCCTTCTTCTCTAGAGACAGAGAGCATACTATTGCACTTGAGTTGAACCATAACAAAGATACGAGTGAGAATAGTATCTTCTCCGCCTTATATCAGTCCACCAAGCGGCACAGCCAGCCTGCACCACCCCGAGCTTATGGTCCGAGCTACGTCTCATTCAAGATCGTGCACCAAGCCGCCATCCATACCATCCTCATATCCCACGTCGAAATCGTTCCAGTCATATGTCCCGTGCAGAAATGTTGTCAAGATGTTAGACCACCCTCTTGTTATCGCCCTCGGAAGAAGTCCTTGATCTTCGACCCAGTTTGCCCGTTCGTGGGCTCGAGCAGTACGCTGCGTTCGTAGAGCTCCTGGTACAGTAATTAGCAGATTCTTCATGTCATATCAAGATCATTGTAGGCTCACCTCTTCTTCATTCGTGATCCTCCCCTCAAGCACCAGCTTCCGGATCTGCTCTCCGCTATGCGGCGTGCTCAGACCTCGATAGCTGACTCCTTGTGCCCGCTGTAAGCTGACTATGACTTCGCCCATGACTTCGAACTTCCGCCAATTGATTCTTCGCTCGCTGTCAGCCCCATTCTCGTCGCCAAGGAAGGTCTTGTTGCCTTCTTCTGCGCTGACGAGATCCCGTCGATGGAGCGGGATGTAGGGGATTCGCTCTGAGGCAGAGTTCTCCCACGCTGTGCGATACGCGCCGTGGGAGCGGGACGGCGACATGAGGATCTCTAGACTGCTCCAATCCTTTCCTGCTGAGGCTGGGATGAGGTCTCGCGACGCTTGCAGCCTGCCAACAGAACTCGATCGAATACCAGCGATGAACGCACCAACAGCGTTATAGTTGTTCAGCTCCCTCAGCTTCCGCGCGACCTTCATCATCTTCTCCAGCATCAGCGCGCGATGTTTCGGCTTATCGCGCAGTAGAATATAATTCTTCACCCACGCTGCAAGATGGTTGAAATGCGCTATCATTCTATCAACGTTGACAAGATTCTTCCATTTGTGCGTCTTGTTCGCTTTTAGCGAGACGTGCCGCACTAAGTCGCGAGGCCGGATGGAGGAGAACATGATCCAGTCCATGCGCGTGAGTTCTTTAGCGATTGTCTCGTCGGGGTATTCCATTAGCATGCGCCAGTCGATCTTCGTCAGAGCGTGCGTTGGACGTGGGACGAAGCTTTGCGCTTGCCGTTGCGCGGCTTCGACGTTTTGCATTAGTTGTGAGGAAGTTGTTGATGAGGCGGAGGTAGAGCGGATGGTGTCTGCGCCTGCTGTGATTGTAGTACTGACATCGTCGCCAATACTGACATTGTCCGGGTAGATGAAATTCTCATCGTCAATCAGCGTGCTGGCCACTGAAGTCATCGTCCAGCGATCCGAGTTGTCAGTGCCGGCTTCGCGGTCTTTGTCAGTACAGGCCCAGTTTGTGTCATCATCTTCATGGACCGATTCGAGACCCGTGCTCATCTCCTTGCCAGCGACGTGATATATGGACGTGGTGGAGATCTTAGCTATGAACATTCGGACTCTTCGGCGAGTCTTCTGATACGCGAAGTCGCCAGGGTAGTGGCTGATCCATTGGTCCATGACCGTCAAGAAGCGAAGTCGGGCCACCGTCTTCATCATCGCTGGCAGAGACTCCTGGTCGAGAGCATTGTAGCGGTCGACTACAGCTTCGAGCAGTCGCCCAGGAGCAGCGAATTTGCGATACAGCGCCAGGAAGATGACCACGAACTTCTCGTCTGCTTTCGAAATCGGCTTCGCGAGTAGTCGATCCACTAATTGATCGAATGTGGCCCCGTTCTCAGACAGCTGCGGCGCAGGCTGTGCTGCACCATGTCTTGTGGGGGGGGTTCTGTCATCATCGTACGATGACTCTGCAGACTCGGACACGCTATCCGTCTCTGATCCTTCGAAAAAGAAAGTGTTGTGAGGTTCCTCGCTCGCCTCTCCCGGTACCCTTAACCGATCGTGACCATACCCAGCTAAGCTAGGATCATGCCGGGAGTGCGCTGCCTTGTCCTTGTTGAGACTCATCGCGTACTCGGAGCTCGCGCGTGCGTGTCCAGCAGGCGGTCTCGGCGAAACAGGCCGGATGGCATTCGATTGCGCTCGCCGTCTGTTCGTCGAAGATGCCCGTGACCGATCGTTATTTGCACCATGCACAACGGCCTTCACCATGGTGAAGACCGCATTCCTATAGCTCTCTGGGACTGACGGCGACGTCTGCAACGTGTGCAAACCGCCAACCTTTTGCTTAGCAGCAATTTCATACTTCGCCGGCGCCACCTCTCGCTCGGCTATGGGTGTGTCACATTTGCAAGAGATGAGTATAGATGGCAGAGGCGCCTTGCTGATCGCGGAAAGTGTCTCAGGCACATATTCCACGCTGCTTCGGTCCTTCACATCATATAACGTCAAGACACCATCTACCTTTGGCATCATCCTCTCTGCGATGGTCTGAGGCCAGCTGATTGCATCGTCATCCTCGTCAATCTCAACATCGTCGATCGGGATCTCCAGCAGTCGCACCAGATACACAGTCCCGTCATACGGCAGCTGCCTCTCAATAGCCCTCTGACTCGCCGGCATAGGCAGATCCATAGCTCGCTGCATGAAAGTCGTCTTGCCCACATTCTCGGCTCCTACCACAGCAATATTGATTTCCGTCAATGGCTGCGCCAAATCGGGACTTCGGAAAGGTTCGTACTGCCGCACTGCTCCCACAACCCCAGCAACCTCGTCCTCATCTTGCCCATATTGTGAGTACCTGGTCGTGACCACCGGCGGCGGCCGGTGCCCGGTCACTCTCGCGTTGTTACCAGCGTCCTCCCCCTCCTCCCGCATCCCAGGCATGCCCCCATCATACCCACTGCCTCTCCGTCGCTCCACCAGCGGCGCAGAGTTTGTCCGGGACGTAAGAGCTGGTCTCTTCAAATCCGCAGCAGTGCTCTCCACCCCGGCCTCCAAGGGCTTCAAGCTCGATCGCCGCGACGAGGACCCTGTATACTGCGTGCTCTTCGCCTTGTCCCGACGCTCGCTGTTCTTGTAGCTATTCTCAGCTACATTGTTCGCCCTGGAGCCTCGGCGAGAGTCGCGTCCTGAGCTCATGGCGCGGCTGTGAAGCCGCCGGTCGTGCCGTGTTCGTAGCCAGCTCTGTTGTAGTCCCTATGTGCTGCAAAAGATATGCTCCAGTGTGCACTTCCGCGATAGAGCTCCCGCCATTGCCTGTGTGCCTTTTGCGATATGCACTGACTGTCACGACCCCATACGCGTCCAAACAGGTCCAGCCCGTGTAGCCTTGCTCCTCTCCCGCCCAACCCAGCAGCCACAGCAAGAAAGCTACGCGCCTACCCGTGCCAGCAAACGAGTGTCCCTTCCCAGAGCAGTCGTACCTCTGTCGTCACACGTAGCGCAGAATACCGACACCAAGGTAAGTTCACAAACTCACGCCCTCAAGTCTCTGCCCTCGGCTGCAAAGATAAAGCTACAGTACATGTACCAGCCACAAAAGGCACGCCTACATAACAACAAGTGAGGTTCCTCCCTCCCACTTTCCTCGGCGAATCATGAATTTCGGCGCACGATGGCCCCATGCAATTGGTAGCGGCGCAGAAGACACCCCTGCAAGTCTCCTCGGCTTGTGAATACGGCTCCACTTGCCTGGCGCGGTCGAGACGAGGAAATGCGATCGAAGCGGGATGGGCGATCGGGGGACTTCCGATGGGGATGCGAGACTGGGGAGATTCTGTTTTGCTTTGCTGTGATGGGGACGCGAGGTGAGAGAAGATCTTGATGTGGTGTTGCGCGTGGCTTAGGCCCATGATATGCCCAGGCCATGGGAGGAGCTTGGGAGTCGCACGACAGTACATCTGGGACATGAATCGCTGGCTGTCAATTTAGCGATCTCATGACTTGGTGATGCCGTGCGGTACAGATTGTAGGCGAGTCTGGACTGCTATGGCTATGTACACGGTACTGATCGACATATATACACACCCTTACTGTCTATACAGTGCGTTCACCACACCACCCTCCAAACCAACCCCAACACCTTCACCCCAACAAAACACCCCACCCCAATCCCCGCACACCCCACAAGAAACGTCCTCAAATTCCTCCTCTCAACCGCACTATAATCCTGCTTCTCCTCCTCACACTCCCCCATAAGCGTCACAGTCTCATACTCCGGCACATACTTGAACTCAAACACGCTCTCCTTGCCCTGCAGTCCGTACTTCGTGTTAACAATAATATCAAAAAACACCTTCTTCAGCAGCTTGATCTTTGACCGGTCCCAAGAGGGTATGGAGCGGTATGTGTACGCGAAGAAGCAGAAGAACATGCACTGCCCGGCCATGAGGCAGGTGTAGTAAGGCGATACGCGCGGTAGGCCAAGCTCGTCGCAGAGTTCGTTGCCGTTTAGCCAGCGGGCGGAGGCGGTGAGGAAGTCGGCTGAGGCGTAGCCCGGGGGTTGGCCTTCGAGGGATTTAATGATGTTGTTTGCTAGGACTTTGCTGGTGGGCGTTGGGTGAATTTCGTAGAGGAGTAGGGCTTCCATGACGCGTTTTGCTTGCGCGGGTGTTTCGAAGAAGCCTTTTGTTGGGCAGCCGATGACGTGCCCGATGTAGCGCCAGAGGGCTATGTAGTCTACCTTTTCTTGCTCGCGCATGAAGAGGCCTTGGCGGGGGAGGGAGAGCCAGATGAGGGTCGAGGAGAAGGTTGCGATTGTGGCCATGGAGTCTAGGTCATTTATGGGGATGCCCCATTCGGCGATGTTGTAGTAGCCTGGTCTTGCTTTCTCGAGAGCGAGGATGCGTTGTCGGACGGCGACGTGCAATAGTCGGACTCGCAGAGTTGAAGCGAAGCCATCACCACCCGGCTGTATGCTCTCGAGGCTCTTTGTACATTGCAGAATATGCTGGGTTGTTTCAAACAGTCGACCTCGTGCAACCTTCGTCGAGAAGCCTCCTGTCCGTGCCAATGTTTCTACTACACGTGCTGCGCCCATCCCGCCGAGTAAGGACTGATAGGCCAGACCGGTGAGACATGCGCCGCCGTAACGGTAGAAAACATCCTGCCCTCGTTCTATCTGCGCCCAATCTACCCAATCGGGAACTGTGTTCACTTCTCGCCAGAAGTCTGCCAGTAGCGGGTCTGTCGGTGCGTTGTCGCGGAGTATGGCATAGAGGTCTCGCCGGGGAGACTTGGTCGCCTCTTTCTCATCATCTCGTATCGTACTATCGGGTATCTCGGGGTTCTTCTCGGACGCTGGATGTCTACTGCTGTTCCTGGGAAGGTCCTTCTGTGGCGGCGGCGAGATCTCGTTTAGTCGGTTCAGCACTGCTTCGCCTCGCTCGTCGTAGGAATGCTTTAGTGGTTCGCATGTCGTCGGTGTGAGGTGCTCGGGTGAGAACTCGAACTTGAAGCCCCAGGCTCTGTGCAATGGTAAGCAGATTTCTTGTGGCGTTGACTTGACATGTGACAGTCCTTACCTTTTGGTGTTTGGGGTATCGCGCGTGAAGGGGTTAGGCCACGCCATGCAGAAGAAGCGGTGTATTGAGTGTGTACGTGAGCGGTCAAGGAAGCGACAGTAGAAAAGGTATGTACGTGAGATGATATAGTGAATGGGAATACTTAGGTAGGCTCAGAGTAGTGCATGCCATTGCGGGCGGACGTCGACAACGTCATGGATTGGCCGGTGGAGAAGCTACACCATGATTGTTTCAATATCTCATGAGTAATGCTCGTCCAGGTATGACCGTGGTCGGGAATTCAATGACCTACACAGAGCGTTATAGCAGTGGTGAAGGAGAAGATGTTGGAGAGTGACATTCTTCAGCACTGCAGGTGCGATGACCTGATGGTGATGGCGTTGCGCTCGGGCATCAACCCACCATTGCATGCCGCCTTCCCGAGCAATGTCGAACATGTAATTCTGCATGTCCAAGGTCGCAAAGGAAGGCCTGTGTGTATGAGCGAAGTTACATAAGATGGGCAAGAGGTTCATGCGAGGTCTGCTCAGTACAATTATCTGCATCGTGGGGGCCAAAATACCTTCGTGTTGCTAAACTGGAGGTCGGCAATCTTGAAGCCTCAGGCATCTGCCAAGAGTTGGAAGCCAGGTCCCACATCCGACTTTTTGGCTACGCGAAGACGACCACTTCATCCCAGCAAGACGACATTCCTTCGACACTCGCCAAACTCACACATACCTCATTGCGCCCGTGAAGCAACGTCATTCGGTATGTTTGCGATCATGCAGCCTGGATCTGACGGACTCGGAAAATGGCAGCAGAGATGTACTGACAGCCCTCACAGTAGCCTTCACGAACCGCAATCATGGGGTACAGACACACAGAGAAGTCCCTCATCTCCATATCAAGCACTCACTGACACCTTCCTAGTATCTCTCGTGATTCACGTCACAAGAGGAGCGCTTCCGGTGCGAAGCGCGCATACTACCGCAAGAAGAGGTATGCATAAACCGATCGCCCTGCCTGCCACTGCCTTGAACGCAAGTTCCTGACATTAGCATCCAGAGCCTTCGAGAAAGGGCGCCAGCCCGCCAACACCCGTATCGGCCCCAAGCGCATCCATTTAGTGCGCACTCGCGGTGGCAACCGCAAGTTCCGTGGCCTGCGCCTCGACAGCGGCAACTTCTCGTGGGGCAGCGAGGGTATCTCCCGCAAGGTCCGCGTCATTGCTGTGGCCTTCCACCCTTCCAACAACGAGCTCGTCCGCACGAACACCCTCACCCGCTCTGCCGTGGTTCAGATCGATGCTACGGCGTTCAGGCAATGGTACGAGGCACACTACGGCAGCAGCATTGGGCGCAGAAGGCAGGCGAAGGGAGAGGAGGCCAAAGAGGAGAAGAAGAGTAAGAGCATTGAGAAGAAGCAGGCCGAGCGTGTGAAGGCTGGAGGCAAGGTCGAGCCGGCGTTGGAGAGGCAGTTCGAGGCTGGTCGTCTGTACGCTGTCGTTGCCAGCCGTCCAGGCCAGAGCGGACGTGTCGACGGCTACGTGTTGGAGGGTGAGGAGCTTGCCTTCTACCAGCGTGCTATCAGGAAGTAGAGCCTGGGTCGTTGAAGGCTTTGCTGGTATTCATGGTGTTGGCAATGTGGGCACAGCGATGGTGACTTGCAATGACCGCAAGCGCCGTGCGCTCACATGGTCGTCTGTCTGCTGTCCACGATGGACAGCACCGCAGTCGTCGATGTGGGACAAGCAGCGGACACAACAGCGCTACGTGTATTGAACAACTCAAATTTCCATGAGCCTCCCTCTTTATCCGTTTTCATTAAGCATGTGAATACTACTAACATCCATCGCCCATCTTCTTCGGAGTGCACTCCTCCGCAATATCTTCGGCATCTTTTCGAGTGCTGCCGAAAAGTGGTCGTGACTTCACGCCAAGACAACCGCTGCAATCTCGCTTCATCTCGTGGCGTTAAAGGCTGATGATCTCCAACATGGTTTATTGACAACACCATTCCTGAACGCCACGGCGTCGTCGTTGACTCGAGCAGCTTGCAGAATACGGGCGCGTCTCTCGAGGAGATCATGAGACGAAGCAGAGCAATATGACTTGCAACATCACGCCTCAAGTCGGATACTCAAGATCTGAGATGCGCGAGAGCGCGACTTCATCTCAAGTCAGCCCCAAATCTCATTTCATCCACCCCCTGATCCGAGCTTCCCTGCCTTCCCTCTACTTCCCCACAGGGCCAACAGAAAATGGCAGCGCTAGCACATAGCACGCATCGCTTTTGGCTAGCACCTCACATGGCGCCTTTGCGACGGCTACGCTTGTAGATTAGGCGTGGAGAGCCTTTCATGAAATGCTAGGGTTGGCTGCACTGCTCTTCGCGTTTGTGTGAGTGCATTCTGTTTGTCTACCATCACGCTCTTTTGAGATCATTCTGTCGTTTTCTGGTGGTGCTTGTTGGACGTTGCGAGAGAGTGGAATATTTGCTGAAGGGAGCTTTACGGTCTTTCAAGGTGTCTGTCTTTCACTAAGGTCGTGTAATTGTGGTCTGGAGAGATCACGTCCGTTCGTTTATATCTGGGAAGGAGAAGCAGACGAGAGGGGGGTAATAGCGATCAAGATCGCATAATCAGTCCGACGACACATGTTCGCGATGGCACCACGATCTGCCATCTTCTACAGCGCGCTGCTGTTCAGCGCAACAGCTTTCGCAGCGCAATTTTCGAACACTACAACCACGGCCCAATTCATAGGGTCTGCAAAAGGCTCACCAATCGAGGAGGCTACGCAGACGAGTCTGGAGGTCCCAAGTACGTCGCCAGCGGAGACCGTCATCACAACGACGTATAGCGAGCCGGCTGCAGTGCCAGCCACATTGTCAACGTCTTCGACTTCGCCGACGTCGTATGTGCCTACTACCTCGCAGTTGACCACGACTACACCAGTCACCACTCCAGACACAACATACATCCCTCCTACAACTACCCCGGTGACAACAGCGATCACACCTGTCACTACACCCGAGACATCGTACCCTCCGCCTACTACCACACCAAGCACGACGACCACTCTAACTACTACGCCTGTCACTACGGCAGCGACGACACCAGTCACTACACCAGAGACATATGTCCCACCTACTACAACACCTCCATCATCGTCGAGCACCACTACGCCAGCCGTGGCATCTTCGCCTGTTGTAGCGACCTCGGAGACGTCGCTTGCTGTGCCTACTACGGAGGCCTCGCAAACGTCGCTGCAAGGTCCCACTACCTCGCCAGCCTTCACATATAAGCCTGACACCTCAATCATCGAGACCGCACCCACGACTACCACTACCACGGCTGGAACATCTGCCGGTAACACCGAGAAGCCCTTCACTTACGTCCCCGCCACCAGCGCCTCGACAGCGGCCACCTCTGGCACTACCTCAGTTGAAAATCCACCGATCGCATACACGTCCGCTGAGTCCGTCTCCTCACCCAGCAATGGCCCTTCTACGACCGCAGCTGCGACTGCACAGACCTCGAATGGCATTGTCATCGTGCCTGCGTCCTCGAACACGGACACGTCACTCTCAGCCTGGACAACTCACACCCTTTCCAATGGCATAATGTTTGCCCCTACCTCGTCCGCACCCTCACCCTACGCTCCCGGCGCAGCTTCCACTCACACCTTGAGTAACGGCATCGCATTTGCGCCGACCTCTACCGCTGCTTCTACTGGCCTTCTCACAATCTCCATGATCCCCTCGGGCTCACACGCCGGTGCCCTAGTCTACGGCTCGCAAACCCTGATCCCAGGCTCAACCCTCACTGCACCAGGCGGCACGCGCATAGCGCTTGAGACCATCTCAGGCAGCACCGCAGTCGTCGTAGCCGGGCCAACAACCACAGCCTCAGCTTTCCTGCCCGTTAAGCCTTCGGCAACGAAGGGTGTGGCGAGCAGCGAGGCGAGCACGACGGGTATGGCTGAGATCATCGTCTCAGGCCACACCTGGCGAGCCAGCGGCGTGACGCTTAGCGCTGGCGGCCCTACGACAATGGCTACAGGGACGAAGACGGGGACTGGCAGTGGGGCTACGGTTGTGGCAGGAGCGAGTGGGAGTGCGACGCCGAGCCCCGGGCTTTACAGCGGTGGAGCTGGCAACGTTGCAGTGCCTGGGCTGGGAATTCTGGGCGCAGTTGCAGTGGGTTTGGTGGCTGTGTGGTGAGGTTGAGAGTGAGGGCGAAGCTTATGAGGTTATGCCGGCGATATACCCAAGGCGAAGGCGTAGGGAGTGAGGAGTTGGGAGGAGGGTGTAATTCGAAGGGAGAGATTTGAGGGTAGGTAATTGTAATTTATGAATGGAAGGTTCGTTTCATGTATGTACTGCCACTCCAGAACACGAGTCTCGCAGAAGCAGTTCAGTAGAGTACTGCGTGACTTCAGGCAACACGCTCTGAGCGTACTATCAGGCCTGAGGTCGCTGACTCCGCCAGGCTGCTGGTGTTTCTGCAAGGCAAAGGCGAGTTCAATCGACAGGGCACTACACTAGAGAAGCTTTTTTCCAGTCAGCAAGATTACAGCCTATAGCTTGAGTTCAGGGTAGATTGTGAGGAGGTGTTGGGGTCAGACAGCAGTTGGACTACGATTGGATCGACATAAAGAATTCCGATCAGGTCTGTGAAAATCGAGTGCTTCATCAGGTGATACGTGGAGGATGCATGTTGTCAATGGGGGAATGGAGACTTACTCAATGACACGCTCATTACTGTCTACTTCTCCCAGTGACTCGATGAGTTGAAATGTTTGTATCGGGTAGAGAGTGAAGGGCAGCAAAAAAGTTTGGTTAACCGATGCGGCTCGGCTAAATTTCCCCAATCAGTTCTATCGTCACTGCTTGTAGTCGACTACGGCGATTCAATCGCTTCTCTCTCAAGGCCGCATATACACGCGCCATGCGGCTACACTCTTTCCCATACGCTCGCTGACACTCATCTGCATATGGAGAACCTTTCTCTCCATGATGCCGGCCCGTCTGGACCGCCGCCGCCTGGCCAGCAGCAGCAACAGATGCCTCCGCCGGTCCCTCAACTTCCGCCCCAGATGTTCACGACTGCCGCGCAACTGCTGGATCTGACGGACAGTGAGTGATGAGTAGCGACGGGACAGAAAGTTGGTGCAGTGCTAACAAGGTCGAAAGAGAAGCTCATGATCGCACTGAGGGACGGCAGGAAACTCATCGGAGTGTTGAGAAGCTGGGATCAGTTTGGTAGGGTTCGGCAATACGCCTCTACAGGGTGAGTGACAGAGGCTGAGATCATGGTGTGCAGGCAATCTGGTTCTACAGGACACAGTCGAGCGTATGTTCGTACAGAATCTCTACGCGGACGTTGAGCGCGGCCTTTTCCTGGTACGCGGAGAAAACGTCACATTATTGGGCGAGATCGTATGTTCAGCGATACGCCCATCAGTCAGCTACAGAAAATTGCTCACACTTCCTCGCAGGATCTTGACAAGGACGACTACGTACCAGAGCCCTACAAACTAGCTCCTGTGGGCGAGGTCTTCGCGCTAAAGAAGGCCGAAGATGCAAAGGCGAAGAAGACCGATCTGAGCAAGCAGAAGA
The DNA here is from genome assembly GCA_002077045.2 of Rachicladosporium sp. CCFEE 5018. Lineage (NCBI taxonomy): Eukaryota > Fungi > Ascomycota > Dothideomycetes > Cladosporiales > Cladosporiaceae > Rachicladosporium > Rachicladosporium sp. CCFEE 5018. The sequence continues at coordinate 678,317 of KZ111142.1, forward strand.
AGCTCGCTGCCATCGGTTTTGAGAGCGAGCACCATGGTGAGGCTATCTTGTGAGCGCCCTGATCCATATCACCAGGGCACCAAGACCAGCACAGGCAAAGCTCTAGCCTGGGCACCCAGGTGAGGGCGATGGAGAAACGGAAGGGAGGCCATCAGATGTGGATGCTCGATGAGTACTTTCACTGTTCTATACGTCTTGAACATGCGGACGTGATGCATCCTGGGGCCAGCAGATCTTTCCTGGCGCCCAGAGCTGGCCAATTTCGAAAGGGGATCGATACAAGAAGGCTGGAAGCTCGTGGAGATGACAATCTTAGCCACATCTCACGTCGCACTCGACGTCGAGACAGACACGAAACAAACGAACTCGCACGTCACGAGCACAGACAATGTTTGGCACTTGACCAATTTGCGACTAGTCCGTGCGCCCCGCGCCTTCCCAGACTTCACTTCACACTTCACTTTCATTTTTTCACCTTGCTTTGTTTAACGCGTTTCGTTAACTTCACGACACCACTGTAACAACACGAATACTCTCGTTCTCGTCTCGGCGATCTCGGCACGCGCCTCATAAATGCACATGCTCGTCTGAACATATGAGAAAGGAGACTGCTATACTCACATGTACGCACATGTGGTACCGCGTGTTCGCGCTGCAGGTGCTTTTGCTCGAGGTGGGTTGCTCTTTCCTTCACTGAGTCTTGACACCACCTGCACCACTGCGGGAGATTGCGACGATCATCAGCAATGCCGCACTTTGAAGAGATTTCATCCACTTCACCACTTCATCCACTTGACTACACGACACATCGACATCGAACACATTGTCATCGTCTGGGGCCACGGTCGACTTGCACGTATAAGCGCCTTCCATTTGGACCATATCATCTAGACTCGCCACCCTCTGGTCTCGCCGGTACCTGGACGAGGAGCAGACAACAGACAGCAGACAGCAGTAGCAGTACTGCCACTCTGGACCGGCATCACTGCGCATCGCCGGAAGTCCTGCGGACTCTCTACTAACGTCCTCACAGGCGCTTCGCCTTCGTGTGAGCAATCACCTTCCGTGTTTCTAGATCTCGCTCCGTTCGCCCGGACCTTGATCCACGATGTCGTACGAAAGCTCGGACGACAGCAACAGCGACACCATCCACGTCGCATCCGCTCTGGTCCTGGACGAGAGCGATAACGAGAATCCACTGCGAGTGGAAGAGCAGCTCGAACGCGGCCAAATGCGTCGCGTACGCGCAGAGGCTGAGAAGGCCTCTTACAAGGGCAAAGGCAAAGGCCGTGTCAGCACGAGCGAAGCCACTTCGGATGACTCAGTCACGTCCGAAGAGATCACCGACGCGACCAGCGACTCAGGGTCCGACGTCGAAGAATACACATTCACGGCTGAAGATGACGCGGACGAATTGCTTGCTGTCATGCAGATCGAAGACTTCGTTGACGACGAGACCGAGGTCGATGATGACGCGAGAAGTCACATATCCGTTTCATCCGACATCGAGGAGGACGGTCAAGTCGAGATTTACGACCTCGATCTGCACCCGTGGCGTAGGATGAATCGCACCGAGCGCCTGCTTTTCGAGTCGCAATTCGGGCAGACCTTTGAGCAGCCGGTCAAAGAGTCCTGGAACGTGACCGAGGACCACCATCGCGTGCTGGACGAGATGATGTTCCGCTATGCTGCAGAGGTCCCCTTCGCATACTGGGTCTCGGATAAGATCACGGTCCAGGAATGGGTCATGAGGCACTATCAGCGTCAGACCTGGCGTCAGAACTTTGGCAGAGTATATAACCGCCCCACACGTCCTCATCAGCAGCAGCAGCTACAATATCCGCAGCTCCCATACCCGGGTGCACACCATATGGGAGCGCCGCCTCCAAGCCAGCATCGCCGATCGACGGCTCTGCCCTTACACAAGGTGAGCATGCCGCCTGGCTCACACTCTTTCCTGGGCCATGGCCAGTACAATGTCCAGCACATGCACGGCCTGGACGCGATACTCGGCACTTCTCAGCCTCAGCGCATGCCATATCCGGAGATGGTCAACCAAGGCGATCTGGCGTACTTGCCGAATCAGCCTTACCCAGGCCTTGTTATGGGACCATACAGGTACATTGTACACCAGCGTTCCTATCATGTTGAATCGAAGACTGACTGAATCATAGCCACGGGCATCTCCGATCGTCACCGCCCAGAAACAAGAAGTCCAGCACTGCGCTACCTCCACCAACTCCGCCATACGCGATACGCCCGAGGCCTGTAAACATAAAGGCACCACCGAAGACGAGCCGTGGGACGAAGCGTCGCCAGGCAGAGGCCGATGACTTCCCATGGAACCGTGACTTCGACTTCATCAAAGCCAAGATCACCGCACAGTCGTCAAAGGCCTGGGATATGTCGATCTTCGACGCCAGCACGCTGAAAGCCATGGAGGCTGTGCGGGCGTCCAACATGCCGATCTTTGAGGGCCTGGAGGACACCATCACAAGCAAGCAGAAGAACGGTCGTTTGGCGAAGAAGGCGAAGGAGGTGTCGTCTGACCCTGTCAGTGAGGATGAGAGCCCAGCACCGCGCCAAAAGGGTGGTTGTAGAAAGGCTACCGACAATTGCAACAGCTCGCCCGCTCCTGACAACAGCGCGCTTGTCGGGAACTTTGCTTTCGAGAGCGAAAATGATCGAGCGAGGGCTTTGAGCTCGAGCCCGAAGATGACCAAGCCCGAGGACCTCATCATCGCCGGCGAGGACATGGCCATTTCACTGGACGTGTTGGCGACTATCAAGATCTTCTGGAGCCCTGGCAACAAAGGCCCATCGCAGAACCTGCGCCATGCTGTCTTCAGCGTCAAAGATGCCATCCTCACGCACCAGCAGCTCGCTCAGACGAAGATACTCAACGAGACTGCGGCCAAGTGCATCATCGACTTCCGCCCCGATCTCCTCTGGCGCGAGACTCTCATACGCATCCTCAGCGAGGGCAACATGAGCAACAAAGAGATTCGCGATCGCGTCTGCCTCAACGGCTGCAACTCCGACCGTGCTACTATCACTAAGCGCCTCGGTGCTGCGCTCGGTAACAACAGCAGCACTGTCAAAGAGAACTACGAGGCTGAGGTGAAGTATGTGAGGTGGGCGAACGGCAACAGGCGCGATTACAAGGACTACCAGAGCTTCTTCGGCAAGCACCCGCCGCCGGTGAGAGAGCTGGTGTATCCAAAGATGCCTGAGGGGACTGTGGTGCAGGTCAGCAGCGATGTTAATCCTGAGGCTGAGGAGGGGCGTCCGAGGAAGAAGCTGAAGTTGACTACGAAGGGGTTGAAGAAGAAGGAGAGTGAGTCGAGCAGTAGCGCGGTCACTTCTGCGGCCGAGGAGCAGGATGTGAGGATGAGGGATGTGGGCACGCAGGTTCAGGAGGAGATTGAGCAGGAGGCTGGGGCTGAGGAAGACGATGAGGATGCGGTCTCGCTGCAGGGCTCGGATTTCTTGGATGAGATGTCTGACTGAGGGCCCACTCTACAAACAAACGATGCATGGTCCGATACACACAACACTGCATGCGCAAGCTTCCCACCACTCGCGGACACTCTGTCGACGGGCGATGCGAGCTTCGACGACTTCGCAGGTCTCAGCCGGAGCACTGATCATCACCACGACGGCTCTCAGCTCACTACAAAAGCTCAGCTTTCGCTCAGCTTTCTCCATGCCTTGCTTTCACGTTGGTCTCCGGGCAACGAGCACAGGAAAAAGGCCGATTCTCTTGCGTTCCTGCTGCGTTGCGTATCATGGGCGAGAGTGTTGATACGCCGCGATACACGGTTCCTGGGCACTTCCCATGGAGTACATGGCGATTGCTATTTGGTAGAGGCGTCTTAGGCAGACGGGGGAGTACAATGGCTAGATACCCAGGATTGCATTGGAATGGTTGGCGTGTTTTGCAAGGGTCGATCACTCGCGACGCTTGAGTAGTCAGTGAATCAAAAGAACTTTATACATGATCACTATTTCACTCGTCCATGGCACTGTCTGCGCCATGCGCCGCCCGTTTCCCTGATGTAATGTCACTGATCGCCTCCCTTCTGTGTCTCGGATTACCTGGTACGTTGGCAGTGCTCCTATACGCCTGGCTGCGGCAGTGAGACATGCCCGTCCTGTCGTCGTGAGAGGCCAATTGTCTGACAGGAGAGCCTTGAAATTAGACTGTCTTTCACCGCTGATAAATGTTAATAACACGGTACTGAAGATGTTCGTAGTACCATGGGAGCGTACCGAACATCTTGATGAGCAGAGTGTTGACGCGACGTATGGGCATTGTCATGGAGTTATACACATCATATGCATGTGCCATCGTAGCCACACTACCTAAAGCGTGTACCTGAATCCCTGCAGACCCTCGATGACCTTACCACCAGCAGCAGCCCGCTTGTTGGCACGCCAGAACTTGAATTCCAGCATGCAGCTAATGATGATGATCAACCCACATGCAATCATAGTCGTCATGATTCCGGGCTTGTATCCAGTCAACTTATCCTGCTCCCTAAACACCGTACTACCAATGATACCACCGATACCGCCAGCACCAACGAGGGTGGCAGAAGCGAGCGCGCGCTTCCACTGCCCGCGAATGTTGTTGGCTTGCCATGTAAGAACGCACGGGATGTTTGCGTTGGCTGAGGTGGTCGCGAGGAAGGCGCCCACGTATCGAGGCGCTGGAGCGTGTAGGAGGCCGAGCATACCGAGGCCGATGATGCCATAGGCGGCGTTGATCATGACGAGGGGTCCGCGAATGTGGTACTTGTCGCCGACCACTGCGCAGCCGAACATGACGATTGCTGCGAGGACGTAGGGCGGAGCTGGGAGGTCGTGTCAGTACAAGATCGCATTCAGAGCTATGGGGTGGGTTTCCTTACCAATGAGACACTGGGACGCGGCTACAGAGAAGCCCATGGTGTTAAGGATGATGGGCAGGAAATAGGCTATGAGACTGGTCAGCTCGGTTCCTGCTAGGAGTGGTGTCGTCAAGGATGACATACCAATGGCGTACGTGACGGTCGTAGTCAAGCCAAAGAGGCAAGCGAACCCAAGCACCTTGAGATCCAGAGCACCACGAAGGTACGTGCCGACATGAAACGGCTCCGGAACGACGTCATGCCTGTCCTTCTCAACACGAGCGACGACGAAGGCGGCTTCGCGTTCGTCCAGGAAGGCCATGGTGAAGCCGCCCTTCTTGGCTGCGAGCTCAGGAAAGTCGACAAGGGTGAAGATGCCGACGCAGCCAACGACAACTGTGATCAAGCCCTGCATGATGAAGATCCACCTCCAGCCTGCGATACCCTCCATGATGCCGGGCTTGATATTGGGCTTGGCTTTGGTTGGGCCGTAATGCTGGCCATAATCTTTGCCGAGGTTGCCAAGTCCGTTCATTTGCCAAAAGCCGTACGCGAGGATGCCGCTGAAGGCCGATGACATCGAGCCAATGAGGTAGAAGACGGCATTACGCTTCTGTAGCTCGTAGCGCGGGTACCAGCAGGAGAGTAGATATGCGCACCCAGGGAAGAATCCGGCCTCGAAAATACCCAGTACAAGACGTAGAGGTATCATTTGGTCCCAAGTCTTGACAAACGCGAACATTATCATCGTGATTCCCCAAAGGATGCAGATAGTTGGCAAGAAGACACGCGGGCCGACCTTGCGGAGAATGACCGTCGCAGGTGGTTGCAGGAAGACGTATGTGAGGAAGAAGACCAGCACGATGATGGAGTATCGCTCGCCAATCAGCTTCAAGTCGACGGCCATGCCAGCCACGGCAGCGATGCCAAGATTCGTTCGATCCATGAGGGAGACGCAATACCTGTGAGAGCATAGTCAGAGGACTGTCCGATTGTTGCGTTTTGAGTCGGTCGTTCTCGCCGGCCATCAGATACGGTGTATGCATTGATGAGTGCATCTGCGGCAGCGTGCGCGTTATTCTCCCGTGAACGTACAAACTTATCGGCCATGTTGTGGCACGAAGGCATGGCTCTCACAACCAGAACAGTGGCGATCCGCAATGGCAGTCGAGTCGACATGACTGCCATATTGTCGACAGGGTTGGGGTGATGATATGGGACAACTTACATGAAGCCACAAGTCAATACCAGACGTTTGTCAATCCGCCTCAGCACCTTCTTCTGCTCCTCTGGCGTGAGAGCATCGATGTGAGCATTGTTCTCTGCCTCCGAGTCGGTGTCCGACACCTTACGTTCCAGCTCGTCGACCTGGTACTTCTCGTTGTCGACATTGTGGTGGGGCTGAACGTGAGCCGCCATCTTGCTGCTTGGTAGGACCCAAATAATCCACGAAACAGAGGGAAAGCACTGTACGAGGGTGAAGCGATCTACGAAGCCTTACCGATAAGAGCGCATGGGCTGGTCATCTACTTGTAAGCCGGCCACTCGCCTCACCCTCGGATACTGACTGCATGTTACAGAGTCAAACACCGCGGTAGGCGTGTCTGGGCAGCGGGAGCCAAGGACCTGGGGTCAAGCTGGCCAGCCATACTCACTTCGGTGCAGTCAGCGCGAAGTCTAGGCGCACCTCTAAAACGTGGGGACGGCAATGAGTCCAGACCAGATACCGTTCTTGGCTCAAGCTCTTCCGCCAATCCCCGTGCGGGAAATGGCGCGAAAAGTCGATCCGGGGTGATTTTGCGGGGAAGGTGCGCAACCTCACCACGCGACGGGCATGAGGTGCATGCATCGGGTGACACCGAATTGGCTTGCGCTGCCCCATCACTGCATATTGATGTGGTCACTCCCAAGCCTGGCCAAGGTCGACAAGCCGCTTCCTGCATGCAAGTCACATTGAGCATGTTGCCGGTGGGAATGATCTCCGGTGCAGCAGTGCCGACCAATAATGAGGCGATTGCTTGAATACTCGCCTCGGTGCAGTGTCCGGAGTTCATCAAGCCCACTGACAATACAGATAACTGCGTCGTGCAATAGTCTTCATGGCCACGCGAGACGTTGCGCAAGATTCCCATGTGGCCAGCAAGGTAGGTTCGCCGTCGCGTGCCGTCGCAGCTGCAAGTCACAACCTTCGGAGGATTTACCTTTTTGAACATGTCCGCTTGCTAAAGTTTGTCTCGAGCGAGCGAAGCCTCGCGGGGTCGACGAATGCCAAGGGCGAGAGAGCCCTGGTCAATTTCACGATTGCCGGATTTCTTCCGCAACAAGGGCCAAGGGACTGTGGTCGAGCAAGGGAGTGACGACTGTACGTCCGTACAATGTGAACTTTTGGGAGCCTGTGAGGTCTCACCACACAGAACGATTCGGCTGTCGCGCAAAAGTCTTATCCTATCCTCTCATCTTCGCGCAGGAGTACAAGACCAAGCTTGCGTGCGCGACTGTCAGCTTCAGCCGACTGCATCGGTGTAAGCGATCGGCAGTTTCGACTGCTTCTCGCTGGAGTCGAACGATACAGTCTGACAGTACTGGTGCACAGCTCCGGAGCTTCGCGGGATGAGATGCTGCTGCGAGCCTCCGACTAGCGATAAGCGAGCCTTACCTCGTCCGGACCTTACACTGCAAGCCAGTTTGGCGCACAAACCAATAGTCATGCAGTACCCACTCCTTCTCCGGATTCGAGAGCTCAAAATCGAGCCGCCGGAGCACCTGCGGCACAAACTTCGATATCTCAAGCATCGAGATGTTTCGGCCCAAGCAAGTTCTTGAGCCGCCACCGAACTAGGCCACATGTTAGACCGATGTATGCATTGGCGTGAACTAGTGGCACGCCACGCTTGCCAGGGACGGGAACAAGACTTGTGGACTTACCGCAAGGGAATTGCGCTCCATGGCTTTCAGAGTCAGCGAGTCAGCTTCAAGCCATCTTTCTGGACGGAATGTTGCCGCGTCTTTGCCGTAGACTGACTCGTCGCGGGCTGTCACCCACGGGTTCCTGTGTGAGGGATTGTGTCAGTGGAGTTCCACCAACTTCAATGGGAAAACGAGCTCCGGCGCATCGACATACATGCCAACTATTGTGCCGCCAGGGAGCCACGTGCCAGCGACTTCAGCTCCACCAGTCGGTACCACCCGTTCCATTAACATGCCTACTGCTGGGTGCATGCGCAGAGCCTCCTTGATGACTGCCTGAAAGTATACGAGATCTTGTGCCTCAGCAAATGTCACCGGATCGGAAAGCCTTCCAGCCCTATCCGCCTCATCGATCTCTTTGAGTAGTTTCTCGTGGGCCGCTGGCGTACGACAAAGGTAATAGAATAGCGCTCGTAGTGTCGCAGCTGTTGTATCGCTGCCCGCGAAGATGTTGCTGACAGAGTGGCTGAGCAACTGAGCGTCGCTCATGACTTGCTCTCCATCCTTGAATCGCTTGAATCGATCCAGCATATCTGCCAGCTCCCCACTTCTCGACTCCTTGCTCTGATACCTCTGTAGTTGCTTCGCAGCAAAGTCGACGATGTACCGCGATGAGTTCAGATTGCAATTGCGGGAATCTTGTTGGCCATTCTCGAGACGAATGCATTGCCGAAGAGAAAGCGATGCAAACCTTCTACCTGGCCGATGACACTGTTATACACCAGTCTACCCTCGATAGCCTCAATGATGTGGTCCACATCCCGCTCCTGCTCCATCATTCCCAATCTGTTCGAGAACGTAATCGATGTGATCACATCGAAAGCGTACCAGTGGACCCATTGACCGAGATCGATGTCTTGCCCGATCTTACTGTCCATCTTTCGCAGGAAGATCTCTGAGCAAGTATCGTTCATAGGCTCTAGTTCCTTTAGTGTAGAGAGCGAGTAAGCTGCCGCAATGGGGCGCTTTATGGCACGGTGCTTGGCCGCATCTCGTACAGAGAACACTGTAGATCCTGGCTGGCCGGAAGGCGTTTTGATGTCAAATAAACTGTACCACTCTGACTTATGGAAGCTGGTTGCGATGCCGTACAGCTGCGGAATTGCAGAGGGATCCGAGATCGAGACGTGAGAAGGACCAATGCGGACCAATGGACCATATCTGCGGTGGAGATCGAGATGATAGTTCATCTGATCGCCCTTCGCAGTGCTCCAGAGGCGGTCCAGGGAAGAGATAGAGGCAAGCCATGGTCCTGGTAGCGAGCGAAGGCCAGGCTTGAACCTCGTTGTCAGGCACTGCAGTGCAAAAGCGACGATGGCGAGGACTAGATATGTCTGCCACGATTGCAGTATTGAGATGAGAGAGGATTCCATGTTGCAGGAATTCAAGAGGTTAAGATAGTAGAGGACAGTGGTTGCGTGATCGACCGAGGATGATCACTAAACAACACCAGGAGATGCTACCTTCCGCCAAGAGTGCGCATGCAGTGTCCGAACCTCACCTCGCCAGTAATGCCAGGAAAGACCAAGACGACGAGTCTCCACGAGATGGTTGGGTTAGTGAGTTTGATGTGGAGGGCTTAGCTTAATCCTGGTATGATATTTAGTCCAAGGTGCGGACAGCTCGACGTCCTCCTGAGACAATCACAAGTGGCTTTCGTACTCTCCTGACATTCGTTTCTCCAGCTCTGCTTATCCAGCTACGAATATATGGGCTCACGAGACTCTCGCCAAATGTTGAGTGGCAGATCCTACGGAGGGTCCAGATACGCGACCTTTCAAAGCTTACAATGAACAGCTTGCATCCAAGAGACACACCCAGCTGGGAGAAAGCAAAGGGTATGGAAAAGAGCGCCCCCGACCTTTCATGTAGTCAAATTACCTTCCGCGGTACACGCTAGATGCTGGATCTGTTCGTGCTGCGGGGATTGGATGGCCAGTAGCATCATTATTGTGCCGCATTGCCGGAGGTACATGAGGATCGCACTCCAGATCTTGTCAAAGATGATAGTAACGCTGCCATTCAGCGTGAAGACTACTGCAACTTCTTGTATCAAAATGGTCATCCATGTACTTTGGCCTGCGAAAGACACCTGGACACGCACAAGGTGCAGGAGCGACCCAGTTTTGGCGTTTCCATCTCATGTTCATCGTCAGCAACACCTTACGCCCGTAACTTCTGGGCAGTAGTCACACTACACCAAGACCCAGTATCAGACACCGCCGCCCACCTGGCTAATACTATACCGCTTCTTGGAGCATGGTCTGTTCAATTCCGGATGTACTAAGTTATCGGCGTTGCTATGTCCGCTGAACGTCAGTCGCTCAAGCTCCTTCACGAGAGCTTTCAACGGACCATTGGTCTGCTCCCTTATCCACATGAGACGTGAGTCACATAGACGTAGATTGTCGAAGGCACAAGGATCAGCATGTGCTGCTCCGGGCTCAAGTTGAGACTACGAGAGAGCGTGGTGCAGGCTATAAGTATTGCTCACTTTGCGCTCATTCGAAGCCCCATCATTATCAGCATCTTGGTGTCCGCGACATCCCAGGAGGTTCATCATCATTCAGAACCCTTCGCAACATGGCATCAGTGACCTTCCACCTCATCTCGACCTCCTCAAAAGATGACTTCCTCACCTCTGTCCAGCAGCTCCCCCAGCCCGACCGTCCACACTATCTGGGCAACTGCGAGCACTGGATTCATGCACCCTCACTGTCGGTCCCGGCTCTCACTGGCACAGGCTCGAAGATGCAGCGATGGGACTTTCTGCTCATTCGCAGAACCAAACCGGAGTTCGATCTCGAGGTACCCAGCGCTCTGGCGAAGTCCGTGGATGCACACTGGGCAATCGCCACGACGATACCAGATGAGCAGCTCGATGCTCTCGAGAGCGAGAACAAGCGACGAGCGGCCTTGATCGTTGAGCCACTGCCGGAGGGCTGGTTTCCCAGCGACCACAGCGGGCTAGACGCTTCCGATCCTCCATCGGACCTGGAAGCTTCTCTCGCCCTGTCTTCAGTACCGTTAGGCGCATCCAGATCTTCCTCCCCTCTCGCACTCAAAGACTTTATCAAGACCTTCGGCACTTCTCGTTTCGGTCCAGTGGCGATGTTCAATCTCCTGGCCTACCATCCGGGTCAAAGACCAAGATACTTCGAGTACATCGCCGCCTTCGGAGCCTCCATCGGCTCCCGATATGGCGGTGACGCTCAATTCATCGGATTTGGCGACTGTGACTGGTCTTCGCGCGAGAGCGAGGGAACGCAGGTTGCGGATCCGAAAGCAAATGGTTCGAGTGTTTGGGAGGATTGTGCCTTGGTGTGGTATCCGAGTATCTGGCATTTCGGAAAAATGTTGGATGATCCGGAGTATGCTGAGGTCGATCGCAAATTCAAGCAGGGTGCGCTGAGGGATAACCCGTTGATCTGCTGCACTGAGATTCAAGTCAAGTACAGTGCTTAGACGAGGCGCATTTGAACTTGGGGCTCGTAGTCAGGGTGGCAGATCTCTGTATGCAGAAGATGCCATGCGCCTGTTCTTCTCCGGCTATCTTGTCTATAAGTTGTGGTTCCATTAGCGCAGCTGGGACAGCGAATCCTGTCGTACGACAAGCGCGAGAGGCTGAGCTTTGTAGAGCGCGGTAACGAGTCGAGTCGGCCTTTATCGCAGTGCGTGCGGTATAGAGAGTCGCTTGTATTCGTATTGGACGATGTGGAACGCCCAGATGCTTGGAAGAGTGAAGGTACCACGCGGATCTTATCACGTCGCGTTTTGGTCCCCATGTTCTGCGCCCTTCCCAAACTTCATCGCTACCAGCCGCCCGAACTCTCTCATACTCTCGGCCCTCTCATCTCCGTCCCTGCCTTCCCTCATCTTCTTGATGACTACCAACGCCTCCTTGTCACCCTTCTCCTTCGTCCACATGCCATGCTGTCTCTCCTCGTCTGGCTCGGCCGTAAACCCACCTCTGCCACCTCGTCCTCCGCGGCCGCCTCTGTTTGCCCGGCCACCGCGTGCGCCACGGTAGTATTGCGAGCGTGGACGCTCCAGCGCGGGAAGAGGACCACGAGCCCAGGTTCGCTCGCCATCTGGTCCGGGATCTAAGGTGAGGCCGAAGACAAGCTGCAGCTGTAGCTTCAGCTGAGGATACCGGACCAGTAGATGCTGGAAAGCTAGGTCAGTGGCGAGTGAGCTGAAGTCCGGGCCTGCAGCGCGAGATGTCGTGGTTCCCGCGCGGCGCTGTATCTTCACAGCAGGACCTGCCGCTTGAGCATCGACAACTAACGAATTTGGAGTGATCTGGGCCGGTGATATCTCATCCTTTGCCTCATGGGTGGCCTTGTGAGGCTTGTAGCAGATCAGAGAGCAGTATCTTACTGAGCAGGTTGGGCATTTGTACTTGGAATCCGCTTCGTGACAGATGCCACAAGTGATGGACATGTTGAATATTGCATCACCTGTACTGCCTCATCTATGCAACAGATTGTCATCTGACGACCGAGCTGCTGATGAGGGTGTGAATGAAGTCAATGTAGTCAATCGGCGTGCTGTTGCAAACGATGATGATGGGGTGTGAACATTTGCGGGGAGGACTTCCCTTGTTCACTCACCTCCGAGAGATGCATGACCGTCATGCAAGTGAAGTGATTCGCACGCTTCATATTCTGTACAACAATGTCGCCTCCTCGCTATAGAAGTCTACTGGACCTTGCTACTCGACGCCCGTGGACCTGCGTGAATTGCACAGGCCGCTCGTTGCCAACTCGGACACCCCACCGACGCCCCCTCCATACCCCCCCTCGCCACAGCCAAAATGCTGCAGTCCCAAATATGGCAGCGCTCCATGCTAATCATTCAAACGCAAAGAATGCAAACACGCTCTACTATACGCTGGCAATAATTATGGGCACAGTCTCGCTATCATACGGCTCTGTTCCACTGTACAAAACCATATGTCAGCAGACAGGCTGGGGCGGACAGCCGATCAAGTCTACAGCACATGGCGGAGGCTTGGAGAGCGAGGCAGAGATCGTCACTCGGCTTACGCCTGTCACGACTTCACGACGTCTACGGATCACCTTCGCTGGGTCGACTTCAGACATCCTACCCTGGAAGTTCTCGCCCCAGCAGCGAGAAGTACGAGTCCTTCCCGGTGAGACAGCATTGGCGTTCTACACAGCTACGAACAAGAGCGATGAGGATGTCATTGGAGTGGCCACGTACAGTGTCACGCCAGCGCAGGTGGCGCCATACTTCAGCAAGATTCAGTGTTTCTGCTTCGAGGAGCAACGGCTGAACAAGGGCGAGACGGTGGACATGCCTGTGTTCTTCTACATCGATCCAGAGTTCCTTAAGGACCCGAATATGAAGGGCATTGACACTATAACGTTGAATTATACGTTCTTTAGTAAGCTATGTGCTACCCGCTATGTGGCAAACCATGCTGACAACTGTATCAGAGGCCAAGTACGACAAAGATGGGCACCTATCGCCCATACCTGGCCTGCGGTGAGCACCATGACCGCCAAGGAGAATCCCGCTTCGTCAGTCGCCTAAGGCGCGGCCAGTCAGGCGGTCACTTGTCATTTCCACTGCTCGGGATGCCCTCAGTCCCTTTGCCAAGATCCTCGCCGAAATGCTTGCCGCCAATATAAAGCGGCTTTGAGTCCTGCAGTACAAAAATCATCCTCGCCCACTCCGTCTGACTCGGATTTCGCCAAGCGTGAATGGTAGCCCGCTGCACCATCACATCTCCCCGTCCCATAAGATGCTTCTCCCCATCATCGAGAATACTCTCAATACTGCCCTCCAACACTATCCCATAATCTAGACTCTGCGTTCGATGGAATAGGCACTCATAGCCGGGCGCGAAGTCGACATAACGGAGCACAGTCCCGCCACCGGATACCAGGCCGAGCTTACCGCCGGACGCCTTCATCTTAGCATCATGGGCTTCGACGTCGGCGTTCTTGTTTAGGTCTGGGGGGAAGGAGGTCGTGTAGGCTACGGCCATGGCCATCTGGTCGTTGTCGTAGCGGTGCCATTCGATGGGGCGGCTGTCGTGGAGGGTAGCTTTGCCGGTTTCTTCTTTGTGGCCGGTGAGGTAGACTGTTGGGCCAGGGAGATCGAGGGAGAGTTGATTTGGGGTTGGGTCACGAGAGGAAGCCGCCATTATGGTGGTTGGCTGTGTGTGGTGGGATGCCAGGGGTGAATGGGCTGGCGTGAATTATACGAGCGCCCGGAGATAGGCTTCGGGAGGACGTGAGCCTTTTAGAGAGACTGTGATCTTTGGGAGACAGAGTATGTTCTATGCTACTACAAGTCAAGAGGATTGTAAAGTATGCGGCTCGACAGCAATGTTCGAGGTCAATGGCAATGAGGGGCCATTCGGGACCCCACGTACCGTCATCGAGCTCCAAAATCATCCGAACACCACCGAGAGGTTTAGTTGCGTACCTGTCAATTCCAAGGACAATGTACGAAGAGTATTATCAAGATTTGCGCAGGCGCACCCTCTATGCTCGCCTCTCCATCTATGTTCTACGCTCTCATGGTTTAAAACCCTCTGGGCCGGTACCGGTGCGCCCACCACGACCAGACAACATTGCAGTGCCGCCGATAACACTGCTGTTTGTGATGACGAATCCCTTCTCCCGTAGCTATAGCGATGTTACACTTTGCTGCCACGACTGTCTGAAGACGAGCGCCGGCTGAGCTCCATGCTTTCCAAAGAGAGAGGCCTCCTTCCTGTCGTCAACGATATTCAGCCTCTCGACCCCTCTGTTCTCCTAGTTCCCTTCTGTCCTCTACGACTCCTCGCGTGGCTGTGTACATGGCTCCCTTCCCTCTATGTAAACAATCGGGTGAGTTCATCTAGATCATATTTCGTGTTGCCGACGCATCTGCACCTTCGCAGCGCGTTCGAACCAACGGGTCCTCGAGGCACGTTGTATGTTGCTAGCCTGGTCAAGCCAAAGCTTCCCGTGCGAGGGAAGTTCAAGTGTCTGCCCGTCGGGGCATGCACAGCAGTCGCGAGGCATCCGTGCCCTGCTGTTTTCGTGCCTTCGTGCCCTCGATATTGTCGTTTAGTGTCTGGACTTGGCGGAAATCACACGACCGTGATGTGCCAATCTATTCGTTGTGATTCCATGATGCTCTCACTTGTCCTCCTCGATCCCACATAGCCCAGGATACGGACAGAACGTCGTAGGCGCCACATGCACCTGCCAAAATTTCGCGATGTCTTTGTTTGAAATATCTCTCATCTGCTCATTATAAGTCGGATGACTGACTTCCTCTTTTAACACACCTCGCCTATGCCCATCTTCCCAAGTACTTCATGAAGTCATGACTGACTTGCACATACTGGTGCACACCTTCTTTGACGTCGATAGTAGCACCCGTAGTCCAAGAGAGCAGGAATGGTTGAATCAGCGGCGCATCAGTGACGGAAGGGTGCGTCGTGCCTTTTGCAGTCAGGAACCAGGCAAGCTTCTTGCGGTCGGCGGTGATACTCTCGACTAGACCTTTGACGACTTCGAAGTGAGGTCTGCCATGGAAGATAGACATCTTGGATGACCACGATTGAGAGTGCACAACCACCACTGGTACGTCGATGTCGTGGTTTAGTGGCCCAGACGACTTGCCAGGATCGAGGATGAGTCCGCCGACGAAAGGAAGCGTGTGACTCGGTGCACCTTTGAGCGCCTGAAGAGCCAGCGTAGCGCCGTAAGAATGCCCGCCTACGACGATGCGCTTCAGGTCGAGCCTGCTTCGCCACTCC
>KZ111142.1:694061-732736 GCA_002077045.2 Rachicladosporium sp. CCFEE 5018
CACTATTGGCTCGCTACGCCGCCGTGCTAGTGGATGTCGACTAGGCTGCAACCTCACCTCGTCGCTTGCGCTGCCATTCCACAAGTACTGCCTGCACTCCTACTTACTATCGCTGGACCTCTCGTGACTATGCGACCTGCGATACCACTCAATCGCGCTTCGCCGAACCCTTCACCTTACTCAGCAACCTCGTCGACTGCCCCGATACCGGCACCGGATTTCCCTCGCGATCAAGCGTGAGCTGCATGATTGGGCCGTCGTCCAGATGTTCATGGAATCGGCTCTCTCGCTCCGCACCTTTGAAGCTGGCCGACCGCTGTACAACTGCGTTAAAACGAGCATCGAGAGAGCTTTGCGGTACAGGCAGCGTGTGCGACCACGTCACATGTCGACCATCTTGCGCCTGCGCCTGGAAAGCGGTCATCGCAGTCTGAGCTCGTTGCAGATGCTCTCGACGGAGTGTCGCGCGTCTCAGTGGTAGCTGCGGGCGCGTGACAAGTTGTAGCGCGGGTGGTGAGTGTTGCGCAGGTCGGGCTTGACAGGGACATGGGGGCAGGTCGTCTGTCTGGGTGCTGGCATCTCTCGTTAGCCGGAGGGGCGACATGGGGCGGTGGATCGACTGGCAATCTCGAGCGCATGCTCCTGTGTGACCTGCACGCGGGGATTGGCCGCTCTTGGCCCAGAGGACGACTGTTGTGAGCATGATGGGAGGAAGATCGCGAAGATGAGAGCGGCACAAGAAGGCAGAAGACGTAGGTAGAGGTATGAATGCATAGCTACCCCATGGTTGCTTATATCCTAGATCTGCTCCATCAGACATTCGATACTTCAAGACAGTTGTCTGTTCCTCCACGAGCTGAGATTGTCTCAGCTTGGAAAGCGATGCTTGTGGACGAGGCGTTGTTCCACGATAACCCCGTCGCGTAGTCGTCTGGTAACCTTTCCATACTGGTCAAGACACCAACGGACTTCGTCCGTTTCGTGATCAGACAAAGATAGCATCGGGTGTCTTCAGGACTTCCGAAACGTTGATCGCAGCAGCTCAAGCCTTCCACCTCAGCATGATAATGCTGAACGCCGGGAAGTTGAACTTCCCCTTTGCATCCCACTTGCGCTCTTCGATACCAACGCGTTGCGTCCCATCCGCATTCGACTCATCCCAGGCCTCCCCCGAAATTTCATACACCTCCACCTCCCCTTGCCCAGCAGCCAAACCCTCTACCTCCATCTCCTGCGCCTCGCTCAGATGCGCATTTACAACACACATACTCACCCACCCCTCCTCATCCACCGCAGCCGAAACGTCCAGCCACCCCACCTCCCCGACGCCCTGCAACCAAGCCGGCTCCGTAGCACCGTCATAAATCCCACAACTTGCATGAGTAGCTACAGTCCACCCCTTCATATACTTACAAAACAGCAACAGCGGCCACCACGTCGTCTGCTTGATCAGTCCCGTCTCGGTAGTCATGAGTGGCGAGATGACGTTAACGCTTTGAGCGATATTCGCCATCCCCACGTACTTGCTTTGACGGATGAAGACGTTCAGCCAGATCGCCACGGCCAGCGCGTCGGAGAGCGTGTACTTTTCCTCAGCGCCTTCACTCCCTATCGCGCGGGAAGGGTCCCAGACGTTCCATTCGTCGAAACAGATCATCTGGCGCGGCACACTGGGTAAGACGCCGTTCTCGATGCGCGCTAGATCGATTAGGGAGGCGCATATCTCGATCGCTCGCTCGGCTGCCCGTGGGGCGATTGCGTTTTTAATGGGGTCAGAGGACGCGGTGTACATATGTATGCTGTGCATGTCAATGAGACTGGAAGTGGCGCTTCCACCCAAGGCGTGGACGTCTGGACGAAGGCAGGTTGAGAGGGTGTGGAAGTCCCAGGATGAGGTGCCGTCTTGGCCGCAGAGGATTAGTTGAATGGTTGGGTCCAGGAGTTTAAGAGCTTTGGCCCAGCGATAGGCTTTGCTGGCGTAGGCTTCTTTGGTCATCTAGGGATCGTCAGCTGTGCGGGATTTGATCCAGGTGGGAGTGGCGAACCTGCTCGACCTGCCACGGACCCCAGCATTCATTTCCGAGAGCCCAGTATTTGACATTATAGGGCTTGTCGTGGCCGTTCTGGCGGCGGAGGTTGGCGTAGTACGTATCGCTGGACGAGTTGCAGTACTCGAGCCACGCCAGTGCTGAGTCGCGTCAGAACTGCTTTCATCTCACCTTGGTTCAGCTACAGCTGACTACTCACCTTCGTCCAAAGTACCTACAACCTGTCAACGTTGCTCGACCACTCACGAATTCACACTTCACGACACACCAGTCCCAAAATTCAATGCAAGGTACGGCTCCGTCCCCACAACCTCACACCACTCCATAAACTCATCCGTCCCAATCTCATTACTCTCGGCCCCCGCCCATGCCAACTCCGGCCGGCGCGGTCGCTTCTCCTTCGGCCCAACGCCATCAAGCCAGTGATACGTTGCGACAAAGTTGCCACCCGGGTACCTTACGACGGGAACTTTGAGCTCCTGCATCGCTTCGATGACATCTTTGCGGAAGCCGTTCGAGTCGATGAGGTGGGCGTTGGGGTTGCTGGGGTCGTAAATGCCACCGTAAATGCAGCGGCCCATGTGCTCTGTGAAGCCGGAGTAGATGTTGGGGTTTATTGGGCTGAGCTTGCGGGTTGGGTGCACTGCGATTGTGGCTGGGGAGTTGGGGGAAAGGGGGGTGAAGGTCGTCATATTAATAGCACGAGGCGGATAGGAGTGTGCTAGGGGGAGTATAGTAGATAATCGAAACTACTTACGGACGATCGTAGGAAATCTCCCATACCGCACGACAATACTGATAGCTGCCGGAGTCTCCACTGTGGTCCGGATAAATGCCATGCAGCAGCAGCAGTGCAACCAGGTGGTCCTGGACTCGCACACCTCCACCAGCAAGACATCGTCCACGACTAGGACTGTACCTTTTACTTCTCATTCCTTACCGGCTCCACCTTGATCGCGTTCGAATCATGAGATGTCGTGAGTTGCCTTGTTGATGATTCGAAGTCTTGAGCGGCGTGCAGATTATTGGTGCAAGATCTCAGCCTCGGAAAATCGGGCGAGCCTAAACCGACACGACTGAACGCGACTCTGTGCGTCCAAAGACTCTGCCATGACCGCTACACAATCCGTTAGTGACATCTATCAATTCATGGGGTTGCAGCTGTTGCACAGCACAAATGGCCAGCCAGACAAGGCATAATGCTACGCGTTGTCACGTCCATTGCCTGCGAGCGGTACGCCATTTGTTGACACCCTGCACCCCGCCCCCGACCCCATGCCTCCGCAATGCATGGCACCGGGATGTGGACGAACGGTATAGCGACGAAGGAGTCAACTGACTAGTAGACCGCAGTGGACACACGGTATCTGCCGAGGATGTGATGGTCTGCTTACTAGGCGCGTTGTACTTGAGGTGCAGTAGTCTGCCATTCCGGCCCCGAGCATGTAAGTCAAGACGATTTCCAAGTCTGGAGGACTTTGTACATCCGTCTTTCTTGGTGTTCGATAGTCAACAGACTAGCTGTGTGTAGACATGGCGTTGCCTCCAAAGGTCTACCAGGTAGATGGTCTCAGCTGCATAGTCCATGTTTCTCGCGAACTGACAGTCTGTAGTTCCTCGTCTCGGTCTTTGCCTCCTTCGGGTCCATCTTATATGGCTACGATCTCGGCGTCATCGCTGGCGCCATCTCTTCGCCTGACTTCAAATCACGATTCAATCCGACCACCACTGAGACGGGTGCCGTCGTCTCTGTCTTTACTGGTGGGGCATTCTTTGGAGCTGCATTTGCAGGACCATGTGGAGATTTTCTCGGTCGACGCTTGACCATTGTGATCGGGGCGGTTATCTTTCTACTAGGAGGTGGCCTGCAGACCGGTGCACAGTCACTTGAATATCTCTATGCCGGACGAGTGCTTGCTGGTTTGGGCGTGGGCTTTCTGGTTATGATAATTCCGCTCTACCAGGCCGAGATCGCCCATCCTTCGATCCGCGGCAGCGTGACAGCTCTACAGCAATTCATGCTCGGTATCGGCGCCTTGGTCGCTTCGTGGACTACTTATGGCTGCAATCGTAACTTCCCGGACGATAGCAGTAAGCAGTGGCGGATCAGTCTAGGTATCCAGCTAGTCCCTGCTGGAGTTTTAGCTCTGCTAATGATGCTGTTTCCCGAGTCGCCAAGATGGCTCATCGACCACGATAGGGCTGACGAAGGCCTTCGCACTCTTGCCAGGCTTCATGCCCACGGCAATGAGCAAGATCCCTGGGTCCGCGCTGAGTACGATCAAATCTGCGAGACTATCGCATACGAGCATCAGCACGAAGCGAAGTCATATGTCGAGCTTTTCACGAATCGAAGCTCTTTTCGACGCCTGCTTCTTGCTACCGCCATACAAGCCAGTGTACAGATGACAGGCGTGTCAGCTATCCAATATTACTCCCCAATATTGTATGGCGCCATTGGCATCTCTACCGACAACACCCTGAAATATCAAGGCATATCGTCAGTACTGGCACTACTCGCACAAGCTGCGTGCATCGCAACGATTGACTGGACTGGACGCCGATGGGCCATGATCGGCGGCAACTTGTTCAACTGCCTCTTCTTCACGATCGCCACTATCATGCTTGCCGTCTTTCCGCCAGGTGCTACGAACAACGCTTCGGCAGCTTGGGCGTTCATAATTGTGACTTGGCTCTACAATATCAGCTTTTCCGCCACCAACGGACCGCTTTCATGTAAATTATCTCCCACTCTCACAGTCGCATGGCATGACCACTAACGATATCCCAGGGATCGTACCCGCCGAGATCTTCGACACTCGCACCCGCTCAAAAGGCGTCAGCATCGGCGTCATGGTCTCCTTCGCCTTCAACACCATGATCGGCCAGGTCACTCCCATAGCCATGGAGAAGATCGGCTGGCGCTTCTACATCCTCTTCGTTGTCTGTAACTTCACGAATGCTGTATACTTCTGGGCGACGCAGCCGGAGACAAAGAAGCGGCCGCTGGAGGAGATGAACTATTTGTTTACTAACGCGCCGTAAGTGACGATGGTTTGATATTGTGGGGTGGGGTGGGACGCTGACTGTGCAACAGGTGGTTCGTTCCTGGCATGAACATGAAGGATTTCGAAACCCACGATCTGGAGACGAGGGTGCAGGAGGTGGAGCAGAAGGGGAGTGTGATCCGACAGGAGGAAGCGTGATGCACTGCAAGACTCTCACCAGCGAGTATGTCCGGGTGATGGTGGATTCGGGAGCGACTGCTCACGTTACCCCTCGCTTTAAAGCATCCACGTTTCACATAGGTGGGCATTGAGCGGCACTGACATAGAGAGCAAGCACAGGTATTACATTACTTCGCCGAAAAAGTAGCTACTAGACCAGCCATCAAGACCACCGTTCACTCCAACCCATTACAAGCAAATACATCAGTAACTCCATCATCCTGGACGTCATGTCCGCCGTAGAGAATGCAGCCGGGGTATTTTAGCCACTCCTGAAAGTCCAACCCAAACTCCAACCATTCAACCCCGTGATTCATGCTGATCGCGCTGCATGATATGTCTTGAGTGTCGTGCAGGCAAGCCTGAAGCGGTGCTTAGATGAAGAGGAGAGCAGCAGCGACCGCAGCGAGACCCCCCATAGCAGCGGGGAGCTGCACGCCGCTAGCGGCGTTGGTAGTCTGAGCACTGGGAGAGGCGCTGCTAGTACCGGCAGGAGGGGCGGCAGTGGTAGTTGCGGAGGCGGGGCTGGCCTCGCTGCTGCCGGAGGAGGGGGTAGAAGCCGAAGAGCTCTCAACCGGGTTGGCGGTGACTCCGGTGGTAGCGGCGCTAGCGATGGAGCTGAGGTAGCTGCCGGCCGCGGAGGCTGCAGTGGAGCCACTTAGAGTGGTGCCGGGAATTGGGATGACGGCGGTATCGCTGCCTGAGGAGGTTGGAGCGGGAGAAGCCGTGGTGGTGAGAGTAGTCGATGTGGCGGCAACTGGAGCAGCGGTGCTCCCGGCCGGGGCCGTGGTGGTTGGGACGGTGGTGATGGCGGTCGTAGTGGCAACGCCGTACGAGGTAGCAGCGGAGGACTCCGTGCCGGGAACGACTGGAGCAGCGGTGGAGGCTGTTGAAGATGGTGAGCTTTCTGGACTTGCCATGCTTGATGACGGGCTTGATGGTGAAGCGGCTGATGAAGGGAGCGTGACAAAGGTGGTGACTGTGGTGACGCCTGGAATAGGTGCTGATGCAGGTGCCAACCCGATTGCAGAAGCCGCCATCTCACCCGTCAACCCATAGCTCGAGAAGAGCGCGGGTGCAAATGAGATGGGTGGCTCTGGTGGGTTTGTGGCTAGTGCTGATTCCAGCACAGAAAGTGCGTTTGTAGTAGTGGGTGAAGGTGCAGATTCTTGACGTGCAGTGATGGTGTCGGGGCCATTGCTTGGGATTAAAAGGAAAGCAACTTCAGGACACTCACCAGTACCGCAAGCAGTCTCCGTGACAGTGACAGTGACTGGCATTACGGTCAGCGGAAGCTCTCATTGATGATTGATCTTGTGCAAGCATACCAGTCGCGTCAGCAGCGACGAGGGTGAAGAGAGCGGCAGCGCTGAGGATGATCGCGGAACGCATCTTGACGAGAGTGATGTTGATGATGAGTTGTAGGTGGTGTGATGCCGGAGATGTGCGGAGTGGTAGAAGATGTTGTTGCGTATGATATGAGTGAGGGTGGTGTCTCAAGTTGAAGTGTTCTGGAAAAGTTGCGTGGTGAGCCGATTTATGAATGAGGAGGTTGGTGGAAGGTGCGACTGCAAGCTTCCTGCCACTTCCTGCTTCACTACCTTTTGCTCGTGCATCGGTGACGCCACGTACTACGCATGCACTCACATTGATCAACGTGTCACGGCATGCTTAGCGACTGCTTGCTTCACTTGCGCGAATATGACGGCGCATGTTCGTTGGCTGGCCGCTATCGCAAGGTGCCTGGAAAGATGCAGCATCGTGTCTTGGAAGTATCCTTGCAGTATCCCGGTTTCAGGTGAGCAGCGGCAGAGCAATCGACGACACGTGCATCATCACGCACGGAACTATTGACCGACTGTCTGCACGAGCGCGGCAGAACGTGATCGCGATGAACGGTGACTTCACAGGACAGGAAGCTGATGATGAGGTTGAACTCGAATCACTGAGTTTCAGAAACCGTTGCTAGGCAAGCTGGGGTCAGTACGCTAGAGCCTCCACACCAGCCACTTGCGTCCTAGCGCCGGCAGATATGCCTTGGCAGGTACAGACTAGATGGAGCTGTAGAGGGACTTCTTCAGGGCACATGTTGGCATGCACGTTGCAGATGTGATGAAGCAAGGCAGTTCGCACCGAGCGCGGCGTCGTCTCGGAGGTACTGATGCGAGCTTTGCAAGTGCCACGGCGACCCTAAGGACAGCAGAGTGGCACCAGAGTACCGCAGCTGCCGGGCCTCTGGTGCACGACGACAAGCAGTGGAGTGAGACACAGAGTCACGATGTTCGATGGATGTGATTCTGTAGTCTGCATTCTCATTATCATTGGAATGGGCATAAGACCCGCTAAGTAGCTCACTGCGCTTTCCAGGATCGCACCGCTTTTACAACTTCGCCCGCACTGAGCGATCATCCATCCAGTTCTCTTTGACGGTCACATTCGCAACGATTGTAGCCGGAACACGCTTCCCGAAGTATTCGACCTGGACCTTGTCGCCCTCGCGGACCCCGGAAGGCAGCCAAGCGTATGCGACAGGCTTCCCAATGGTGTATGCAAACGCCGCACTCGTCACATAGCCAACAGCCTTACCATGTTGGAAGACAGGCTCTTTGCCCATCACCACTGACCTGCCGTCGTCGATCGTCAGTGTCCTCAGCCTCTTCTCTGGCTGTTTGGCGATAAGCGATGCCAGGGCGTTGGCACCAGTGTAGCCGGTTTTACTCGGCGCCACAAGTCCCTCCATACCAGTAGCAGCAGGCGTGTGCTCGCTGGTAAAGTCGCTGCCGAAGTCTCTGAACCCCTTCTCCATTCTGAGCGAATTCAGAGCTGCCCTACCAGCAGCAATAATGCCATCCGACTGTCCAGCGTCGAAGATCGCGTCCCACAGTCGCAGGCCTACATCAGCGTTGACGTAGATCTCCCAGCCTGCCTCGCCGACATGGGACAGTCTGACTGCTGTCGCAGGGATGCCAGCAATGTGCACCCGCTTCACGGTGTGATGAGGAAAGCCACTGGTGGAAAAGTCGTCCTCGCTGAGTTTGCGGATGACTGCGTGGGCACGAGGACCCCACAAACCGAGTGCACTTGTGCCAGCGGTTACTTCGTGTATCGCGGCCCACTTGCCTGATGAATGCTGCGATTGTTTGCGAGCTGATCGGGACAGTGTCTCAATCACAATGGGATTGAAGATGCCAACATGGAAGAGCTCTTCCTCCAGGCGAGCCACGATTATGTCGCAGCGAAGGCAAGCGTTGTCGTCCAGCACTAGTGCGTACGTGACTGTGCCGACAGGTCTCGAGACGTCGCCTGTACATGCTTGCTGGAGCAGGTCGAGTGCGCCGGGGCCGGAGATCTCCAATCTTCGTAGAGGCGTCATGTCGTACATTGCCACGGCTGTTCTGGTCTTCCACGCTTCTACCGCCACGATAGGTGAGTAGAACTTCGACGACCAAGCATCCCGCTCTTGTGGTCGCCACTCTCGAGGTAACGACTTTACGAGCTTTTCGTTCGCTTTGTACCAATGCGGCCTTTCCCACCCTCTTTGCTCAAGAAACATGGCGCCCAGTTGTTCCTGTCTCGCAAAGAAAGCACTGACTCGCAAGTTTCGGGGCGATTGCTTCGGCTCCAGCGGATGCAATATATCGTAGACCTCAACGAAATTCTGCTGCGACGTCTCGCTCACGTAGTCCGATGAGAGCTGCACACCTTCGAATCGAGAAAGATCGCAGTCGGAGAGGTCGATCTGGGATTTTCCTTTCACCAACACCTCCGCCACTGCACGGGCAACGCCAGCTGAGTGCGTGACCCATACCGCCTCGGCCACCCAGAAGCCGTCTAGAGTGGGAGACTCGCCGACCAGAGAGCCGCCGTCAGGGGTGAAAGAGAATATGCCGTTGAAGCCGTCTGCTATCTCAGCCTCTCGCATGACTGGAAGCAGCTCCTGTGACTCTTTCCAAGCGGGCGCGAAGTCTTCGGCGGTGAATGTGAGTCTTGAAGGCATGTTCTTGTCGCTGACTGTACTAGGCGTCCAACCCAGCGAAGCAGCATTGACTGGCATGGGCTTGTGGCCGTAGTATCCTATGCCGTAGAAGTCACCGTGCTCGCGGTAATACAGATCCTGATCTTGGTGTCGCAGTATCGGCAGGCTTGCGCTATTGGGTGGGTTCTTGCGCTCTTTGAGAGCCTGTATAGGAGTGGTCTTGACGTACTGATGTGCAAGTGGCAGTAGCGGTAGGGTCAGACCTGCCATCTTGCTTACCTCCACGCCCCAGAAGCCTGCGCAGCATACTACAATGTCGGCTGAGATGGTGCCGTTGGGTGTCACAACACCCGTTACCTTGCCATCCGACCGAGTGATGCCGGTCACCGGCGTTCGATCAATGTACTTTACGCCCTTCTCTCGTGTCCGCTTCACTAGCAACTGGACAGCTTTCGCTGCCAGCGCCAAGCCGTCGCTGGGTATGTGCATCCCGCCCAGCACTTTGTCCCGATTCAAGAGGGGGTACAGTTTTAGACACTCTTCAGGCGAGATCAGCTTTGCTTCAATACCCCATGAGTGTGCCCAGCCTTGCTTTCGCTTCAGATCATGCAGTCTCGCTTCTGTGGTCGCCACTTCTAGCCCACCAACTTGGTTGAAGCAGCTTGAGCCATCTTGATCCTTGAGTGACTGGAGCTTCGACACCGTGTAGGTAGCGAATTTGGCCATTGTCTTCGAAGGGTTGGTCTGATAGACCAGACCAGGCGCATGCGAGGTCGAGCCACCGGGCAGATCGAGCGGACCTTGCTCGACGACTGTGGTGTTGGTCCATCCTAGACTACAAAGCTCATCTGCGAGATTTGCGCCTACGATGCCTGCGCCTATGATCACGACTTTGGGCGCCATGGTGGCAAATGCAAATGCTGTAAGGAAGAAGCAGACAGGAAGTGAAGGAGATGCAAGAAGGAAATGCTGTGGGAGGAGCGGACAGCTATACCAACCTTTACATTCGATACGCCGTGACTTTCTGTCCACTATGCCGATGTCGCCAATGGCACAACACCGAGATACATGTAGAGCCATGAACGCTTGTGGTGAAGGGAGCTCAAGCTCTGCGTAGTCAGCAGGAGCCGAATTCCCACCCAAGGATTCCACTTCCCAATCCGTCCTTCCTTTCCATTAACCTCACCTCATGCGCCTCACCCGGCCATTGCACGATTAGCTATCAGCAACACCTGCTGATGTCCCTGATACGGTGCGGTAACGATTACGACGCGACAGCGTGTGCTTGGTGTCCCCCTCCACACTGGTTACCGTTCGGTGCCGGACCGCTATCAATGGTTTGTGGTAGTCGCCCTCACATAGGCTCTACTGCCGATCGTATGGAGCGTGATGCCCGATATGGGTTATCTGCACTGGCAGTAGGTTGGAGGGGTTGATAGTGGTATATCAGACGGCCAGGCAGGTAGTGACTCTCAATCTCTCTCATCACACTATTACGCATTCTTGCCTTCGTGCTCCTCCGTATCGTCGGGCATACCGCAAGACATCATATCATACGCACACAAACTGCAGTACTTGTCATGGCGACCGCCGTTCTCAACTACTTCGGCTATGGTGGCCCCAAGACGCCACCAGCTGTCGAGGAGAAGAAGACCATGCGTGCACTACCATCGAACTGGTACACATCAAAGGAGATGTACGAGCTGGAACGAAGAGCTATCTTCTCCAAGAAGTGGCAAGTCATCACACACAAGATAAGACTACCCAACGCTGGCGACTGGCTCCAATTCGAGCTGGCTGGCTTCAAGATCGTAGTCTGCAAGGACCGAGAGGGCAACATCAACGGCTTCCACAACATCTGCAGACATCGTGCCTTCCCCGTCGTGACGGAGAACCAAGGCTCATCGAAGATCTTCGCATGCAAATACCATGGTTGGTCGTACGGACTCAACGGCAAGCTGGCCAAAGCACCAGGCTACCAAGAACTCGACGGCTTCGACAAGAGCAAGAACGGTCTACTTCCCATACACATCCGCATAGACGCCATGGGCTTCATATGGGCCAACCTCGACAGCAAAGCAGTGCCTGAGGTTGCATGGGAAGACGATTTCGATGGCATTGACACACAAGATCGATACCAGAACTTCGACCTCAGCACATATGTCTTCGACCACTACTGGGAGATGCATGGACCGTACAACTGGAAGATCCTTGCCGACAACTACAACGAGTGCTATCACTGCCTGACGACACATCCCGACATACCCGACCTGGCAGACCTACAGTCTTATCGTGTCGACACAGAGAAGAGCAAGATCATACATGATGCGGCAACGACAGATCAGCAGCGAAAAGCGGGTCTCTTCGTCGCGTCGACATACTACTTCCCCAATGCTTCAACCAATATCTCGTAAGCTCAGCCCACGTCGTCAAACATACTCCTTACTGATTCACTCTTGCAGTCCCCACTTCTTCATGATCCAAAGATTCGTGCCCGATGGCCCTTGCAGCACCAAGATGCAATATCAAGTGTTCCGCAACTCGACCTCCCCAATGTCAGAGTTCGACAGAGTGAACGCCATTTACAAGCGTGTCATGTCCGAAGACAAGGAGCTCTGCACTGCCGCACAAGCCAACGTCAACGCCGGCATCTTCATCAACGGCGAGCTGCACCCCAGACTCGAGAAGGGTCCTTTACACTTCCAGAAGGTGTGCAAGGAAAATGTGACGGAGCATCACAAGCGGGAGCAGATCGCCGGTGGAGAGATCTGGCCGGCGAGGCAAGTGCTACCTGAAACGGCGGAAGGTGGCGTCAGTAAGGAGGACATTGACTTCTGCAAGAGTCTGCCTTGTTTGTCGAGGGAGGACAGTGGGCTTGAGTGGTAGGCATTTGGGTCTCACAATGAACGAATCATGTAGACGGCGTTTTGGGCATTCACAGCAGGGCTGTCATGTTTGTCGTTCATAGAGCTCGCCCCAGAGCCAATATCTGATCAAGACTGTTCAAATTCTATAAGCCGTGTCTCATTCCACAACTACAGCGGCCAGCTCACGATCCGAGTCAACGCCAGTCCACTGCTCAAGGCGGGTCACTGCAAGCCTCGAGTACAACACGCGTGCCACTGCCACTCTGCAATGAAAGACTCACGATGGCTGGTCGTGCTTTCTGACCCATCCCCACGAGGCTTTCGCCTAGATCTGCTGTTGCGCAATGGCTCCAAGATAGGCAGTATCACATATGACACGATCATGTTACAGTCACATCTTGGATATAGACTGTCGCAGAACGTACGGAGGCTTACTAGCAGTACTAGTAAGATGAATCGTGAGATTGCGTGGCTTTAGAAGCCTTCCCGTGAAGTAGGCCGGAATACGTGCTTCCTTGCCAGGGCACGCCAGAAACGAGGAGGCACCGGAAACGGAAGCGACAGCATGGCACAGCAATTCGAGTGATGACGCAAGACGCTCCCAGTGTAGGCGTAGGAAACATGGACGAGACCAGCTCCAGAGATCAGTGGCCAGTCTTCGGTCCCACTTCAGACTCGTCCAAGCTGTCACGCTTGGACACATTGGTAATGCTGTCTCGCCTGCACCCTGGAATGGCAAGAGAGCGCATGGGCTCGATCTGGAGCTAACACCCTCAAGGTCCACCGTACCCCTCAGGCAGCAACGGTCGCGATCGATGTTGAGCTTGAACACATCAATTTCACCGCTACTAGATGGGTTTCTTCAAGACCTGATGTGCTTCCGTGCTGCTATCAAGCCTTCACACAGCAGATTTGTCCCGCAGTGCCGGCGTGAGAGGGCCGCAGCCTTTCACGTTTCTAATCTCTCCTAGAAGCAGCCTCTTGCCTTTTCTCTGTCACAGCCGGATGGAGAGAAGCAGTCCCTGCCCTCCAAATACGTGGAGAAGCAGAGTTACAGCTGTTTTAAGGCTCGCAGAGCCAACAATGCAGCTCGCACGGAAGACGACCAGCGACGCAAGAGATAGTGATCAAGCACTTGAGAGGATGTAGGCTACTTGCTTGCGACAAGTCCATCGTCTAAGACTTAGAGAGCTGCGTGTGCGCGAGTGCTTCCTCGTGGGGAAAGTATCCAGTGCCATCATTGCTTTATGCGACAAGGTGATGACAAAAACCATGTGGAGTCAGAGCATATTTGCCTTCCGCAGCGATCGTATAGTTCTCATTGTGGCTGTGGTTAATTCCCTCGTACTATCGCGTTTTCAAGGCACTACTGTGAAGCACAAGCCATGTCTTCAGCGAGCCGTCCGACATGTCGTGACTAGACGCTCAGACCGCATACAGAGACTATAGGCAAGCTTGAGGACAAGCCATGAGGCGCCGACTGATGGGCTCGCCTTCGATTGTAAGCTCGAGGCGAAAGGATATGGAACAGCATATGGAGCCCGGATTTGTCGGGCCATACATGGTAAATCTTACCGATCAGCACGACACTGTCATGGTGACTTCATACCGGCAAGAATGGCGTCGCCCTCCCTATACCCACTGATCAATGCACCATGAACTGTAGCGAAGTGGTTTCTGCTAGTGTGCTCGCCAGCAAAGCGTAGTTCAGCGCCGAGTGCATTGACGATAGGCGTCTGGAACGTCTCGCGGTGTTCGGTCATCGAAACACCAGCGATCATGTGGCTGTAGCTTCCTCTCGAGTACTCGTTCTGCGCCCACCGAGTGACATGGACGGCAGACGCCTTGGGCGGCTCAACACCCAGCCACTGAGTGAGCGCGCGATGAACGATGCCACCCACCTCCACGTCTGACATGGACTCGACACGCACGGCGTTCGAGCACGAGACAAATGTTGAAAGGATTGGGAACCCAGTCAAAGCATGGAGGTTAATGCACGATAATAGACGGGGTCCCGGATTGACATTTCCGTCCGAAGCAATCGCAAGGCCTGGAAGGTCAGTCGTGAAGCCCATGAAACTATCAGGCGCCTCATACGCAGGGTGATTCGCACTGGTTCCGCTACCGATCGCTGAGTAGTCCGATCGATTGACTATGCGATCCCTATAACGTGACAAGTACGGCTCCTCGAGCCACCAGGGCTTGTCATAGACGAGGAAGATCTTGTCCAAGGTCCCGAATCCGAGCGAATTAATCGCCTGGGTAATGCGTTCAGGCAGTGGCGGCTGGAAAAGAGGCACGCCATGCCCTGATTGGGATAGACGATGCTGCAGCACCCCAAGTGGAATCGTGCATACGACGCGATCTGCGGTGAATCTGCCAGAGGCGGTCTCGATTACATTCACATTCGATTGGTCGTAGCGAATCGTTCGTACTTCGCATCCTAGCTTAATGAGGTCCGCGGCGATCAAATCCTTCGCGATCTCTTCTGCAATGGCCGAGTAGCCGTCTTGAAGGAACACTTGCTCGCCCTCGAAGTCGTCAATGGCGAACTCTAACAAGCCTAAGCCAGCCCGGCCCTTCTCTTGCTCAGCTGACGATGCCGTCAACGGGCCAGCTTCCATGTTCTCGACGAATTGTGGCATCGAACGCAAAGTGCGATGGTATTGCTCGGGCAGCTGAGCTTCGATATCGGTCAAGGTATCGCTAGTAACGATGCTATCTAGTAACGTCGTTGCTTTGGCTTCCGCAGGATCAGACACTGGAGCCACTGCGTGAAGTTCGTCGAGTAGACCAAAGACACCACCGAGAAGTGGCCCAGCAATCTCTGGCGCAATGGCTTGAGAGACCTGCGAGCTCCCTACCTGTATGAGTAATGCAGAACCTTCCGGAGCCTTGAACACAACTGCGCCAGCCAGCTCGCGACACCGCTTGTGAGGCAAGATGCTCATCAGTGGGTTTGGCTTGTCAGCAGTGCCAATGCCATGGATCCAATTTGCTCCTGTATCGATGCGAATCGAGCCATTGACATGAACGGCGTTCACTCTACCGCCAATGCGAGTACGAGCTTCGAGTACCAATAGAGCGCCCGGCTGCTGGTACCTCGGATGCTGCAGAAGCCTTGACGCGCACGCCAGTCCAGCAACGCCAGCACCGATGACTATGGTGTCATAGTGTTGATGCTCGTGGGTGAGTCTCGTCATCGCGCTTCGCAAGGGTGGCGACCAGAGCATACGATAGGAGATCCGTCGAAATGCCCGATGGCAGCCTCCCTGATGTGCGTCGCGCGCGATCCGTCCGATGACTGGCGAGACGCTAGAAGTCTTCTGACGCGTCAATACCTTCGTGATGTTATTGTCTTCGGCCTGGAGAGTGTCGACGCGGTCGACGATCTCGATGACTCAGCCGTTCTTCGACCTCGACTTCAGCCTGAGTCTCAAATACAGCGCGTTTCGGATATAGATTGCCCACACAGATCCTCTTCCGAGTCATACAAAGTGGCCCAGAACGGAACGGAGATCTTCAAACTGACTTTGCGACTTCTGCATGGCCGACAAGTGTCTCGAGATCTTATTAGCGGCGTACGTGTGCTCAGTAGGTCCAAAGGTAGGTATTCTCTTCCGTCTCGACCTCGAATCGCATTCGAGTCTCTGCGACAACCCTCTCTTGCGACATTGCTCAAGATGCTGCTTTCAGTTGCGAGCGTCCTGCTGGGTGCTGCCCTAGCTTCGGCCGCTCTACCCAAGCCTTTCCCTCCGCCACCTCCTCCCCCTCCCGCGAACTCTACCTACTTCAACCCTGTACTTCCCGGATGGCATTCGGATCCTTCATGCGTGCACGTCGACGGTACCTTCTTCTGCGCAACATCGACCTTCCTAGCCTTTCCGGGCTTGCCAATATACGCAAGCAAAGACCTGATCCACTGGAAGCTAGCCAGCCATGTCTGGAGTCGCCCAGATCAGCTGGGTCTACCAGATGGCGCAAGAAACGTGAATGACCAGCAGGGTGGCTTCTACGCTCCAAATCTGAGGTATCGGAAGGGTGTCTTCTACGTCACAAACACCTACGTTGGTCAGCAGAACATCAACCGGCTCTACGGGACGATCTTCACCAGCAAGGACCCGTACAGCAACGCCGCTTGGTCGAATGCAACGCTCTTCTCAGCCAACGCGATTGACCCGGATCTCTTCTGGGATGACGATGGGAAAGTGTATATCAGCACTGCAGGCATCCTGATCAACGAGATCAATCTTACCACCGGCGAGCAAACAGCGCCTGTCAACGTCTGGACAGGCACAATCAACACCTATCCCGAGGGTCCGCACATCTACAAGCGAGATGGATACTACTACTTGCTCATCGCCGAGGGCGGCACGGGCACTGGTCACCGCGTCTCCATCGCACGCTCGAAGAACATCACGGGTCCTTATGAGAGTAATCCCGCGAATCCAATATTGACAAATACGGGCACCTCGCAATACTTCCAGGGTGTCGGACACGCTGATTTGTTCCAAGATGCCGGGGGTAGATACTGGGCTATGGCCTTGGCGACCCGAAGTGGGCCGGACTACAACATCTGTGAGTACTACTGCACGAAGACTAGTCCAACACGACTAACAACAGGCAGTTCCCATGGGCCGAGAGGCAGTACTCACAAGCGTAACATGGCCCGTAGGTCAATTCCCCTTCGCAACGCCCGTCCGTGGGAACGAAACTGGCTGGCCCCTTCCCCCGAAGAACCTAAACGTACCAGGCATCGGCCCCTTCAACAACGCCAACGATTCATACACCTTCGCTCCCAAGTCCTCTCTCCCGAACAATCTCCTCACCTGGCGCTCGCCTGTGAACGGCACTTTCATCATCTCCCCGGCAGGCCATCCGAATAGTCTACAGGTCCAGCCAACACGAATGAACCTCACTGGCATCGTGCCTCCGGACGCTACGACAGATGGAGCGTTGACGGGAAAGCAAGGCCACCCTTTCATCGGCCGCAGACAAACAGACTCGCTGTTCACCTTCGGCGTAGATCTGGACTTCCGCCCCACAGCCGCGAACCAAGAAGCCGGCATCTCAGCTTTCCTAACCCAGCTAAACCACATTGATCTCGCGATCGCGTCTACGAACACCACTACGGGTAGCAATAGCACGAGCTTCGGCATCGAGCTTCGCCTCCGCGTCGAAGCGTCTGGACAAATATACTACAACATCCCGTCGTACACTACTGTCACCGCATTGCCTGCATCCTGGGCGACGCCAGGCCAGAAGATCCATCTGCAGATTCTGAGTAACGATGGCTTGTTCTTTGGGTTCTCGGCTTGGCCGGTGGGGAGGCAGAGCGAGGCGACGCAGCCGACGTGGTTGAATGCTAATATTGTGTCAGGGGGCAGTGGGCAGTTCACGGGGACATTGTTGGGTGTGTACGCGACCTGCAACGGAGCGGGTACCTCAGGTAGCCTCTTCTGCCCGGCGGGTCAGCAGGATTCCTTCAGCAATTGGTCGTACCAGGGGCAGGGGCAGAGGATTGACAACAACGAGATCGTGCCGAGCTGGTAGATAGCAAGACTAAGACGCATGGCTCATGGTCTCGTGTTCCGACGTCCATGTCTACAATGTCTTCACAAAGTCTGTTCCGCAAAGTGTCTGGCTCTCCTCGATGATGGGAAAGCTCTTCTGCTTCTACAAGCGCGTCCATCGGAGCGAGCCTGACATGCGACGCAGGTGAGAAGACAGGACCAAGGCTTCACCAATTCTCTCGTGTTGAGGCCCCTCCTAGACGTATAGGCCGTGATGCTCTACTGTCACAACGGTAACTATAGCTCTATAGGGCAGGAAGCAGTCGACAAGCGGGATGGGAGTGCTTGGGGCTGTGTTGGTGGGAATGGCAGTCGTATGGTAGGAGTGAGTAAGTGCGAAGCTTGCAAGGTTAATACCGGCCTTGGATATACCAAAGGCGAAGGAGTGGGGAGTAGGGATTAGGGAGGAGGAACTCATCTTGATAGAGAGAAAATATGAGCGCAGGTAATTGTAATTCATGACGAGAGTTGCTTCGCTTCTAGATCTTCCCGCTCTCTCTTCAGCGACGAGTCTGAGCACTCAAGGTCAACCAACTGGGCGTTTTCTGTTATTACAAACCTCCCGCTCTCATCAGCCCAAACCCGACCGTAGCCACAACACCATAAGCCATCACAGAACTCGGCACGCCCCTAGTAAGGAAATGCCTTACTTGCAAGTACCTAACGCCGGTCTGCGGATCCTCCATCATGATCGCGGTCATGTTCGGGAAACCCGAGGTGGGCAGCCCCATAGCAGCAGACGCCATGAGCACGCAGCCCATCACCAGTAGATTTGGATGAGGCTCAGACATGGAGGAGCCGACTTGCGCGACGAGCGGGAGGACGATGAGCGCGGCGACGGTGTGGGAGATGAATGTCGCTACAACTGTTATTAAGGCGGTGAAGATTAGGAAAGTGGGGTAGAGGCCTAGCCCGTCGATTTGGGACGTCAATGATGAGGCGAGGGTGTGCAGCAGGCCGGAGGAGTTAACTGCTTTGCCTAGGGCCAGGCCACCCGCGGCGAGGATGATGATGGTCCAGAGGAAGTTGTTGAAGTCTTCTTTCGTCAGGATGCCAGTGCCGAAGAAGAGCGCGATGGGGATTATCGCAATGACGCCCATGTCGCCGAAGACGCCTTCCAGCTGATGACTCACGCACCACAGCACTATCGTCCCGACGGTCGTAAGACTAATGAACCATTGTATGCCAGTAAACTTGTCTTTCATCGGTCGGATGGGGACGATTGTCGTGTTTCGGCCGGGCTGGAACGTGACAAGTAGCAGCACCCAGATCAAGAGGATGCTGAGGATACAGACTGGGAGGGCGATGAAGAACCACAGTCCCCAGCCGGGTTGCGGGGACATGTTCTGCAGTGCTATGAGGTTCTGGGGCGATGCTATGGGAGACGCGGCGCCGCCCATGTTCGAGGAGAGGGCGATGCCGAGGAGGAGCGCTTTGGACATGTTGCTGTCGGAGGGGAGGTTGCGGAGGATGGGCTGAGGAATGCGTCAGTATCGCACATGTTCGTAGGGCTACGAATGACAGGACCCACCTGGATAATGCTAAAACACAGCACCGGTGCCGCCACATTGCTGATCCACATACTCGCAAACATCGCAACGCCCATACAAGCCAGCAGCACCGTCCTCGGCTTCGTGCCCGCCTTACTGAGCACAAAAGTCGCCATCATCTTAGCGATATTGTATTTGCTCAGCGCGGCTGCGATTGTGAAGCCACCAAGCAGGAGCATGATGACAGGCGTCCACATCGCGCCAAAAATGTATGAGGCTGCTTGCTTGGAGGTGAGGCGCACGTGGGAGGCGTGCTTGTGGTCGAGGTTTGGTGAGTCGGAGCGGACGACTCGCAGTATGACGACGAGGAATGGAACTAGGAGGGAGGTGACGAAGAGGGGAATCGCCTGGGATGTAAGTTAGTATCGAGTGGCATACCGGTATGAACTCGACGTACCTCAGTAGCCCATAGCAAGCTCACGAAGATAACCAGCGCAAGACAGTTCTGCTCTACTGGGCTCTTCAATATCGGCACGATCAGCAGAACCGCAAACACAATCAGTATCGCCACCAGCGTCCAGAATGTCCCGCTCAACAGGAACTTCGGGCATCGATACCTGCCCACTGGCGTCGAGATCTCTTTCGTCGCGCTACCCTCATCGTCGCCCTGCAACCTGCCTTTCTTTGAGTCTCCCTCCCGACCCAGCATAGTCTGGCGAATCCCCAGGTTCGCAGCCTGAGCTTTCCGCTCGATGCCTATCATTTCTCGCCAGACGGTGTTGCGTTCCCAGACTACGTGCTCTCTCAAGTGGAGACGGAGTTCGCGGCGTGCGGCTTCAACGTCGCCCTTCGTCACGATGGCAGCGTACGAGTGTTCCAGCTTGTCTAGATTGGTAGCGAGATGCTCAAGCGTGGAGGCCTGAAACGGATAGGCTGGTTTGACGTTAGCGTTGATGTACCTCGACTTCAGCTTGCGATCGAGAGTCTTGTCATACTTCTTCAGTACTTTGGAAAAGCCCGTTTCGTTGAGCTGGATGAAGGAGCGAAGCTCGCACACATTCACATACATGTTGATCGTGCGCTTCTTCAGTGTGATACCTTCATCGTACAGGGCTTGGAGAGCGTCATCACCGAAGTCGTTGAAGGCCGTACTGGGGCGTCGTCGTAATTCCGTTGACCCTCGCGTATCTGGGACTTCTCCCGTGGCAAAGTCCTTGCTCCTCTTGAGATCCTGCGAGGTTGACATAGACTTCCTCCGCTTCGTCAACGCAGACTGCTCGTTTGCATCCTCGTCATCACTGTCATCCTCCTCAGGTATCGTAGCCTCACGACTCCCACTGGTCGACGTTCTCCGCCGAGTCTTGGGAAAATGAAAGCTCTTGAATATACTCTGCTGCCTCGCCTTCGCCCACGCACTCTGCCTGCGTAGGCCACTGTCTCCATCTGCTTCACCAGCCTCATGCTCTGCTTCAAAATCCTCCTCGTCCCGCAGTAAGCTGTCGACCTCACCAACGACTTCCAGCTCCTTAAGCTGGTAGAATGTGCAGATCTTTTCCAGCTCCTCGTCCAGCTTTCGCGAGAAGACTACATCCGGGTCCTCCCAATTCGATCCTACTCGCAACAATGGTCCTCGCTCAGCTTCCGTCTCGTCTGCATGATCCGCGACCTGTCCCTGGTTGATCTGCTTCTCGAGCTGGTAGATGAGCTTCTTGAGGTTGGAGTAGGAGATGTAGTGCGAGGACCAATCGGGGACCGCGTTGAATTGGATGCTGTGGGAAAACTTCATCTCGGCTTCGAGAAGATCGCAGAGCTTGGCTCTACGCGCGAGCTGCGCGGGATTGGCAGGGTGGACTCGAGAGTGCCTACTATGAGGAGAGGAGTGCGATAGGAGGCCAAGCTCAATGTCTGCTGCTCCCGCTACTGCCTGAGGATCGCTGTAGGTATGCCCGTTCGCACGTCTACTCCAGACCTGTCTTGGCCGATGGTCCAGCTTTGCGGCCTGCCGTCTTTGCTGCTTGCGCGGCTATCTATCGCAACATCAAAGAAGCAGGAATGATCGTGGTCACGTTCACAGGAGCTATTACTAGAAACAAGGGCATGAACTAGGAAAGGCGAGCAGTAGCGTGGACGTAGGTGTGGAGATGATTGGTTGTGATCCCTCGCATTGCGCCATGTGGGAGTCCTGAACTCGGCGGGCGGCGCCAAGTCCGCCCTCGGATCGACCGCACTCACAATGCGATGCTCACAGCTAGAACACATGTACGTGTACCCCTTATGCTTTCGTCTCTGACAGACGCACATGTTGGACGACGTTGCCAGAGCGCCGGGGGCGGTAGTAGCTAAACGACCACAGCAACATACCCTACTGTATCGTCATGCGTGAGGCTGAGTACGCGTCGCTTGCTGGCTGTCGAAGGAGAGAGCGGACCTCAGCTGAGAGCCGGTAGTGCACTTCACAAACGAAAAGCAGGCTGCGACTATTCAACATAGACGCCTCGCCATGTTAGCTGATTCCGTGTCACCAAAGAAATCTACAGGTTATCCTCGGACAACAACACTGCCCGTTGTGAAGAGGAAGCGCGTGCTAACTGCCAAAGGCTCACGGACAGGATGCGCCACTTGCCGGTATGGACTGCTTGTACTACTCCGCCAGACTTCCATCTGACCATACCCTAGAGTACGCAGGATAAAGTGCGACGAAGCACGGCCAGCATGCGAGAAATGCGAGACTACTGGGCGGACTTGCGATGGCTACATGCACGCTCTCATCGCCCAAGCCGACTGACCTGCAAAGCCCTGGACCAGATTACGCCTGACCAAGGCTACCGCTGCTAATGCTCTCATACTGCCACCGGCTTCCAAGCTGGCATGGACGATGCGGGCAACGGATCTCTTCGCATACGAATACTTCCGGAAAGAGACTGCCGAGCCATTGCAGCTCTTTCAACCTGCGGGCGCGTGGGTACGGCTGGCTTTACAGATGAGCCTCGAGTCGGACGCGGTACTGCGGGGGATCATGGCTGTCGGCGTAGCGCATCGTGCCTACATCAGCGTCACCAACACGTCGCTGTCTGTCCTGATGCTGACAGAGGACAAGGTCTTGGCCAGGAAGCTATACGGTGAAGCCTTGACAGCTTTGCAGCGTTACATCGAGAAAGCCAAGCACCGCGCAGCACCTATCGAACCCATCTCAGTCGCATCTCTGCTCTTGATCACGTTCGAGACCATCTTCCAGGACAAGTACGTAGCATTCGCCCACTTCCCCTTGGCGCAGAAACTAGTCGATCAGCTTCACGATACGAAGATCACCGAAGAGTCGAAACCCAAAGTACAGTCCTGCGCAGCAGCAACACAGCTTTCTGCGACTTTCGATCGCCTGCGAGGCGAGCTTACCCCTCTGCTCGACAGCATGCAAATTACAGACTTGCCACGCCACTGCGCCGCTCCGTTAAACCATAGACTCGACGTCCGACTTGCCCATCTCATCGTAGAACACGATGCAATCCTCCAAGGTCTCCGCACCCTTGCAGCACCGCACTGGGCGCACCGCAGCGATTTCGACCGCGCAGTCCGCCTCTGCTTGACCTACTGCCACAGCCGCTCCATCGCCTTACCGCCAAACAGTACGCTACCGTCCCGCATCTCCTCTCTCCTGGACAATCTCCACGCCTGGTCCGAGGTCGTTAAAACATACCCCAACCACGCATCCCGCTACTTACAACTCCTGCGAATCCGCCACTTCACTACCCTCTTCTGCCTGTCAACCTGCCGCGCCACCTCCGAGACCCCAACAGACGCCCTAACCGCAAACTTTAACGCAACGCTCAATACCATAGAATCCTACCTCTCCTCCAGCGACCCAGCACCAGACTCCCCTCCACGGATCCCCTCCCTCCCAAACCCCCCCAACAAACCCCCTACCCCCCAACTCAGCTTCTCCCTCGACCACGGCCTCCTCCCAGCCCTCCACCTAATCGCTACAAAATGCCGAGCCCTCCCCACGCGTCTCCGCGCCATAGCGCTCCTTCGCGCCCACCGCCGCAGAGAAGGCCTGCGCCTCTCGTCTGTCGTGGCCGCCGTCGCCGAGAGCGTCATCGCGCTCGAGGAAACGCGCGCAGCGGACACGTGGCCTATGCCCGAAGGCGCGCGTTTCGCAGAGACGGTTATCTGCGGGCAGCGCGCGGATGCGAGGCGCGTGCGGCTAGTTTGTGGGCGATTCGAGGCGGGGAGTCGGGGGCGGAGGGTTGTGATTGAGGAGTTTGAGGGGCAGGGGTCGCCGCTTTGTGCTGTGCCGGTTGGGCTTAGGGTTTGGGATCTAGGCGGGGTTGAGTGGGAAGGGGGTGGCGGGGCGGAGCTGGGTGTTGTGGTTTCTTGTACGCCGTGAGAGGGGGGGTTGTGGATTCTTGGTTATATGCTATATTGCAAGCGCTGGAAGGACTGGGGATGCGTGTAGCCCGTCAATCGCTATGCAAATCTATCAGACCCCCAAGTCTGCTTAATTGGCCATGCCCTCAATCTCCTCGTCCGCTTCAGCGTAGCTAACCCTCGCCTGTCCACCTCTTGCACTCTTCCGGCCCTGCGGCAGACTCGGCCGTTTATTTGGCGTCGGCTCTCCATCCTCGCTCTCATCCCCCTCAAACTCCGCCTCCTCACTACTAGCCTCCTCAGCTTCATCGGAGGCACTGGGCGTCAGCTGCTCGACCTTCGCCTTTGCCTTTTGGGGCTTAGCAGGCGCCTTCCTCTTAGCAGCTACAGGCTTTGCAGGAATCTGGGCCTCTGCGGCTTCGATCTTGACGGCAGCTTTGGCTTCGGCTTCCTCGATCTTGAGGTTGGCTTTGGCGACAGCGGCATCGGCTTTCTTCCGCATCGCAGCTTTGGCTTTCTTCGTAGCGGGCGTTAAACCCTCATCACTGCCTTCGCCTGGGTCTTCGAGCTTGACACCGTCAGCGCCTACTGTGGTTTCGGCTTTGATAGCGGCTTGTCGCTCATTGTACGCCTTCTCCGCCGCAGCTTTAGACTTGGCCTTTGCTTTCTCGGCTTTCGCGACATCATCTTCCACCTTGGGTTTTACTTCCCGCTTCTTCGGCCTCAGCCACTCCTCCATGCCTACGGGCCAGTAGACACGGCCGTCGGGGCCACCCATGCCGACTTCCTCCTCGGCCACCATATCAAACGTCTCGCCCTTCGCTATCCGCCGCTGTCCAGCCACTGAGTCGGCGAGTTTATTATCATCCCGCCGCTCATACGGCGTGAGATCCGTGAAGCTGTTAAACCCCGGCAGCTTAAACGTCCGCATCAGCTCGAAAACAGCTTGCTCCTTATCCTTCGCTTCGATCATGAGATCCATATCATCCGTGCAAGGCGGCAGGCTCCAAACCCTCGGGTTGTGTTTCCTTCGCTGCCGTCCGGTAATAGCAGCAGGCGTCTGCTCGGAGTAGTGCATCTTTGGCGTGATGCCCTTTCGTCTCCAGGTCGCGAGGATGCGTGGCATGATGTCTGCCATGTCCTGCGAGCCTTCGCGGCATTGCTCAGCGTCGAAGAGGATGTTATGGTGATGCCAGTCCAGCACAAAGGGGATGTTGAGTTCTTCGCATATGGGAAGAAGGTCGTGGGCGGTGTAGCACACATCGTCATTTTCGAGGACTAGGCGGTTCTTGACAGATTGAGAAAGGCGGGCGTAGTTCTCTCGGAAGCGAGCCACGGTTTCGGCTTTGCCTTCGAAGACACCGCCCATGTGAAGGATCATGACGGCGTCTTTGTTTTGTTGGTCGGGGAGGGAGAGGAGACTGAACATTTCATCGTGGTAGTCTAAATCTCTGATCGCGTTCTCAATGACACTTGGCCGCGGTGAGCCGAGCTGCGTAAACTGGCCTGGATGTGTTGTTACGCGGTGGCCGAGCTCAGCTATCACGCGGCCGGCGGAGGCAAGGGCTTCAGACGCGAAGGGTGCGAGTTTGTAGCCGTACTCTGGGTGGGAGGCGAAAGGGAACATTTCGCTCGAGAGACGCAAGAAGCGGATGTGGTATTTATCGTTCCAGCGGATCATCTTCTCGATATCTCGCACATTTGCTAGACAGATCTCTTGCACGTATTTGTGGCCCCTCGCCTCATCGGCAGGCAGTGTTCGGTCTGGACGGTTCTTGGTCGCGTGCTCGGGTTCGTCTGGATGTTGGAGAGGATGGCGGTGTTCGAGGATCGACTGAATCCGGCAGGTTCGCGAGGAGAAGATGGGAGGATTCGACGCACGGAGGTAGGTGTTCAGACACGCGTAGCCAAGGCGGCCTTTCCAGGGTAGGGGAAGGTACGAGCTGTTGACTGCTGGCGGTCTCGCAAGGGCGGCTTTCAGCTCTTCGGGGTCTGCATCTTCGTCGCCGTCTGCTTCTGGGTCGCCTGGACTGTCTTCATTGCTTGCTTTTTTTGCGACCTTCTTCGCAGGCGTTGCAGAAATGACTGAGGCCGCATCTGTCTCCTCTTCGACCTTAGGTTCCTTCTTCTTACCACGCGCTTTCTTAAGCGGTGTCTTCGCCTCCGCAGCGTCTACAACAGCTGCCACGGCGCTCTCGGCTGCGATTACATCTGCTGCCGTCGTCTTAGCCACCTTCTTCGCTCGCTGCCGCTTGGGCTTTGGTGCCTCGACGAGATCTGGCGCATCACTCAGAGGGCTTTCCTCTTTTAAGCTGTTGCTGTTGGGCAAATGGCCCGAAACAATATCTCCGTTCGGTACATTATCAGGCGAGGCACGTGTAGCATCAGGCGCGTCGAAGATGTCCTCGCGTTCCTCTGGGTTCAGTGCAGCTGCGGTCGAGGCTTTGCGCGCTGAGGCACGTCGCTTGAGAGGTGGCGTGGCGCCATTCGAATGCGCTCCGTTGCCCAAGGTTGCACAATGCTTGCGCTTTGTCGCCGCCATGATCAAGGAGGTGCGAAAGGAGAATGATGGACTCGAGCCTCGCGTGATAAGGAAAGAGTAGCGATGTTGAGCAATGCGGCACCTTCGTAGCAAGGCAACAAACATGAAAGAAACGCGCAGAGACGCGATTAAAACTAAGAAGTTTCCACGCCTACCTGTAGCATCAAGACGATACTCCTGCCACTACTGCAGCATCTTTACCCGTTGAAGTGACTGATCGCGATCTACGATTGCCAACGTCATCTCAGATCTCATCGTCTGGCGCTCGTGGCTCGGAGAAAGGTATCTCCGAGTTCCTCACTTCATTCTCCGACGGTGGGTCGTGCCTTCCTCAATTTCACCATACTATCCGCAGGTCGACAGGAGACGTACCCTGACCAGACAGTGCCTTGCGATGAATGGTCGGCGGTGTGTTTTGCGCTCATGCTCGTCTGCAACGATCGCAGCGGTTGCGCCAGTTGCTGCGTAGTCGTTATGCTGTCGGTAAGCGAAATCCGTTTGAGACGTGCGCTTTTAGCTGGAGATCGAGAGCAAGAACATGCAATACGCTTTCGTGTATTACTGACGCAATAGCGTACACCGCAGCGGTCAGGAACACAGTACCAGGACCTGGCTTCTGCTCGGGCTCGTTGTTGAAGCATGGCATCAGGCCACACAGTGGAAATCTGGGTCA
Organism: Rachicladosporium sp. CCFEE 5018; assembly: GCA_002077045.2. Lineage (NCBI taxonomy): Eukaryota > Fungi > Ascomycota > Dothideomycetes > Cladosporiales > Cladosporiaceae > Rachicladosporium > Rachicladosporium sp. CCFEE 5018. The sequence continues at coordinate 720,823 of KZ111142.1, forward strand.
ACGCAAGTATAAAGAAAGCGCATGGCACTGACAAAGAAAGAATTTGTACGAGAGAGAAGGATGCCGCTTGAGCTCCTATTCGGTCCTCGTCCGTGTCCTGCTTTCAGTTCTGGCATTGCAGGAAAATGCGCTCTTTGAGTAATGACCAAACTGGAGCAGCGAGCATGGCCACTACTGCTGGACAGAGCACGTGTCCAATGGCCGCGAGCATCGGCTTTCCAACTGTAGTCCGTCTATTCTTCACGAACTGGAAGACGTGAAGTGCACGATAGGCGCGTGTAACGCGATTGCCGTCAGGCACCAGGTCTTGGCACGTTCACTAGACACTGCGACTTCCGCCGTCTAGACAACAGAGGGCATCTCTGCTCAACACCGCACATCTTCTCGGACACTGTACGCAACGATACTCTCACATCTGCTTGAACTATACACCATGGCGGACTCACAGTCCACGGTCCTCGGCCGCTGCTTGCTCTTGGAGCTACCACCAGAGCTGCGACTTATCATCTACTCCTACCTGGACGAGGTCACGACGTTCACGCTCAAGCATGTCGTCGTGCAGGATAAGGTGTTCCTCTTCCGTTTGAAGGACGTGACCGACACTCTCATCATACAGTCAATCTGCCGCACCATCCGCGATGAGTCCTTGTCCCTACTCCATCCTGCCGCACGCTATGCTCTCACGATCGACGACAATGCGTACAAGGCCACCAAAGTCAAGGGTGAGCGTAAGCGCCAAACAGCATACGAGCAACTGGACCTATTGAGCAACAGCACCCATTTCGCCCAGGTGCGCGAGCTCGTCGTGAACATCCGAAGTTCGGGACGAAGTGGCAAAGTCATGAGTGACTGGCTAGTTACCGCCGTGCACGAGGTTATGCGCCGCATCGAAAAAGCTGAGAAGCTGGAGCGCCTTAAGATTATCATCCCCTTTGGGACACGTGGGACTGTGTACAGCACGCTCTGTCGTGCAGTTGTGGAGATGCGTTATGACGGCAAGCTTACCCTCGAGAGATCAGAGGACGGCATTCACATGCAATCGTATTCAATGAAGGACTGCAAGAAGCACGCAAGGTAACTCACATGGCTGCGCCTGAGTCATGCCCTGATGCTGACAGTCCGTTAGCATAAGATGGTTATGAATCTTTGCTATTACGACACAACGAACGTCCTCGAACATGTCTCGCACATGCTGCAGTGATGGACAATCAGAGCGAATACGGTCGAACCTAGGAGGTTGCTCGGAAGCTCAGGCGAGAGAAGGTGCGCCTATCGGACAGTGTGCTTGGAGAGCAGTTCGCTATACAAGTACGATCAACCTGAAGTCAGTATACACATGGATTCCCGTTCTCACTGCCCGCCCACTTGAACTTTAAATGACCTGCATGGCGTGGGCCAGACATACAATCAACCGGTCACTTCTATTAGGCTTTGTCGTTCCTGCCTCCGATCGCTGCCATGTGAAAGCACGAGATCGTGTAGGTGGGCTGTCGGTTCCTTGGTTTCCCTCCGCTTCGTCCTCAGTCCACCACTGTACTTTGCACTACCATTCCACCATACAACCTATCAAGCAGTCTCGCACGATGGCGACTGCACCAACGGACCACCCCAGTCGCTGCCCTTTCCTTGAGCTTCCGACAGGGCTTCGACTGGAGATCTACGGTCACCTCGGGCTACACGATACTTTGAAGCTACAGCAGGTTGTGGTGCTTGACAAGCAAGGTCAGCTCCGCTTGAAGGACAAGTCAACACGCACACCGATGCTCTCAATCTGCCACATCATTCGCAATGAACTCCAGCCACTGCTGAACTCAGTCGCCTTCCATGCTATCATTATCGATGGACTGCATCTTAAGACCGCAAAGTCCGCAAGTGGACATCAACGCCGAGCGCACAATGAGGAGCTCGTGTTACTAAGTAGCTCCACCCACGTCGGCCATGATCGATCGCGGCGGCTACAACCCGCCCGTCGTGATTACACCGCCACACAACAGCGCAGTAACTGCTGACGCAAGCTTCGTTCGCTCCGTTACTTGTAATCATCCTCCGCTCGCATTACTTCCATCACCTCTCTACGCCGGTTTCCATTACCCTCATCTTCGTCATGGCTGAAGCGCCGACCGCCAGTCAGGACCGCTGCTTCCTCCTCGAGCTCCCTTCCGAGCTTCGACTCCAGATATATGGCCATATAAGCGAGGTTACTGAGCACGTTGTATGGCATAGAGTTTTGGGGAATAGAGATGGCGAGCATCGTATTCGTCGGAATTTCCATATACCGCCTCACCCGATGCTTCAGATCTGTTGCACCGTGACTATCGAGTGCAGGCCACTGCTGACACCGGCTCCGCTATGCTGCATCGTGCTCAAGTCGGATGACCATGTGGCCGTCAGCCGTTCCGAGGACGCCCAGCGCGAGCCGGTCTTTTCGCAATACAGTCTCTTGAACCAGAGCGCGCATATTGCGAGTGCACGAGAGATTACGGTCCTCATTGAAAGCGTTGCCGTCGGCTCCACCGCCTCTTCGGAGAACGCACGCTTGCTAGATGCTGTCTTCGCCACCTTTAGAGCCATCGCAAGGAATAGCAAGGTGGAAATACTGATCGTCAAGATCAAGGAAGGCAAACCCGCATTCTGTAATACTGCTTGCGAGATCATCGCCGCACGCCGATATCCAGGAAAAATCCAGATCGATGTGGAAGCGAGAGGCTTGAGCAGGGGCATGCTGAAGATGTTGGAGGACTTCCAGAGGTAGGGTGACCCAAATTCAATGTCCCGACGCTTTGCTGACCTTGCGACAGAGAGCATGAGATCTCGATGATAGCCTAAGCGATACACTAGTGACCTGGAGGACGGATAATGCACGCTTGCTGCGGTGAGTGCGGTGATTTAGGTGCGGAATCGTAAGCTTGCGGCTGGTGACTAGATGATGATCATGGGAAGGATACTCCTGCAATCGCGTCAAGTCGTCCCACAAGACCTCATGAAAATCCCCTCCAGATCGCGGTATCTTGACCTAAGTCACGACAACCTGCTCGCGTAACTCCTTTGACGTCGTCCAATCCCTCATCCCTCATCCTCCCCCTCCTCCTCACCATACATCTCCTCCGCCCTCTCCTCCGCCTTACTCTTCTTCACTTTGCCCTCCTGCGCCGTACTCTGTACATCCTCCTCCATCTTCTGCGTCAAGAAGACGTTGATCTCTGACTGCAACTGCGCGGTCTGCTCGCGGAGAGTGGCGAGATATGTAGTCTTCTCCGCTGTTGTGGCTGACGTCGAGGCCGGGGCGGGCAGAGGGAGGTTGAAAGCATGGGTGGAGCTGGAAGAGGCGTAGTGGGCTTCCATTATCATCTGTGAGTCATGCAGTGCTAAGGTGTGTGAAGATGAGTTGGATTGACAGCCACATGCATGTCAGGGATTAAAGTCGAAAGCGTAGATGTCGATGTCTTGGCGAAGATCGGGACTGGGCGGTAACTTGATCAAGTGCTTCACCCGAGACAGAGAGCACAACATGGCATATACGTTCAACCATTTCGAGGTCACGAGTGAGAATAGTATCTTCTTCGCCATATAACAGTCCACCAAGCGGCACAGCCAGCCTGCTCCACCCCGAGCTTTTGGTACCCGCTAGGTCTCATCCAAGATCGTGCACCAAGCCACCATCCATATGTTCCTCATATCTCACGTCGAAGTCGTTCCAGTCATATCTACCATCAGCGAAATGGCGTATCACGCTTGTTATCGTCCTCGGAAGAAGTCCTTGATCTTCGACCCCGTCTGCCCGTTCGTGGGCTCGAGCAGCACACTGCGCTCGTAGAGTTCCTGCAATAGGGGTCAGCACTTTGCCATGTCATATCAAGTCATTGTACGCTCACCTCTTCTTCATTCGTGATCCTCCCCTCAAGCACCAGCTTCCGAATTTGCTCTCCGCTATGCGGCGTGCTCAAGCCTCTGTAGCTGACTCCTTGAGCTCTTTGTAAGCTGACAATGACTTCACCCATGACCTCGAACTTGCGCCAATTGATTCTTCGCTCACTATCCGCCCCATTCTCGTCGCCGAGGAATGTCTTGTTCCCCTCCTCCGCGCTCACAAGGTCCCTGCGATGTAAGGGTATGTAGGGGATTCGCTCTGAGGCAGAGTTCTCCCACGCTGTACGATACGCGCCGTGGGAGCGGGACGGCGACATGAGGATCTCTAGACTGCTCCAATCCTTTCCTGCTGAGGCTGGGATGAGGTCCCGCGTCGCTTGCAGCCTGCCAACAGAACTCGATCGAATACCAGCAATGAACGCACCAACAGCGTTATAGTTATTCAGCTCCCTCAGCTTCCGCGCGACCTTCATCATCTTCTCCAGCATCAGCGCGCGATGTTTCGGCTTATCGCGCAGTAGAATATAGTTCTTCACCCACGCTGCAAGATGGTTGAAATGCGCTATCATTCTATCAACGTTGACAAGGTTCTTCCATTTGTGCGTGCTGTTCGCTTTTAGCGAGACGTGCCGCACTAAGTCGCGAGGCCGGATGGAGGAGAACATGATCCAGTCCATGCGCGTGAGTTCTTTAGCGATTGTCTCGTCGGAATATTCCATTAGCATGCGCCATTCGATCTTCGTCAGAGCGTGCGTTGGACGTGGGACGAAGCTTTGAGCTTGCCGTTGCGCGGCTTCGACGTTTTGCATTAGTTGTGAGGAAGTTGTTGATGAGGCGGAGGTGGAGCGGATGGTGTCTGCGCCTGCTGTGATTGTAGTACTGGCATCGTCGCCAATACTGACATTGTCCGGGTAGATGAAGTTCTCATCGTCAATCAACGTGCTGGCCACTGAAGTCATCGTCCACCGATCCGAGTTATCGGTACCGGCTTCGCGGTCTTTGTCAGTGCATGCCCAATTGGTGTCGTCATCTTCGTGGACCGATTCGAGACCTGTGCTCATCTCTTTGCCAGCGACGTGGTAGATCGATGTGGTCGAGATCTTAGCTATGAACATCCGGACTCTTCGGCGAGTTTTCTGATATGCGAAGTCGCCAGGGTAGTGGCTGATCCATTGATCCATGACCGTCAAGAAGCGGAGTCGGGCCACTGTCTTCATCATTGCTGGGAGAGATTCTCGGTCGAGAGCATTGTAGCGATCGACTACAGCTTCTAGCAGCCGCCCAGGAGCAGCGAATTTGCGGTACAACGCCAGGAATATCACCACAAACTTCTCGTCTGCTTTCGATATCGGCTTTGCAAGCAGACGATCCACCAACTGATCAAAGGTGGCTCCGTTCTCAGACAGCTGCGGCGTAGGCTGTGCTGCACCATGTCTTGCGGGAGGAGTTTTATCGTCATCGTACGATGACTCTGCAGAGCCGGACACGCTATCAGTCTCTGATCCATCAAGGAAAAATGTGTTGTGAGGCTCCTCGCTCGCCTCTCCGGGCACTCTTAACCGATCGTGCCCATACCCAGCTAAGCTAGAGTCATGCCGCGAGTGCGCTGCCTTGTCCTTGTTGAGACTCATCGCGTACTCGGAGCTCGCGCGTGCGTGTCCAGCAGGCGGTCTCGGCGAGACAGGCCTGATGGCATTCGACTGCGCTCGCCGTCTGTTTGTCGAGGATGCCCGTGATCGATCCGTGTTTGCGCCATGCACAACAGCCTTCACCATTGTGAAGACCGCATTCCTGTAGCTCTCCGGAACTGACGGCGATGTCTGCAGTGTGTGCAGACCTCCAACCTGTTGCTTAGCAGCAATTTCGTACTTCGCCGGCGCCACCTCTCGCTCGGCTATGGGTGTGTCACATTTGCAAGAGATGAGTATAGATGGCAGAGGCGCCTTGCTGATCGCGGAAAGTGTCTCAGGCACATATTCCACGCTGCTTCGGTCCTTCACATCATACAACGTCAAGACACCATCTACCTTTGGCATCATCCTCTCTGCGATGGTCTGAGGCCAGCTAATCGCATCGTCATCCTCGTCAATCTCAACATCGTCGATCGGGATCTCCAGCAGTCGCACCAGATACACAGTCCCGTCATACGGCAGCTGCCTCTCAATAGCCCTCTGACTCGCCGGCATAGGCAGATCCATAGCTCGCTGCATGAACGTCGTCTTGCCCACATTCTCGGCTCCTACCACAGCAATATTGATTTCCGTCAAAGGCTGTGCCAGATCCGGACTCCGGAAAGGTTCGTACTGCCGCACTGCACCCACAACCCCAGCAACCTCGTCCTCATCTTGCCCATATTGTGAGTACCTGGTCGTGACCACCGGCGGCGGCCGATGCCCGGTCACTCTCGCGTTGATACCAGCGTCCTCCCCCTCCTCCCGCATCCCAGGCATGCCCCCATCATACCCACTGCCTCTCCGTCGCTCCACCAGCGGCGCAGAGTTTGTCCGGGACGTAAGAGCTGGTCTCTTCAAATCCGCAGCAGTGCTCTCCACCCCGGCCTCCAAGGGCTTCAAGCTCGATCGCCGCGACGAGGACCCTGTATACTGCGTGCTCTTCGCCTTGTCCCGACGCTCGCTGTTCTTGTAGCTATTCTCAGCTACATTGTTCGCCCTGGAGCCTCGGCGAGAGTCGCGTCCTGAGCTCATGGCGCGGCTGTGAAGCCGCCGGTCGTGCCGTGTTCGTAGCCAGCTCTATTGTAGTCTCTATGTGCTGCAAAAGATATGCTCCAGTGTGCACTTCCGCGATAGAGCTCCCGCCATTGCCTGTGTGCCTTTTGCGATATGCACTGACTGTCACGACCCCATACGCGTCCAAACAGGTCCAGCCCGTGTAGCCTTGCTCCTCTCCCGCCCAACCCAGCAGCCACAGCAAGAAAGCTACGCGCCTACCCGTGCCAGCAAACGAGTGTCCCTTGCCAGAGCAGTCGTACCTCTGTCGTCACACGTAGCGCAGAATACCGACACCAAGGTAACTTCGCAAACTCACGCCCTCAAGTCTCTGCCCTCGGCTGCAACGATAAAGCTACAGTACATGTGCCAGCCACAAAAGGCACGCCTACATAACAACAAGTGAGGTTCCTCCCTCCCACTTTCCTCGGCGAATCATGGATTTCGGCGCACGATGGCCCCATGCAATTGGTAGCGGCGCAGAAGACACCCCTGCAAGTCTCCTCGGCTTGTATATACGGCTCCACTTGCCTGGCGCGGTCGAGACGAGGAAATGCGATCGAAGTGGGATGGGCGATCGGGGGACTTCCGATGGGGATGCGAGACTGGGGAGATTCTGTTTTGCTTTGCTGTGATGGGGACGCGAGGTGAGAGAAGATCTTGATGTGGTGTTGCGCGTGGCCTAGGCCCATGATATGCACAGGCCATGGGAGGAGCTTGGGAGTCTCACGACAGTACATCTGGGACATGAATCGCTGGCTGTCAATAAGCGATACCATGACTTGGCGATGCCGTGCGATACAGATCGTACGCGAGTCTGAACTGCTATGGCTATGTACACGGTACTTATCGACGTATTCACAAGCCCTCCATGTCTACACCACCCTCTCACCACACCGCCCTCCAAACCAACCCCAACACCTTCACCCCAACAAAACACCCCACCCCAATCCCCGCACAACCTACAAGAAACGTCCTCAAATTCCTCCTCTCAACCGCACTATAATCCTGCTTCTCCTCCTCACACTCCCCCCTAAGCGTCACAGTCTCATACTCCGGCACATACTTGAACTCAAACAAGCTCTCCTTGCCCTGCAACCCATACTTCGTGTTAACAATAATATCAAAAAACACCTTCTTCAGCAGCTTGATCTTTGACCGGTCCCAAGAGGGTATGGAGCGGTATGTGTACGCGAAGAAGCAGAAGAACATGCACTGCCCGGCCATGAGGCAGGTGTAGTAAGGCGATACGCGAGGCAGGCCAAGCTCGTCGCAGAGTTCGTTGCCGTTTAGCCAGCGGGCGGAGGCCGTGAGGAAATCGGCTGAGGCGTAGCCTGGGGGTTGGCCTTCGAGGGACTTGATGATGTTGTTTGCTAGGACTTTGCTGGTGGGCGTTGGGTGGATCTCGTAGAGGAGGAGGGCTTCCATGACGCGTTTTGCTTGCGCGGGTGTTTCGAAGAAGCCTTTTGTTGGGCAGCCGATGACGTGCCCGATGTAGCGCCAGAGGGCTATGTAGTCTACCTTTTCTTGCTCGCGCATGACGAGACCTTGGCGCGGGAGGGAGAGCCAGATGAGGGTCGAGGAGAAGGTGGCGATGGTGGCCATGGAGTCGAGGTCGTTTATGGGGATACCCCATTCCGCTACGTTATAGTAGCCTGGTCTTGCTTTCTCGAGAGCGAGGATGCGTTGCCGGACGGCGACGTGCAATAGTCGGACTCGCAGAGTTGAAGCGAAGCCATCACCACCCGGCTGTATGCTCTCGAGGCTCTTTGTACATTGCAGAATATGCTGGGTTGTTTCAAACAGTCGACCTCGTGCAACCTTCGTCGAGAAGCCTCCTGTCCGTGCCAACGTTTCTACTACACGTGCTGCGCCCATCCCGCCGAGTAAGGACTGATAGGCCAGACCGGTGAGACATGCGCCGCCGTAACGGTAGAAAACATCCTGCCCTCGTTCTATCTGCGCCCAATCTACCCAATCGGGAACTGTGTTCACTTCTCGCCAGAAGTCTGCCAGCAGCGGGTCTGTTGGTGCGTTGTCGCGGAGTATGGCATAGAGGTCCCGCCGGGGAGACTTGGTCGCCTCTTTCTCATCATCTCGTATTGTACTATCGGATATCTCGGGGTTCTTCTCGGATGCTGGATGCCTACTACTGTTCCTGGGAAGGTCTTTCTGTCGTGGCGGCGAAATCTCGTTTAGTCGATTCAGCACTGCTTCGCCTCGCTCGTCGTAGGAGTGCTTTAATGGTTCGCATGTCGTCGGTGTGAGGTGCTCGGGTGAGAATTCGAACTTGAAGCCCCAGGCTCTGTGCAATGGTAAGCAGAGTCCTTGTGGCGTTGACTTGACATGTGACAGTCCTTACCTTTTGGTGTTTGGGGTATCGCGCGTGAAGGGATTAGGCCACGCCATGCAGAAGAAGCGGTGTTGTGACTATGTACGTGAGCGGTTAAGGAAACGACAGTAGAAAAGGTATGTACATGAGATGAGATAGTGAATGGGAAATACTTAGGTAGGCTCAGAGTAGTGCATGCCATTGCGGGCGGACGTCGACAACGTCATGGACTGGCCGGTGGAGTAGCCACACCATGATTGTTTCAATATCTCATGAGTAATGCTCGTCCAGGTATGACCGTGGTCGGGAATTCAATGACCTACTCAGAGCGTTACAACAGTGGTGAAGGAGAAGATGTTGGAGAGCGACATTCTTCAGCAGTGCAAGTGCGATGACCTGATGGTGATGGCATTGCGCTCGGGCATCAACCCACCATTGCATGCCGCCTTCCCGAGCAATGTCGAATATGTAATTCTGCAGGTCCAAGATGGCAAAGGAAGGTCTGTGTGTATGAGCGAAGTTAAACAAGATGGGCAAGAGGTTCATGCGAGGTCTGTTCAGTACATTTATCTGCATCGTGGGCGCCAAAGTACCTTCGTGTTGGTGAATTGGAGGTCAGCAATCTTGAAGCCTTAGGCATCTGCCAAGAGTTGGAAGCCGGGTCCCACATCCGACTTTTTGGCTACGCCAAGACGACCACTTCATCGCAGCAAGACGACATTCCTTCGACACTCGCCTACCTCACATATACCTCATTGCGCCCGTGAAGCAACGCCAATCGGTATGTTTCCGGTCATGCAGCCTGGATCTGACGGACGCGGAAAGTGGCAGCAGAGATGTACTGACAGCCCTCACAGTAGCCTTCACGAACCGCAATCATGGGGTACAGACACACAGAGAAGTCCCTCATCTCCATATCAAGCACTCACTGACACCTTCCTAGTATCTCTCGTGATTCACGTCACAAGAGGAGCGCTTCCGGTGCGAAGCGCGCATACTACCGCAAGAAGAGGTATGCATAAACCGATCGCCCTGCCTGCCACTGCCTTGAACGCAAGTTCCTGACATTAGCATCCAGAGCCTTCGAGAAAGCGCGCCAGCCCGCCAACACCCGTATCGGCCCCAAGCGCATCCATTTAGTGCGCACTCGCGGCGGCAACCGCAAGTTCCGTGGCCTGCGCCTCGACAGCGGCAACTTCTCGTGGGGCAGCGAGGGTATCTCCCGCAAGGTCCGCGTCATTGCTGTAGCCTTCCACCCTTCCAACAACGAGCTCGTCCGCACGAACACCCTCACCCGCTCTGCCGTGGTTCAGATCGATGCTACGGCGTTCAGGCAATGGTACGAGGCACACTACGGCAGCAGCATTGGGCGCAGAAGGCAGGCGAAGGGAGAGGAGGCCAAAGAGGAGAAGAAAAGTAAGAGCATTGAGAAGAAGCAGGCCGAGCGTGTGAAGGCTGGAGGCAAGGTCGAGCCGGCGTTGGAGAGGCAGTTCGAGGCTGGTCGTCTGTACGCTGTCGTTGCCAGCCGTCCGGGCCAGAGCGGGCGTGTCGATGGCTATGTGTTGGAGGGTGAGGAGCTTGCCTTCTACCAGCGTGCTATCAGGAAGTAGAGCTTGGGTCGTTGAAGGCTTTGCTGGTATTGATGTTGTTGGCAATGTGGGCACAATGATGGTGACTTGCAACGACCGCAAGCGCAGTGCGCTCACATGGTCGTCTGTCTGCTATTCACGATCGATGGCACCGAAGTCGTCGAGGTGGGACAAGCAGCAGACACGACGGCGCTACGTGTATTGAACAACTCAAATTTCCGTGAGCCTGCCTCGTTATCGTTTCTCGTTAAGCATGTGAGTACTACTCTGATGCATCACCCATCTTCTTCGGAGTGCACTCCTCCGCAATCTCTTCGGCATCTTCTCAAGTGCTGCCGAAAAGTGGTCGTAACTTCACGCCAAGACAACCGTTGCAATCTCGCTTCCTCTCGTGGCGTCAAAGGTTGATGATCTCCAACATGGTTTATTGACAACACCATTCCTGGACGCCACGGCGTACTCGTCGACTCGCGCAGTTTGTAGAGTAAGGGCGCGTATCTCGAGGAGCTCATGAGACGAAGCAGAGAGATACGACTTGCTACATCACGCCTCAAGCCGGATACTCAAGATCTGAGATTTGCGAGAGCGCGACTTCATCTCAAGTCAGCCCCAAAATCTCATTTCACCCACCCCTTGATCCGAGCTTCCCTTCCTTTCCATCTACTTCCCCATAGGGCCAACAGAAAATGGCAGCGCTAGCACATAGCACGCATCGCTTTTGGCTAGCACCTCACATGGCGCCTTTGCGACGGCTACGCTTGTAGATTAGGCGTGGAGAGCCTTTCACGAAATGCTAGGGTTGGCTGCACTGCTCTTCGCGTTTGTGTGAGTGCTTTCTGTTTGTCTACCATCACGCTCTTTTGAGATCATTCTGTCGTTTTCTGGTGGTGCTTGTTGGACGTTGCGAGAGAGTGGAATATTTGCTGAAGGGAGCTTTACGGTCTTTCAAGGTGTCTGTCTTTCACTAAGGTCGTGTAATTGTGGTCTGGAGAGACCACGTCCGTTCGTTCATATCTGGGGAAGGAGAAGCAGACGAGAGGGGGGTAATAGCGACCAAGATCGCATAATCAGTCCGACGACACATGTTCGCGATGGCACCACGATCTGCCATCTTCTACAGCGCGCTGCTGTTCAGCGCAACAGCTTTCGCAGCGCAATTTTCGAACACTACAACCACGGCCCAATTCATAGGGTCTGCAAAAGGCTCACCAATCGAGGAGGCTACGCAGACGAGTCTGGAGGTCCCAAGCACGTCGCCAGCGGAGACCGTCATCACAACGACGTATAGCGAGCCGGCTGCAGTGCCAGCCACATTGTCAACGTCTTCGACTTCGCCGACGTCGTATGTGCCTACTACCTCGCAGTTGACCACGACTACACCAGTCACCACTCCAGACACA
>KZ111142.1:740796-768864 GCA_002077045.2 Rachicladosporium sp. CCFEE 5018
GCACATACTGGTGCACACCTTCTTTGACGTCGATAGTAGCACCCGTAGTCCAAGAGAGCAGGAATGGTTGAATCAGCGGCGCATCAGTGACGGAAGGGTGGGTCGTGCCTTTTGCAGTCAGGAACCAGGCAAGCTTCTTGCGGTCGGCGGTGATACTCTCGACTAGACCTTTGACGACTTCGAAGTGAGGTCTGCCGTGGAAGATAGACATCTTGGATGACCACGATTGAGAGTGCACAACCACCACTGGTACGTCGATGTCATGGTTTAGTGGCCCAGACGACTTGCCAGGATCGAGGATGAGTCCGCCGACGAAAGGAAGCGCGTGACTCGGTGCACCTTTGAGCGCCTGAAGAGCCAGCGTAGCGCCGTAAGAATGCCCGCCTACGACGATGCGCTTCAGGTCGAGCCTGCTTCGCCACTCCGGCAGGACTTGGCCCTCATGTCGAGGATTGTTGTTAAAGATCTCGAGCCCTTCGCCTGCATTGATACGGCGTAGGACGTTCACGCACTCTTCCACCTCCGCCTGTCGCATATCAAGCTGCAGCATCTTGAGCTTCGGACCATCCGGCGAAGGCTGCAGCTCCGAGGCGCCAAAGTGCAGTAGCTGCTTCATAGTGCGGTTTCTCAAGAGTATCGTTCCTGGTCCACTGCCATCGCGATGCTCGAGTGCTGCCACGACGAAGCCTCGAGACGCAAGCTCAGCGCAGTATTGCGTGTAGCTCGTTCGACTAGACGCCTGGCCGTGTGAGAACACGATCACAGGGAATTTTGGTAATCCGTAGTCGTCATCCGGTTGCTCGTCTTGGCCATGATACTCCCTGCTCGACTGGACGGTGCCGTGCATCTTCACGTCGACCATTGCGGGGACTTCAGTCCCACCAGCTAGACTCCATAGTCCGAGGCCGATGAGCTTCTTGGTGAACCAGTTGTGCGAGTGTGCGAACTTCGCATAGCCCTCGGCATGAAGTCCAATTGGTCGGGGAACCCATAGATGCTTGTCCTTTCGGCTGATCTCGCCTTTCGTGGCCGGGTAGAAAAGTGAGAATAGCACAGTGTCGACTTCAAAGGCAGGGCGGGAAGTGTCCTTGTAGGTCACATCGCCAATGCGTCTCGGGGGCGTGACAGGTACCTCGAGATCAACGGTCCCCACATCGTACTCGCCGGTGTATTCCGGGAGCTTTGAGCTGAGCAACGGCATCCCGTGAGAAACGCAGTAGACAACGTAGAAGACAGAGAGCCCAATGAACCAGTATCGCATTCGCTGTCTCCTAAGTGTCGTCCAGACCAGATGAATCAGCGACATGGCCGCGGGAAGCGAGGGTACGTCAACACTTGTATCGAACCATCACTGGAATCAATGCATGTTGACTTTCAGGTGGGGCCAAATCGGCGTGTCGAAGTGACTTATGGCATGACCAGTACATGAGATCGCATTGAGATGCCGGTGACAGCCACAAGGCTACGCAATCAAAGAAAGCTTGTGTAGCGTGGCGCGATCGCGATCAATGCTTGGTCATGCAGGGAATGTCACCACCACTTCTACCAGTGACACTCTATCCTCTCTTTCATTCACATTCATCTCCCTTTTCAATTTATCTCTTTCAGACGACATGGCGGCGAGAGACGCTCACAAGGCGGGTCGTCGCGGCTTCGTGCAAGCTGTGACAACATGTCCACCACCTTTCGGACCCAACAACTTGTTGGAGGCGTACATGCGCACACACTTGGCTGAATGCGCTGGCTCTTGGCCCCAATTGCGATCGCGAAGCCGAGACGTGATATATCCTACTTGTCGCGAGTGAAGTCGCACCATAGATCAGAATAGCGGTGATCTAATAGCACACAACTGACTCGAAGTAGTCACGCTCGCAGCTTTCTTACGATGTCAGTCGATCATCTAACAAATTTGGCTGAGTGAAAGAGCTGGGTGTCCGTCCTGTCGGAGCGCAGCAGTCGATGTCTTGCGATCTTGCGCGCCGCTGACTCCAATACTGACGTTGCTGCTCACTGATTGGCGCGCAAACGTTTGAGGCCGCCTTGTGTGCTAAAAGGCTCTCAAATAGAATAATGTGGCGTACGTGCGCCTCTTCGCGACCGTGGAACCCCGTACACTCACGCAATCGCTCTGGAGACGACGCTGACCCTGCAGCGCTCAGGATACCAGCTCTGGTCGATGGTACGAAAGTTACTTTACAACTCGCAGGCTTGAAACGGAAGTCTAGGCCGTGATCAATGCCACAGCATCTGTGCTTCGATTCGATTCCTGAATACTGATTTTGCGAACGTAGAGACATCGCTCGACCGTAGTCCATGCAAGATAGACACTTTGGGCGAAGGGGTACATCCCATGCGCTGCAGTTCACCTACGCATTCAGCCAGTGCACTTCCATTCCCGGCGGAGGCGCTGGGCTGTGGCAGCTCATTGGCCAAAGCGACGTCGTGACCTGACCATAACCTGATGCGCCGGCTTCAAGGACATGAAAGCAAAGACTCGGTAATATCACGCTACAGATGTCGCAGAAGTGCGTTTCCAAGTACGCTGAGCGTGTATTGCCATCCTCATGCTCGTCTACTCGAGGTTCGATGGGTCGGCCTCGAAAGCCAGTCAGCTTCTGAAATACACAATAGTATGCAAACGGCCATCCTAACGCACACATCCGTTCACTCACTGCTGACCCTGGCGTACGGAAAGGGTCAAGCCATGCTTGAGGCGGCCTCCACCACTCACGGGGTGCATTCCGGCTTGCCTGATCGCGACCGCCTTGCAACGCGTGGTGCATTATCTCAACGGCGCCAACTGTGCGGCCGCACACACCGACGAGCAGGCAACACTGTTCGGCCTCGGTTTGCTATTCTTGGCGTGGTGTCGTGAGCGACGCTCGGTATCATCAGGAACGAGGTATATATTGGGATGAGCGACTGCCATGGCGGCATCAGCTGCAGGTTCCACATTCGCTTTGTTCCTCCTTTCGATCAAAATCTCTTGCTCGCAACTCTTACAGCTTTTGTCTGTCTGAACAACCAGTTGACTTTCAAAGATGCCTTCCGTAGCCTACGACAGCACTCACGCGCGGTTCATTGCTCGCGCCATATTCAGAGGCCTATTCTTACTGCTCGGGCTCATCTCCGGCTACTGCCACTCCCTCTACATCAAGCGCCAGATTCTCTGACACAATGGTCTTCCTCCACTCGAAGCAGCAGGCTGGCTCGCAGGTCCTGGTATGCTGTTACAGCCCTGGCGTTATCTACATCGCGTATCAAATCCTGGCGGGTGGCTGCTCATGGTTGCGATCCCTTTGGCTGCTGTCGTCGCGGACTTCGCGTCTTCGACAATTCGATCTCAAGACACTTTGGCGCAATGCCCTTTCGGCACCGGTCTTGTGCTGGATCTTTCAGGGAACGAGCTCTTCCATGGTCCGCCGCGGAACGGCCGGTCCACTTCCGTCGCTGGTAACGCTCAGATCAATAGTCGCAACAATGGCTGCTCCATGGGTATCTTCGTCAAAGCCAACACCGCCCCTCACTTCTGCGCTGCGGACGAAGACCTGTATGGGACTTGGAACTGCACGAATGTGCAAATGGACATCACATATCCATACGGAACTCAATCCGAGGACGAGGTCGCCAGGGATCTGTCTGCGCGCAACCTACAATGTGAAAGTTCGAGCTACGCGCGCACATCTGATAGCCAAGGGCTCTGGACTCACCTCGTCGTACTCAGCTCCCCTCAAGCCGATGACGCCAAGCAACCCTTCGACGTACGAGTCTCGGTCGACACAGCCCTCAACTACACCGGCGATTAGACATTGCAAAGCTATCAGTGGTCCATGCACGCACCCAAGGCTGCTGCCATCTCCAGCAACATCCCAAGCGCCAGCACGCTTCTGGACTGGAGTAAACTGATCCAAGGGAACCTCTACAACGGTGCCGACACGCCGCCTGTAAATGATGTTGAGGACACGTTAGTATGGCTGCTCAACTCGCTCATCATGGTCGCCGGCGGTAGCAACTACTTGCTCTCCCCGCCGCCAGCAGATCACACTACGCAGGGCTGTATCACGCAAATCACCTACATCCCACCTTGGGTGATCTACCTGGCACTCGCCACGGCTGCTAGCCTAGTGCTGGCCACCGTCGTTACCTTCTACTTTTGGTGCACTCTGCGCTTCAACCCCAACCGAGCTGCAGTGGAGGATGCGCCGACCAATCTATACACATGGATTCGGCACGCGGCGACGGAGAGTCGGTCCAGGGGCGAGGGAATCGTCAAGGCAGTGTCGTGGGGTGCTTTGCAGGACTACAGAGTTGTTCGTGGTAGCGCTGGCGGTGTAAGCCTTGTCGGGCTCGCGGAAGAGATGGAGCCGCTTCATCGAGACGTGGGAACAACATTTAGTGGGTAATGGTCTTCATGTCAGCGTGCTAGCCAAATAGCTGCTTACGATGTGGTAGTAGTGATCTAGACTACACTGCAGCTAGCTCGCCATACTTTTATTGCTCTGTCGCCAACGAAAGCCTGATCGCCTCCTGGAGTTCGGGATCATTGAGCTCCTCCGCTGCCTCGTCGATCTTCCCGTCGCCCTGCTCTTCATCGTTGCCCTCCCCCTCCTCCTCTTCCTCACTGCTCCATCCCTCGTCATCTTCGGAAACAATGTATACTTCCTTCCCCATCTTCTCAGCCTTCTCCTCAGCCCCTTCAGCGAGCATACAAA
Source organism: Rachicladosporium sp. CCFEE 5018 (assembly GCA_002077045.2). NCBI lineage: Eukaryota > Fungi > Ascomycota > Dothideomycetes > Cladosporiales > Cladosporiaceae > Rachicladosporium > Rachicladosporium sp. CCFEE 5018. The sequence continues at coordinate 745,509 of KZ111142.1, forward strand.
GGCTGTCCTTCCTCGAGCTCAGGTAGAACGACAAGTCCAGATCCGGATGCTTCTCCTTCAACGACCTGTACCGTCTCCTTCTCTCCACATCCCCCTCCCGTTCCCGCCAATACGTCGCAACAGCCTCATCCCACCCCTCCCCCAAAACCTGTCCGTACACCTTCCTCGGCTTCTTGAACTCACCAGCAAGATCGCTGCTGTCCGTCACATGGAAAAGCAGATGAACATTCTCAGTCACGTCACTCCCCCAAATATACTTCATCATAGTCGGCGTCGGCTCGCTGTCAATCCACAACGCGAGCGCCGTGTACTGAATATCCTCGCGCTGATTCGTATCCCAGTACTTGCGTATCGCCCGTCTGAAAGCTTTGAGGTGAGCAATGTGGCTGGCCGAGTACTACCTGCCAACTGGATCGATCGAGGTGGCGATTTTGTACCACAGGAACCGGCCTTGAATACGCCATTCCAGGACTCGGTGCGAGCGTTCGAAGGCTTTGGCCTCGTCGAGGGCTTTCTGCTGCGCAGGTGCGGCACTCTCCGCGACGTTCTCCTCGCCTTCCTCTAATGCTTGCTTGTTGGCGCGTCTTTCGGCCAAGATCGCAGGAAGTGAGAGGTCGTAGCGTTTGTTCAGACTTGGGTGGACAGGGTCGTGCGGACTAACGGACGGAGGTGAGACTCGCCTCACTCTCTCCGGACTCGTCGCGCTGCTGACTTTGCGCAGCGAGGAGGGCGACTCTGGCTGCATGAACACGCCATTGAGGCTAGGCTTTGGCTTCGGACGATTTGGCACTGCCATGGCCTTTTTGGCGATCAGTCGCCCTAGTAGGGCGCCTCCATCGATGATGTCGGACAAACGGTTGGCTAGCTTGGCAGGGATGCGTCTAGAAGGCTGTCCCGTACGATCTACAGAGTCGTGACGATCTGGGTTAAGACCGGGCGGAATGGAAGGGAGCTGTCTGTGACCTGGTCTTGGGCTTGGTGGTGGCATCGACGAAGCATCGGTCATGCCCGTGTCTTCTGCTCGCGCCTCGGCGAGACCGTCGATGGTCCCTGTAACAACGTGATCCGGTACAATATCATCCAGATTCTGTTCGGTGAACACAATAGGTTTCTCTCCCCTGGATGACGGTCTCGGAAACCGCTCGAGCAGGGGCATATCATCGTCGACATCGATCGGATTGCTCATCAGGCCATTGGACGATGGTGCCTTGCGACGACTTTGAGGTCGGAAGGCGGTCTTCTGACCCACGATATCCCGGGAGAGCGTTGATGCGCCCGAGCGCTGCAGCATCAACATATCGTCGTCGACATCCGTCGGGTCGCTCATCAGTCGAATTGGCGCAGGAACCTGGCCGTAGCTCTGGGTGGGAAAAATGCTCTTCTGTCTCATCGTCTCTTGAAACGGTGACGGAGCATCGTCCATTATCACATCCTCGCTGCCCAAATTGCGAAGCGTGGCGACATCCTCTACATGCTTACTCGAGGGACCCACTTCGGTGACAGTCACCTCGAAGCCATAATCAGACGCCCGCTCCCGCGTCCTGCGAATCGCGAATACATTATCTCGCGATGATGGACGTCGTGTTGTCGGCGAAATGGCGTCTCCCTCAATAGACTTCCGTGGCAAGCCTGCAGACGAAGACGCAAACCCAGAGCCCTACCCCTGATTTCCCCTAAGCGTCGCGAAAGCATCCCCTCTCGACACCGGACGCTGCGTCATTGGCGAGATCACAGCGACATCGGTTGGCGCATCCATCGCGGGAACATACAAGGCAGCACTTTCCTCGCTGCCACGACCGAAAATACTCAGAGGCTCCGGCGGGAACTCAGCGTCAACATCGTCATCCTCCGTCCCCGTACTAGCGTCTGCGCTTCCCTGGTCTTCACGCCCGAACGCAGGCTTTCGCTTCAGCGTCGGTCTCGGTGGCGGCAATGAGTGTACGACCCTCAGATTACCCATCCCAACAACTTCATCCTTTGTACCAACAGTCCTCACCTGGGGATTCAACGGCTGTCCAGTGTGATGAGGCGGTGGCATGCGACTCCCTGAGCCGAAGTTCATGATACCAGTAATGGCGTCTTGTTCGCTCATTTCGGGAACGCCGGGAGGTAGCTCTGGACGTTCGTAGAATCTCGAGCTGGCGGGTTGGCCTGGCCTGGAGTTATTGGTCGGGGATGGCGGAGGGCTAGTCGAGCCGGAGCGGTATTGGGAGGGCGCCATGGTGTGGGGAGTGAGTGAGAGGTGTTGCCCGAGGAATGTGAGCGATAATTCGTTTGTAGTGAGCTGTTCTTAGCGAGATCGTGAGCTAGTCTGCTGCGAAGTGATGGATGTTGATGATAGCGAAGTGTGATGAGGTGTGAGATGGATGTGCGACGCTGCAGATCTTGATCTGATCAAGAGATGAGTAAGTGGCAGTCGTCGCGCAACAGATGGACTTGCTCCTAGACTCATCGTAAGCCTGCATCGGGGTAGGTGCAGCACGGTGGCGATAGCGACTGTGAAGAGCCGTCGTTGTGGCAACTTCGCAAGACTGTGCTGTATGCTCGTAGGGATCGCATATACCGACTGTGAGTGAATTCAAGTTACTCGGATATGGCCCTCGTGTCCAAGTATTGCTAGTGCAGACCGTGCGAAAGCGCTGTGGAACGCATGCAGATCGCGAGGAACGCAAAGAGATATTTTGAGAGGCTGCGAAGAAGTACAGAGGGACTCGTAATGGCATATCCAAGATTTATGTAGCGATGTATAGCTCACGGTACCAGCGGCGCCGCTGGCTGATCCCTTAATGCGCCGTTCACTGGCCGCGCATTCACCGCCTCGGACAGTGAAGGGCGGAAGTAAATGATATGCACCTGTGATCGTGTTAGAATAATACCTCGAATGCTCATGAGAATGCCAGCACGCACCTCTTTGTCCACCGCAAAAGCCAGTCTCGTGCCATCTGCACTCCAGCTCAGCGCAGGCTCTCCACCACCAATCTCGCTCTCATCACCGTTCACGTCTCCGTTCGCGACGACATCGTGCTCCACAAGTGGCGGCCGCCATGTCAGCAGCGGACGCTCAACGAGTCGAGTAGTTTCTCGCGCATCGTCGACGACCGCCCATATTCGCACGATATCCACGCCTGCGACAGCAAGGACACGAGCTTCATGGCCCCACGCTAGTGCGCGTACAGGCTCGGAAAGCTCTAGCATACCCAGCTTGGCAGGGCGAATATCTGGTTCGCCACTACTGGTAGAGTAGACGAAGCAAGTTCCGTCTTCGCAGCCGACTGCAAGCCTGCCAGGGCTTCCTCCAGCTTGTCGAGGCCGATGGTCAGCCAATGCCATACACGTCGGCACTGCGTCGAAACGTTCATCTACGAGCAACTCGACAGGTGCATCTCTAGACTGCAGCTGTTTCTCGTCGTAATCAATTGTAATGGCGAGGCTCCGGTCATTTGAAGACAAGAACACCAAGCACTGCCCACTGCGACAATATCGACCATCAGTCCAGTCCGTGGATCCTGAGACGAGGTCGTGACCACTTGTCGTCAGATTATGTTGCGTTAGACTTTCTGACCTGGGCTCGTGCTCGTCTTCGCCAGTGGCGTGGAAATTATAGATCCTCGACATGCCGTGCGCGCCAGCGACCATGATGAATGAGTCGCTCACCCACTCTGCACTTAAGACCGCTGTGTCTATCAGTGCCCATGCTTCAGGCTTGCCACGTACGACGTGATCCACTTCCTCTGTCACGCTCTTGAAGATCTGCACCAGACTCCGCTCCAGATTACTTTGCAGCACCAGGATATGTTCGGCGTTCGGACTGTAGCTGACATGTAGAGTTGTTCCTTGTGGCTCAAGCAAGTGAGGCTCGAGAAGGTATTCTACGACACCAAGATCCAGGCCATGACTGATGAGCGTTTGCTTGGGTATAGGTCCTGCAGCGGGCTCAATGTGCTCGACGGCGTATACATATATCGGATCTGTAGGATGCCACGCGCTGGCCACGACGATAGAATCTGGCTTCAGTGAGGGCAACTCGATGGGACCAATATCTGGCGCGGGACCATCGAGAGCTTCGGGTATGGCATAAAGGTCAGAGATGTTTTGCCCAGCCACGCGTAACAGATCGGACCCTCCAGGTCGAGTACTGGGCTTGAATTTGCAGTGCATGATCTGAGCCGAAGGGTTTGCCACGGTAAAGCTAAGCGTGCTTGTCTTGGGTCCAGTGGCAAAGTCAGTCTGTACCAGTACGTCCATGCTATCGTACCGCTCCGGTATGGTGACAGCGACATCGTCAGACGCAGCAGCTGGACTGACGACCTCTCCATCAGCATCTTCATTCCCGGACGAGGACGCAGCATCGACGTCCATTGCGTCCCTGTCACCATTGACATGCACATCATCGTCTCCATGCCCAGTCCGTTGCCTCTTGGGCGCTGGTGTCGGAAAGTCATCCTGTACTCGCGCAGTCCCTCCAGTAGAAGCGCGTGGTCCGACCTTTCTCTTGCCTGAGCTTAATGGCCTGGACGCCTCCCTCTCCCTTTGAGGCGGTGCTTGCTGCCATTGCTCGTCCACTTCCACACTCTCCCTCGGCAATCTCGCGTCTCCAGTCAAGTTCCATCGATGCTGGCGCTCGTTCCTACCGATGCGCGCCTGTAGCTCGTCGTACCTGAGCCCGCTCTGTATTACCGAGACCAACTCGCCGCGCTCTACTGCAGGCGCGAAGGGTAGATCTTCGGCGTCTTGGAACTCGCGCGGGCGATACCAGTCCTTGGCGAACATTCTGGCGCTCTGCTCGTGACCGCTCTCTTGTAAGTAGCGGAAGACGAGGTAGTTGATGTGATCCGAGTGGAGCGTGGTCGTACTGGGGGCTGCCATGATCGATCCTGTAGGTTGTGCAGCAGCGCCGGCGTGGCAATACAGGCTACGCGACGTCAAGGCCGGGTCGTCGCGGACGCTGTGATGGGCAGGGTGAGAGGGGAAGATAGACACGAGCTGAGCCAGTATGAGGCTCTGTAATGGTCAAGGACGTGCATTGGCGCATCTCGAATCTACACTTCGGAAGCGGCTGACAGCCGTGCCGAGATCGACGCGACTCTATTTCGCGCTTGCGATCAACACGAACTCCATGCATAATGGCACCTCGAATAAATCTGCCGCCTATCACGCGCGCCCTCCTCCTGATTCTCATCGCCCTCTCCACCCTCAATGCCACTCTGCGCTTCCAGAAGTGGTCGACGAGCACCTCCGCCGCGGACCAAGCCAAGCCTAGCACCGTCAGCTACCTGACTTCCCCACGATGGGCCATCCCCTATCTGGTCTTGATCCCCTCGAAGTCGATCATATACCCATGGACGTTCCTGACAAGCGCCCTGATCGAGAATAACATCGTGTCACTGGCCATCTCTGGAGCGGTCCTATGGTTTGGAGGACGATATCTGGAACGCGCGTGGGGCGGTAGGGAGTACACGAAGTTCGTGCTTTTCGTGACCATGATCCCGAATATTGTCACGTTCTTCATCTACGCGCTATGGCATGGCGTACGGGGCTACTCGCCGCCGAGGTAATACTTTCGCCTGATCCATGTCTCGACCATGACTGACCTCTCACAGCGCAACTCCTATCAACGGCCTGCTCGCGCTTTCCGCCTCCTTCCTCGTCTCGCTCAAGCAGCTCGTCCCAGAGCACACCGTATCAGTCGCGCGATCCATGATCAGCATTCGGCTCAAGCACTTGCCAGCACTTTTTGTGCTAGCTAACATGCTTTCTGGTCCTTTGCTTGGCACCGACACAGCTTTCTGGCTCTCGCTCTTCGGCTTTTACACCGGCTGGATCTACTTGCGCTTCTTCCGACTCGCTGACATCGGCACGGCGGAATCTGCGTCGAGCGCAGAAGGTGCGACAATGCGAGGCGATCCGAGCGAGACGTTTGCGTTCGTGTCGTTCTTCCCGGAGATCGTGCATCCGTTCCTCGCGCCTGTGTGCAACCGTGTGTATGACTTGATGGTGCAGCTCAAGCTCATTAGGCCGTTTCCGGAATTTGATGTGGAGAGCGTGAGCGCGAGCGCGGCAGCTAGGTCGGCAAGCGGTTTGCCTCAAACTACTTCAGCGTCGGGCGACGGCGTAAGGACGATGGAGGCAGAGCGTCGAAGAGCACTAGCGTTGCGTGCGCTGGACGAGCGATTGAACGCTGCTCAGCCAGTGGCGACGCCCAGTGCAGTGCGACCATCTGATGACAGTGAGCCAGCGGCAAAGGAGGCGCAAGCTTAATCGTCTGCGCGACAGCAGAAGCATTGGGCTACGCATCGAGGATGCACCAACAAGCGTGCAACATGCTCGCATTGCGAAAGTTCCACATTTCCACCTACTGAAGCTCACTCATTATTGCGCAGATACCGTCGCGTGCTAATCGCATCATGCCCTATGTTCATATGCCAATCTGGGAATGCAGGTAGGTATGAGCACGTTCATTACTCCCCATGGTTTTTCGAGGCTGCGGTGACATCCTGGCTTTGAGTTTGAACCTCGGCTTAAACACACCAAGCTCTCCACTTCGGGGAGGTCTACAGTTCCTTACACTACGAAACATAACAACACGATTGCACAGATCACACTTACTTTCACAGAATTCACGACTAGCAAAGTATTAGCGTCTATTGACTCTCACACTATTCGACTTTGCTCACGTGTTCGCAATCATGGCTCACGCATCTTCGTCAGCGAATCTGACAACCGCGAACCTCTTCGACTTCAAGGACCATGTGTAAGTCCGATGTCTACCTCCAGCATACACTCGACTGACAATCACTCCAGTGTTCTCGTCACAGGCGGAGCAACGGGGCTTGGCGAAATGGCAGCCCAAGCCTTCGTCCAGAACGGCGCCCGCGTAATAATCGCCTCGCGCAAGAAATCCGAGCTCGACAAAACCGCCGCACGCCTCAACTCCCTCGGACCCGGCCACTGCACGACCATAGTCGCCGACCTAAAAGACAAAGCCGGCTGCCTGGCCCTCTGCTCCGAAGTCCGCAAGCAAACCGACCGCCTCACAGTCCTGCTCAACAACTCCGGCGCAACCTGGGGCGCAGCCTACGATGACTTTCCCGAGTCAGGCTGGGACAAGATCTACGCGCTGAATGTGAAGGCCATGTTCTACACGACTGCGCATTTGCATGCAGAGCTCACGAAAGGCGCGACGGCTGATATGCCGAGTAGGGTTATTAATATTGCTTCTATGGCTGGGGTGTCAACTGTGGATGTTACGACTGGGGCTACGGGCGGCTTGTCGGCGCCGGGCACGGGGACGTTCTCGTATGGTCCGAGCAAGGCGGCTTGCATTCATTTGTCTAAGATGCAGGCGAGCAAGTTGATGCCGCAGCATGTTACTGTTAATGCGATTTGTCCTGGTGTGTTCCCGTCGAGGATGACGGCTTTTGGGATGGAGATGTTTGAGAAGACTCTTACGGCTGGGCAGCCAAGTGGGCGAGTTGGGAAGCCGGAGGATTTTGCTGGGCTTGTGCTGTTTCTTAGTTCAAGGGGTGCTGGGCACATCACTGGCAATGCGATTGAGATTGATGGCGGGAGCACGCTTAGTGGGTGGAGGGCGGATGCGAAGGAAGTCGGGAGTGCGAAGGCGAAGATATAAGGGAATTGAGATGGGGCTGGTTGTACCTTCGCTCCTCCGAACGTCTGAATGGTCCTGTGCTATCCTCATGCACGCCGAGAGCGTTCTACAACCTCGATTTAGCCGATGAGAGAGCATCTTACACGAGGCATGGTCTCGGATGTACATCGATCAACGGTTTATTATCATAGCAGAGTGTAGAGACGCTATGGCAACGAAATCACGCTACGGAGAATGTCTTCAGATTTACGGAATAGCGGAGGTAGGACGTTACCATTTGTGAGTATGATTGTGCCGCACTCAGGATGACCTTGACGACTCGGGCGTACCCGGGGATGGGTATCATGCTTTCGCCTGATTGACGATATAGTTCTTCCTAGCCATCTCATGGTCGCTCCTCTTCGGAGCAATCGTGGCACGAGGCAGGCTGACTACAGGCTTACAGACCTAGTGTCTGCAATCACACCATCACCAGTGTGTTGAGTTGCTCCCATGGCATGTTTGATGGTGTCAACCATTGCTGCGGTTGAATCTGATTCGATAAGGCATCCCAATCAAACTCGTCAGACAGTTCGTTGGTCAGGCCGGTCGACAGTGGCGGTGTGATCAGTGGTGTAGTCTCTGTTTGCGCTCGAGCACTGTGCTGGTCAGCGTCCAGGTTTGACGACTTGAGCGTATGGAAATCACTTACTAAAGTCGGCAGAGTATCGGATGTGCTTTTGCGCACAAGGGGCTGAGCTCACTCATGACCTGGAAACAGGCTAGTGATCTCTGCAGTAGTTCATGCTGCTCGACCGATTCTTGCTCCGACAGGGACACGCGGAGTAATGCGATCACGACAACAGCTGCATGGAAGGCGTGAAAGCTACCGAGACCACGATTGTACCACTTAAATGGCGCCAGTCTCGGACAACTCTCGAATTCCTGGTGTATGGCTAAGATCCGCTTGGCTTCTTGAAGACTTCGTTCGCGAGACCAGCGAATTGACCCGTCACTGACTCGATTGTCCGACATCGTATGCTGATGTAGCAACAAGGCGAGGTGGCCGGAGTAGCTGTACAAGATGTTCAGGTGTGCGTAATGATACGCTGGCATCTGATCGGAGCTACTATTCTCCATGTATCGAGCGTGCCAGCCTCGCTGCTCAGCCTGGATCCTAGCGTCCAACGATGGGACAACGTAGACATCGGGCTGTGGTGTCGAGAGCACCGACTCGCAGATCTCGGTGCATAGATCGTATAGACGGAACTTGGCTAGAAGGTAGGTCATCTGCGAAGGTTGGTCCGTCCGGCTAGTGGTATTCAATGTTATGTCACAATCGTCGACATCAGCCGGCGCTCGTGCATCGGACTGAAACATGAATCGCGACGAAGCTACATTACCCATGGTAGCGTTTTGCTGGGTGTATAGCATCATCAGTGCGGCCCAGCATCTCCGTCTCTGCTCTTTCTCCACGTTGTCAACATCGAATGCGTCGGGATCCACATGGCAGCCGATGCTGACAGCTATGTTGCATGCTAGGCCAATCAAAGACCATGTCGGGCCATGGGTATGACTTATACTGTAAATCAAGACCACCAAAGCTTGCACAGTGGTGAGGTTGTTGTTCCAGAGGTAGTTGTCAGCCTCAAGACATTTCATCGCCAACGCACGATATCGAGCGGTGAGGTCCGCGGTACGGTCGAAAGCTGTTCGCTTCCGGCTGAGATCAACAAGAATGTGGCTATCGTGCGATAGTGCCAGCACCGCCGTAGCAAGGGTCGTATACAGTAACGCTAGCCACGACAAAGATACCGATGTGGGATCCCCTTCGAAAGACTGGTATTGGCTTTGAAAGATCGGGTCGTGTAGAACGTGAAATAGCGATGCAAAGGAGGTCAGATAAACCTGGACAAGCTCCTTACAATCTGATTTGGACGGTAGCCCAGATATGAGCACGTCTCTGTCCACAGTGCTACTGAACGCAGGAGGCCATGTTGCATCGATCGCCAGGTCCTCCCCGGTGACGGTGCCGCCATCCAGGGGGTTAAGTCCGGAGGCCCAGTTTGAGGAATATGGTACAAATTTCACATAACCATTGCCATGAGTTCGGAGCACGCCAGACAGATGCTTCTTTGCTTGCGTGGTCGCGAACCGAAGATGGCTACCTGCCTGTCCTGCGCTGGAGAGACGCTGCCCTTCTGTAGGCGGAGACGCTTGGGTGCGGTCAGATCTGGGTTCGCCATTGCTGGTTCGTAGTAGTTGCTCAAGTCGTTGCACTCTGTCTGCGAGACTGTCGCTGCCTGTATCGAGTGGGGAGCTTGATGAGGCGCTGGCGGAAGGCGACAGCGGAGCATCTACTCGCATTCGTCCATTGGCAGATGCGCGATGGGATGAGCGGCGGGTGGCCGTGGCGTACTGGCATTGGATGACTGGCACTCCACGATGGATGCAGCTCCCGCACGGTGTGCCATCGCGTGGGCAGCGAATCTTGCGGATCCGACAAGGTTCACAAGAGATCGGAAGGCGTCGATTGCGGACGGCGGACATGATCGCGAGACGACAACCCACAACCTGGGTGTATTGCGGAGACAATGGAGGAGATGGAGGAGATGAAGGAGATGAAGGAGATGGAGGAGATGGAGGCGGAGGAACGCGGAGTTCAAGTCCGGAAGGTCGGCTGGCGCGCGGGGAAAGCGGCGGAGATCAGATCAGCCTTTGTCGTCGACACCTTCGTAGCTCTGCGAGCTTGCCCACGGTCCCCCTCTGGTACCTGGATTGCGTGTCCCCATCGACGGATCCGGGCCCAATACGCCGATAATTGCCACATGAGCGTGCAGTATGACTGGGGCCTCAGGCACCCACCAGGAGAGAACAATTGTGCGGTCTGGAATACGCGCGGTCAGAATTACGTCGATCAATCATTGATAGCCTCTTCCAACGCTCTGGGTATTCTCAGTGAGAAGCAGCCTGTCTCAATGCATTGATCATGTGCATCACAACAATGGACTGGCCTTGTAGAGCACTGCGGAGAAGATATCGCGAGATGCACACCAACACGCACTCGCTCTCACCGAAACAGTAGACGCAATACGGAACTCCCGGCAAGCGTTATAGTAGCATAAGGCTCTTCAGATTCAAGGAGGAGCAGATGTACAATACTGATCATACAGCACTATCGTCACGACTCTGGCCGGTCTTGCGAGTCTGGACACTTTCCAGGCGAAGGAACAGTCCTCCTAGTACTGCTTCTGCATTGGCCTCTTCACCTCCGCATGCTCGAGGTCCGGAACAATGACATGCTTATTGCCATCCTGACCAGACACTGGTGGCGCAACATATTCTTTCCTGCCAGCCTTGTGCACTCGGCCATTGATGCAAATGACCTGCAGCTTGTCATGATCTTGCAAGACCTTGATATCCTCCAATGGATTGCTATCGACAAGAATGCAGTCGGCATAGTAGCCAGGCTGGATACGACCGAGCTCGTGCGATTGCATCATGAGCGCAGCTACGCCTCGCGTTGCTGAGATGATGGCTTCATGTGGTGTGAAACCTAGCAGCGTAACGAAATGTTCAAGGTCCCTGGCATATGTACCATGGGGTGTCCAGGCGAACCCATAATCTGATGATCGTCAGCAGAGTCCATGCTGCACGAATGCGGGAAACCTGGTACGTACCACCGCCTGGAAGTACCACAATGCCACGCCTGTGCATCTCCCGCAGCCCTGCGATAGCGGCATCGAGCTCTTTGGCGTAGCCCACCGACTCGGCTTTGGAGTGAGGATATCCAAATGCTTCAGCCTCGTGCAACGTCGCGATAAGCCAGTTGATGGCAGGTGCAACGACGTGCTTCGTTTTAGCCTCCTCGAGCATGTCAATTCCTGCAAGATGGTCAGAGCCTGCTTCGCTACACGCCGTGCGCCAGGACTCACCTTCGTCGTCGATATACGACGCATGAAAGACCACGTCCACGCCGTGCTTCACGCCTGATCTGTTGGTAAGCGCGGTGATTCAACCAAACTATCAAGCTCTGACTTACACATCTTCACAGAATCTCTTGCTCTAGCGTGTGCGCATAGACGTTTCCCTAGCTTATGTGCCTCGTCTATACATGCTGCGGTCTCCTCATCCGTGAAGTAGCAGTCCTGGGCAGACCTGATCTCGGTGATCTGTACACGAGGTCAATAATCAGATCGCAGGGAGAAGGCAATTATGCCACGAGTACGCACTTCCTCGCCCGACATACTGAGCTTGATGTTGTCGACACCAAGCTCGACATGCTCGCGAATGACCTCACGCATCTCGTCCGGTCCGTCCGCGAAAGCTGTGATACCGCCAACGAGCTCGCCGCCCCTGCGAGCCATCTCTTGGCCATTTGCAAGATATCGAGGACCCGGGATGTCACCAGCGTTGATGGCATCTCGGATTACGACGTCGAGACGTCTCTTCGCTGCTGCTGCGCCAAAACACCTTACATGGTGTTAGTCTTAACCTATGGATCGTAACATGTCGCACTTACATAGTATAGCCGCTATCGAGGAAGCATTGCGCACTTCGCATTGTCAGGAGAGTGTGCTCTTCAACCCCGAGATCACCCAATCGATCTAGGTCGCCGCCATTCCACGAGAAGTGCGTGTGAGCATCTCCAAGACCTGACATCAACGTCCGGCCCCGACCATTGAATACTCTCACTTTCGGGTCATTCTTGAGGCTATCAACGTCCGAAACCTTGCCGACTTCTTTGATTCGCTCGCCTGGACGAACGGCCTTTAGTATTCCGTCGAGCTCGCAAGAGGCGGGTGCAACTTACCTTCAATCAGAACGTCTCCGTGGTATGGCTCGCGTACCGTTGAGTCGAGGATGTTGACGTCGAGAAACAGGATCTTGGATTGATCGTGGGTTCCAAAGATCTCATATCGCTTTGGCTGTAAATTGTCTGCGAAGTGAACAGCATCGATCCATTCGATGTTCCGAGGGGTGCCTTTCAATTTGCAAGGCGGATTGTTGGTCTCGAGAGGCCAAGAGACTGGTGGCTCTATGCGTGAGGGAGACATCTTTGTGTTCGGTCTGCTGCACTTGGTAGCGTGCAAGTTCAACACATCGTGCTTCAACACCTATCCACACGACTTGTAGTCTTCCTTGTGGTAATATACTCACAATCAATGATCAGTCCATGCTTCCAAGACTGCAGTCTGGACCTCCAAGTGGCTTCCTAACCCCGCTCCCGTCTCGAACCTACGTGTCACTATACCCGAACGCCTTTCGAGGCGATCTTTGGTTGTACCATGTATCTAGTATTCTTCTCCGCGAGGCCGACCGCCATCTCCGCTCTGCGAAAGCGTTCCTTCGCCCGAGATACAATACCCCGGACGGGAGGAGATGTGGATCACGTGGGACTACAATAGACATTGCTAACATTACACAGTCGTCGGAGCCTGACTCCGCTGCTCAAACAGTCTGTAGGCGCGCCTATGCTATGACGGGGACGCCTGTAATGAGAAGATGTATGCTCCGACATTGATGAGGTAGCAGATTAGGCAGTAGTGGCCTTGTCCTGATTTGGGACTCTCGTAGACACGGCAAACCATTTGGTCACTATTGCAGGTGCACACATAGCAGCACAGGAACGCCTTCAGATCATCGGAGAAGCAACGATACGACATCGAGATCGATTACGACACTGGAACCCCGGGAAGCGATCTTGTCGCTCAAGAAACTCGCCGACGGCAAACTTGCTGAAGCTGATCGCCGGATACGAAGCTAGATCAGTGTCATTTGCAGAATGGGTTGGGTGAGGGTAGTACGCAACGGTCGTAATGCGGAGGACAGTGTCGACGCTCGATCTCAGGGTCAATCCAAAACCATCTTGAAGACCGAACACGCCGTTCATGTCGAAGTATTCGACATCACGCCTTCTTCGAAAAACAACGATACGCAATATCCTTTCCAGCCAGTCACGTTGTCAGTCGATGCGCTACCATATATCGAGCCCGATGTAGTGCGCAATATCAAAGGCGACTCTACAAAGATGTGGCTCGTGATCGACAGCATCGTGTACGACTGCACCACTTTCGTCAATGAGCATCCAGGCGGGGAATCATTCATCACGAGTTTTCAAGGCGAAGACTGCTCGTGGCAGTTCAAACGCTTTCATAGCTCGGCTCATATGAGAGACTTCGGGCAGCCACTCAGGATTGGCCGGACCAGTGGTATATGCAACAGGTTTAAAGAGAGGCCACGGCTTGTTGGACTTCGGGGCTTCAATCGGTCGGATGAATGGTAGTGCAACAAGACTCTCCCGGTGTGTATCATTCTCTGAGGCTCCACAAATCTTTCGTGAGCCTTATAATAGCCGAAAGTTATCTTTTACATACCTCCGCGCCTCCTGGAGTCTGGCGATCCCGAGGGGCAGACCTTACGCTCTGAGGAACGATCCTCTGCGTCCTACGAACAGACGGTCTAGTGCCGCACTATCGGGAAGACATGCCGAGGGGTGGACCCTTATGCAGATGCTCCATAAGCGTAGTAGTGAACGCAATATTGCACTACTGGTGATTTGGATAGTCGCACAAGGCTCTTCAGGCTCTTGGACGAGCGGAGGTAGCAACGCATTGCGTGAGACCTCGAATGATACAACGCATCGCAAATGATCTACATGACTCCAAGGAGCAGCTTCTTCACTCATACACTTTGCCGTACTTCGATCCTGCCAGGGCGCACCCAGTTACTCTTGCTTGTACATTGGGAAGGTAGGAAGGTTGATTGGAGTCAAGCCACCAGCGAATAAACCTGCGCAACCGGCCCAATCTGCGTCACCCATAGCGTCAGTAAACGTTTCACGAGACAGATCGTCATCCAGACTTACAGCTGAAGAACGCCACGACGAAGCCGACTGAATTGGCGGCGACGAGGATGCTGCTACTTGCCAGCATGTAGCCAACAGCGAGAAGCTAGAGCTCGATGTCCAGGAAAAAAAGCGTCAAGAACAACACCCAAGAGCTACGCATGGCTGCGATGGTGAAGATGACCGTAAGGATGAACCATGCCCAGCAGTACATCCCCAAAGCATTGTAGAACTCGCCGACCAGTAGTCCATCTGGACCCGTATACGATGCTATAATGCCAGTTCCCGGGATGAATATCATCGCGTAGGAGAAGTTGAACGCGGCGTAGGAGGGGAAGACGGTGGCACCGAATGAATTGCCTGTCCGTGTTAGCACCTTAGATGCGTCGTTTGTAGGAGATAAGTGAGGCACTCACCGGCCACAAATTCCATGATACCTGAGATATACTGGCAGATGCCGCCGAAGAACAGCAGGACTCCGACAAGAACATTGGGCGTCCCGATACCGCGAGCGTGTACACCCAGGATGGAGATAAGGAAGATCCCCGTTGCGAACGAGAGCAAACCCAAGGGAGCCGGGTTGGCGAACGTGCGATGGGTCACTGGTAGGGATGGTTGGGACTGGTCTGCGATGTGTCCGCCCGCGGTGCGAAGGCGTTCGAGTTGCTTGGTGTCACCATCGCCGGCTTCTGTCTTGTCGGCGTAGTCGTAGCTTTCAGTGGTAGGAGACATCGTAGAGAAATCGTTCAGTTGATTACCGGGACACGGTTGTTCGCGGGTCGTGACTCTGTAGTCAACCTACCTGGGCCATGGCCATGACTTATCCCAAACAGTAACTCGCACGGTCTACCTGCCGTTGGACCTCGCTTGAGTGACAAATGCCTCACATCGAGTAGATGGTTTGGGCAGTCGATCCGCCATCTCCGCGTCTCCTGATCGCAACCCCAGAGGGCAACGCCAGAAGTGTCCCACCAATCTCCATCATGCTAGAGGCCCAGAGCTACAACAAATTGCCCAGAGCTACAGCAAGACGGCAGTATGGTCGTGTGCTTCGCCAGCGCCACGTGCTAAAAAGTCAAACTGATCTCCGCAATCATCTCCGCCGCCATCTCCGTCCTGATGTGCTTCCCCGCTCAGCACCTCGCGAAATGTGGTGCCTTGCTCCGTAACCCTCTTCACATGATCACGCGTCCGAGAGCTCAAGCAACGGCGGGTATGGTGGGAGCTGCGGTTAATCACATGTCGAGTACTGGGAGAGCAATAGCTGTTTTTTGAGGTAAACAAGACTGTGACCTCCGGTGGCAGGTAAGTCTCCATCCAAGGCAACTTCAAACATTCGATAAATCCACCATCATGTCAAGCGTACGTGTGAACGGGAACACCTCTCCATCTCTTACCAACTACTGCTCGTACCGTGACACCATCACCGGACACGACCGTATTGGGAGCTTGGATGTCGACACCAACAATGTTCAGCCACTCTCGTTTGCCTCCGGCACACCTCTGTCGAATCTCTACGAAGTCATAGAAGCTGGAGAACAGGGCATTGTCGCCGCTGGAAATTCCATCTCTCGCTCAGATGTCATCTTGAACGCCCCGATCAACGGCCGTGACATTCTCTGCGTTGGCAAAAACTATGCCGAACATGCCAAAGAATTCAATAGCTCTGGCTTCGACAGCTCAGACAAAGTGGACCAGCCCACGCATCCCGTCATTTTCACCAAGCGCTTTACGTCCATCATCGCAGATGGCGAGGGAATATTCCCTCATCCAGGATTCACAGACACTGTTGACTATGAGGGAGAACTTGGTGTCGTGATTGGGAAGCCTGGTTTCCGCGTTACAGAGTCTGAAGCTATGGATTATGTTTGGGGCTATACCATCATCAATGACATGACGGCAAGAGAGCGACAGCGAGACCATAAGCAGTTCTATATTGGGAAGAGTCCCGATACATTCTGCCCCATGGTATGTCCCGCAATTGATTGAAAGATGTTGAGCAGGGCAGACTAATGAACTTCGTTTCCTAGGGCCCCATCGCCGTACCTGCAAGCAAGCTCGACAAAGTTCTACGTGTACAAACACATATCAATGGCGAGGAACGGCAGCACGCTACGACTGACGACTTAATCTTCAGCATCCCTTTCTTGGTCATGACGCTCTCGGAGGGCCAGACACTTATGCCCGGCGACGTGCTGGCTACCGGCACTGTAAGTACTTGACTCGCCGGAACCGACCCCTCAAGCTAATCCATTTGTGTAGCCAGCAGGTGTTGGTATAGGGCGCAAACCGCCCGTATATTTGCAGTCAGGCGATGAGGTTGTCGTCTCGATCACAGGACTTGGCAAGTTGACCAACCGTATTGCTTCGGCATCTGCACAGAACCCGACATTACGACGCATTCAGGAGAGCAGTGCGCTGCAACCCAGCAATGTCACGAAATCCCTCGGTGGCACAATCGGACTGGCGACGATTAACGGAAAACCAACGAACCTCATCAAGTCTGGGAAGGAAGGTGGCAGTCCTGTGGTCTTCGTACACGGACTGGGCGGCTCCGTGGACTTCTGGACACCCCTCATCAATACAGCGGGCCTAGAGTCGACTCACTACCTGTACGGGTTCGACTTTGAAGGGCACGGACTTTCCCCGACCAAACCCCAAAGCAAGATAAGCATCTCGTCGTTGGCAGACGATGTTTGTGGCATATTTGACTATGCCAAGATCGAGAACGGCGGAACACTGATCGCACACTCGATGGGCTGCCTGGTAGCCATGTCTTTCGTGCTCAAATACCCTGGTCGAGTGCAGAAGCTCATCCTGGTCGGTCCACCGCCCTCACCTTTACCGCAGGCTGGCAGTGACGGTTCACATGCCCGCGCGGCGCTCGTCAGACAGAAAGGCATGGCAGGCGTGGTCGACGCTGTCGCTAGTGCGGGAACTTCAGCCGCAACGCAGAAGTCAAACCCACTTGCATATGCTGCGGTGCGGTTGTCGCTATTGGGCCAGGATCCAGAAGGGTACGCCAAGGCTTGCACGGCTCTTGCTGAAGCTACCGGCACGCTCGATATGGGCAGTATTGATGCTGATGTGCTGATCATCACGGGGTCGGAGGATAAGGTCAGTCCCGTCGCCTTATGTCACAAGTACTCGGAGCAGAAGGCTGCAAAGTCAAGGAAGGTGGTGGTCTTGTCGAATGTGGGACATTGGCATGTCTTCGAAGATCCGCGTGGGGTCGCAGATGCGATCTCATCATTCTTGTAGACCGCGATCGCTAGCAATGCCAGACACGTTTGGTTCTCGCATTGGATCTCTAGCTTCGTGCCTTGTACATGGAACGAGGTAGCCGGACGTTGCTCTGCCCACTTGAAAGCCGGAGGAGACTGCTGGGTCTGTGCTATCCCTCGACCAGGGAAGTGCTGATTAGACCACGGGAAATGCAATGCGATCTAACGGGAGAAGCATGTCAATGGATGACATGGAGGGCAAAGGCGTAAGAGGGCGAGAGTGTGGAGACGAGATTATGAGGGGCGCGAAGACGTAAGTTAGTGCTCGCTACGGTCAAGCTCTGTTCGTGTGGATCGTGATCTGCGTTAATGACCTGGAGTCAAAACTTACTTGGGCTCCACAGGTCGGGGCACTATTGTACACCTCTGACAGCGAGCTACGACTCGCCACCCCAGGCTGAACTGTTCCGCTTTTGTCATGTGTCGAGTCTCGTCTTGGTCGCTAATGTGACATGCGGCATATGTACATCCTCATCAACCCCATATCCTCTTCCACCGATACTGTGCGTTGCGTTTCGACTATCTTCCGACATCTCCTAGATCTCCTCCTTGCCCTCAATCTCCTCCACGTCGTCGCTAACCATTTCACTCAATGGTCCCTTCTTGACCATCAGCGTCATGACCTCGAACAGAGTGTCCGCAGCCGCCATGGTGGTCAACTCGGCATTTGTATCATATGCCGGAGCCACCTCGACCAAGTCACAGGCCACGAGGTTAATGCCCTCAAGTCCACGGATGATCGTCCTGAGCTCACGAGTCGACCAACCGCCGGTCTCAGGTGTACCCGTAGCAGGAGCGAAAGCGGGATCAAGCGTATCGATGTCGATGGACAAGTAGACTGGGTTCTTGTGTCCAACACGGTCATGAATCTTCTTGATGATGCCTGCCGTGCCGATGGTATCGATCTCACGCGCTTCAACGATCTCAAACCCGACGTAGCCGTCGTTGGCGTAGTCGGAGAGTCCACTGAGCGTAGTGCGGATACCAGCATGGATGTTCGTGTCGTTCCTCAACAGCCCTTCGTGCGCAGCGTGGAAGAAGTAGGTGCCGTGGTTGATCGCGGCTTGCTTGCTTGGCGCTCCACCGAAGACCTTGGGCTTCCAGGTGTCGAGATGGGAGTCGAAGTGAATGACCGTGATGGGACCGTAGGCGCGGTTCATGCTGCGGAGGAGGGGAAGAGTGATCGTGTGATCGCCTCCCAGGGTGATGACTCTGGGCAAGGTCTTGCCCTTGAGGGATGGACCCTTCTCTTTCGCGTGGGTGGCGGGCTCGCGCATGAGGATGCTGTTGTGGCCTTCCTCGATCTGCTGGATGGCCCAGGCATTGTCGTAGCTAGATTGTTGTCAGTATAAACCCCAGCTACTGGAAGGCGATCTTGCACTTACGATGTCACCGGGATATCTCCACAATCAATCACCTTCGCCCAGCTGTTGAACGGGTTCGCGGCCAATGGTACGTTGTAGCCTCCACTGAAGCGCACTTTGCGTGAGCCTTGTTGCATCAAGCAGGTGTAAGCTTGTGGAACGTACTAGAGATTGAGGCGGCGACTACCCTGCCTGATGCCCGAGGGCCCGAAACGGGCACCTGGGCGGTACGAAGTGCCTGTATCGAATGGAGCGCCAATGAAGGCGATGTCGTACTTCACGTCCTCGGTAGCGAGGCAGGGAGAGTAGTCGATGCGGCCGAAGGTCGAGATGCCGGAGAAGATGGAGTCGGCCTGCTGCAGTATTAGAGGAGATATGCATGCTCACTGACACTTGCGAGCCTACCTGAGTGCCGCCATCGCCAGGCAAAGTGTTGTACCACAAGCTCTTGTGCGGTCCCTCAATCGGCTCCTGGTCGGCGTGATCGCCATGAGCGGTAACAGCAGCAACAAGCGTGGCCGCAGCAGCGAAGTACTTCATATTTGCGGACTTGAAAACCTTCTCACTTGGCGACTTCAATGGCAGCACCGTGATGGACAAGAGAAGAGCGAACAAGAGAGCTCAAGGTGAAAGGAAAGTACTCAATGCTCTCACCGCTGCCGCCCGTAGCTCTACCGCCTCGGTGACAGGCCCTGTTTACTAACAATGGAGCTGGCCTGCGCGACAGGCTCGCGAGCTCTGATGCGCCGGCGGGGTGCTTGCATAAGATGTCATCACCATCATGCAGCCCGGTAAGGCCTGTCCTGTTCCTGACGAGCGATAGGCGGCGGTGTAATGGTGGAGTTGAGTGGCAGGCCGGCGCGAGCGGCGGATTGAGGCTCAGGGAGCTGGGATCTTGGAGAAGCATGTTTACGTCTCAAAGCGTTCTGGATCCTGATGAGGACACTATAGGCGTGGCTTCATCGAGGCCGGCGGTCAAGATTGTGCCGCTGCAATAGCCGTGAACGCGCGCGTTGGTCATGGAATGGGAGTTGTGGCTGAGATAAGAGATCTGACGTTTGAAGCCCGCAGCAGAGCTCCAGCCTCCACAGTGGGGCCAGATCAGGAAGCTCCATCACTTCTGGAGCATTGACACGTGACAGATGCGAACTCAATGAGTGAAGTCCACTGGTTGTCGTAGTAATAGTAACGCGGTTAGAAACGATGTCGGGACGCACACTGGAATGATGGATGGTGCATTGAGCAGGGCTGTTAGTCATGTATCGTCTAGACCATCTAATCTTGTCATTCATGACTCTCCTCCCCCATCTCAGCCCTGTCCTGATGATCCATTCTGCCAAACGCGTACTCGACCTGCTTGTCCCAATTACTGAAAGCCACAATAGCCCACTCTGCCACGCCGACAAGATATAGTGCAATGCACTGCCCTACCCACAATCCAGCCAGACCCCAGCCATGGAAAGCCAGGTAAATGCCCAGAGGTAGCGCACCGCAGTAGTAGCATATGATGTTCACAGCAGCGCCGACATGCTGTCGTCCCATGCCTCTCAGCGAGCCACCGCACGAGCCATTCAGACCATCTGCTATCTGGAAAAGAGCGACGTAGGGGAGGACTTCGGCGGTGAGGCGCACGACATCCTTGTCATCGTTGAAGATCTTCGCGAAGCTGTTGCGCGTGCCCATCAATATGGCAAGGACAAGAGTGCCGAGAAGCATGGATAGCCACGCAGCAGTGTTCGCAGCTCGTGCTGCACCCTTCGGGTTTCGCGCGCCTAGCAGATTGCCGACTCGGGATGATGTTGCGACGCCAACCCCAAAGGGTATTGTGTTCATGACTTGATCGGCAGTCATAATGACTGATTGAGCAGCGAGAGGGATAGAACCGAGATTGCCGGCAACGATAGCGACGATCTCGAAAGCCCACCACTCGGTACCAACGTGGACTACGCCCAGTAAGGCGATGCGGGTGAACGGCCAGATGTTGTGCAGGCACTTTCTGCTCCAACCACCCCAGCACTCCCAGCCAGCTACAAAGCGAGCGTATGCAAGCAACAAGAAGAAGCTCAGCCAGTAACTGATACCAGTTGCCAGTGGCGCGCCAAGTAGTCCCATATCCAGCTTGTAGATGAATAGGAGGTTCAGTCCTGCATTGATCGGCGAGGTGATGAGCAGGACGTAAGTTCCTGGTCTCATGATCTCTTGCGCTTGCAGAAACTTCTTCATGCACTCGAAGTAGATGTACCCAAGCCCGCCAGGTATCAGGACTGCAAGGAACCTTGCTCCATCTCGAGCAATGTACTCTTCTTGCCCAAGTGCTCGAAACACCGGCTCAGCGAAGGCCCACAGCACGACGATAGGTATGTACAGCAGTCCAAGTACCAGAAATGCGCGCTGCAAGATAACGCCGAGATCGTGCTTGTTCTTACTGCCTGTGAACGATGCACTGGCGAGTGTATCGATCGCAGTGGTTCCGCCCATGCCAATGAGCCAGGCGGTGGCCATTGCGAACATGTAGCTGAACGCAGCAACCGAGAGCGCTTCCGGACTAATGCGCCCAACGATAAGGACAGAGATAGTCTGCAGAGAGTTCTGCAAGGTGTATGCCAGAATCACGGGTATCGAGCCCTTGAAGAGAATCCAGAACTCGGCTGCGACGAGCTGAACACTCGACTTTCCCTCATTCTCGTAATCATAGCTCTCCCCTGCGGTATCATCGTCGTCGGGCTTTGGCAGTAATGATGTGGCCTCGTTGGGAGGCGTTCTATCATCGTCGCCCTTGCTCTTCCTGAGAAAGGCTGGCAGCCAAGACTTCGCACTCGACGTGTCGTCGTGCCTGCTCTCCATCCTCGCAGCTCCGATACGCGGGCAGGTGGTGAGTTGCTCGAGACGACGTGTTCAGCTCAAGCAGTCGTGAACGTCAAATACTGGGCGAAACAATTGAACATGCACTGGAAAGAAATGACCGAAGAAAACACATATTCGAGAGCTCGAATCGATCTGCCGGCACGACAGCGATCTGCTACCTTCCATCATGTTAATGAAAGGCCTCTTTGTCAAGCATACTGCATGCTCCACCGCCTTGGGAGCTGCAGTGCAATTGAGGACGTAATTGGGCCCACCGGATAGCGAAGCAGGAGCTGCTGAGATGCATAGTTCGACAGCTGCGTACCAGCTTCGAGCCGGCCTTATCTTGGACCTGCAGCTCTGACATGAGCTTTGAATAATCGCGAAACCGAGATTATTTCTCAGATCTGCCGACAGCTCTGTCTCGGCACGCGGCATCGAGATCGCTGCGATGTCAAGACCAGTGTCATCATGATGAACGTGAAATCTTCCTTCTATCAGAGGTGGACACCGGCCACTGATGACACTCGGCGATTGCATTGTGTTGAGGTGATGTTAAAGATAAGAGATTGGAGACGAAAGGGGCAGTCGAGCGCCGCTGCCAAAAGTCTGTGTTAGTCATAAATCGTGAATGCGGTAAGTCTGACCATGGTGTTGCAATAGATCTCCCCAAACATCATCACAATGCTTTGGAACAGCTGCATCCTACGGCATCGACTGACAGCCCAGTCATCGGCGCCGAAACCTGGTCGATCACGTCCTTCCCCTTGCGCCGTATTTTGTAATCCTGGCAGGAGTCTTGCTGCGCAGACAGTGCCAGTGAAGCGACCTCGAAGCCGTGAAGACCATTCCCACATACGCCATAAAACACACTTCCCGATCATTTGCCACCACAGTCTCAATGGGATCGCCAAGCTGCTCAAACACCACATGGCAGCCACATGGCATGTATCGTCGAGCCTCGCTTCACATTATTCCGTAACACATTAGACCGGGGGCGCACAGTCTTGCGGCTGACGGGTTTCTTATCTTCACCACTCACAGCCACGCAAGCAAAGCATGGAAAGCACCATCTCGGCAATGCTCCCCTTAGATGTCATCGAGGCGTATCGGATGACAAGTCATATTGGCATCCGATCTTGTCTTGTCTTGACTGCATGTCATACTTTTGACTCTCACCTTTGTAGGACCCACAAGGCCTATCTTGAGCTGATTTGAGTCGTGGTATATGCACCGCGAAACCCCCGTTGGGCGAGACTGAGGGCGCTAGCGGACCTGCATACTGTCGTGTTCTTTGCAAAGACATCTCGCCGTCGACGCGTACTTCTTTCGTAGCGTTGTATTGCATTTCTTGTATCGACATGGCAGATTTGGCGTCGCGCTCGTCTTCGGACGACAAGAAGCACCTTGACGAGAAAGCTGGCGGCGA
>KZ111142.1:768964-781865 GCA_002077045.2 Rachicladosporium sp. CCFEE 5018
TCTTCGCGACCGTGGAACCCCGTACACTCACGCAATCGCTCTGGAGACGACGCTGACCCTGCAGCGCTCAGGATACCAGCTCTGGTCGATGGTACGAAAGTTACTTTACAACTCGCAGGCTTGAAACGGAAGTCTAGGCCGTGATCAATGCCACAGCATCTGTGCTTCGATTCGATTCCTGAATACTGATTTTGCGAACGTAGAGACATCGCTCGACCGTAGTCCATGCAAGATAGACACTTTGGGCGAAGGGGTACATCCCATGCGCTGCAGTTCACCTACGCATTCAGCCAGTGCACTTCCATTCCCGGCGGAGGCGCTGGGCTGTGGCAGCTCATTGGCCAAAGCGACGTCGTGGCCTGACCATAACCTGATAAGCCGGCTTCAAGAACATGAAACCAAAGACTTGGTACCATCACGCTACAGATGTCGCAGAAGTGCGTTTCCAAGTACGCTGAGCGTGTATTGCCATCCTCATGCTCGCCTACTCGAGGTTCGATGGGTCGGCCTCGAAAGCCAGCCAGCTTCTGAAATACACAATGGTACGCAAACGGCCATCCTAATGCACACATCCGTTCATTCACTGCTGACCCTGGCGTACGGAAAGGGTCAAGCCATACTTGAGGCGGCCTCCACCACTCACGGGGTGAATTCCGGCTTGCCTGATCGCGGCCGCCTTGCAACGCGCCCTGCATTGTCACAACGGCGCCGACTGTGCGGCCGCACACATTGAGGAGCAGGCAACACTATTCGGCCTCGGTTTTCTATTCTTGGCGTGGTGTCGTGAGCGACGCTCGGTGTCACCAGGGACGAGGTATATATCAGGATGAGCGACTGCCATGGCGGCATCAGCTGCAGGTTCCACATTCGCGTTGTTCTTCCTTTCGATCAAAGTCTCTTGCTCGCAACTCTTACAGCTTCTGTCTGTCTGAACAACCAGTTGAATTTCAAAGATGCCTTCCGTAGCCTACGACAGCACTCACGCGCGGTTCATTGCTCGCGCCATATTCAGAGGCCTGTTCTTATTGCTCGGGCTCATCTCCGGCTACTGCCACTCCCTCTACATCAAGCGCCAGATTCTCCGACACAATGGTCTTCCTCCACTCGAAGCAGCAGGCTGGCTCGCAGGTCCTGGTATGCTGTTACAGCCCTGGCGTTATCTACATCGCGTACCAAATCCTGGCTGGTGGCTGCTCATGGTTGCGATGCCTTTGGCTGCTGTCGTCGCGGACTTCGCGTCTTCGACCATTCGATCTCAAGACACTTTGGCGCAATGCCCTTTCGGCACCGGTCTTGTGCTGGATCTTTCAGGGAACGAGCTCTTCCACGGTCCGCCGTGGAACGGCCGGTCCACTTCCGTCGCTGGTAACGCTCAGATCAATAGTCGCAACAATGGCTGCTCCATGGGTATCTTCGTCAAAGCCAACACCGCCCCTCACTTCTGCGCTGCGGACGAAGACATGTATGGGACTTGGAACTGCACGAATGTGCAAATGGACATCACATATCCATACGGAACTCAATCCGAGGACGAGGTCGCCAGGGATCTGTCTGCGCGCAACCTACAATATGAAAGTTCGAGCTACGCGCGCACATCTGATAGCCAAGGGCTCTGGACTCACCTCGTCGTACTCAGCTCCTCTCAAGCCGATGACGCCAAGCAACCCTTCGACGTACGAGTCTCGGTCGACACAGCCCTCAACTACACCGGCGACCAGACATTGCAAAGCTATCAGTGCTCCATGCACGCACCCCAGGCTGAGGCCATCTCCAGCAACATCCCAAGCGCCAGCACGCTTCTGGACTGGAGTAAACTGATCCAAGGGAACCTCTACAACGGTGCCGACACGCCGCCTGTAACCGATGTTGAGGACACGTTAGTGTGGCTGCTCAATTCGCTCATCATGGTCGCCGGCGGTAGCAACTATTTGCTCTCCCCGCCGCCAGCAGATCACACTACGCAGGGCTGTATTACGCAAATCACCTACATCCCACCTTGGGTGATCTACCTGGCACTCGCCACGGCTGCTAGCCTAGTGCTGGCCTCCGTCGTGACCTTCTACTTTTGGTGCACTCTACGCTTCAACCCCAACCGAGCTGCAGTGGAGGATGCGCCGACCAATCTATACACATGGATCCGGCACGCGGCGACGGAGAGTCGGTGCAGGGGCGAGGGAATCGTCAAGGCAGTGTCGTGGGGTGCTTTGAAGGACTATAGAATTGTTCGCGGTAACACTGGCGGTGTGAGCCTTGTCGGACCGGCGGAAGAGATGGAGCCGCTTCATCGAGACGTAGGAACAACATTTGGTGGGTAATGGTCTTCATGTCAGCGTGCTAGCCAAATAGCTGCTTATGATGCGGTGGTAGTGATCTAGACTACACTGCAGCTAGCTCGCCATGCACTCGTTGCTCTGTCGCCAACGAAAGCCGGATCGCCTCCTGGAGTTCGGGATCATTGAGCTCCTCCGCTGCCTCATCAATCTTCCCGTCGCTCTCTTCGTCACCGTTGCCTTCCTCCTCTTCCTCACTGCTCCACCCCTCGTCCTCTTCGGCAACAACATAAATCTCCTTCCCCATCTGCTCAGCCTTCTCCTCAGCCCCTCCTGCGAGCATACAAAGGCTGTCCTTCCTCGAACTCAAGTAGAACGACAAGTCCAGATCCGGATGCTCCTTCTTCAACTGCCTGTACCGTCTCCTCCTCTCCACATCGCCCTCGCGTTCTCTCCAGTACGTCTGCACAGCCTCAGCCCACTCCTCCCCCAACATCTGCCCATACACCTTCCTCGGCCTCTTGAATTCTCCAACAAGATCACTGCCATCCGTCACATGGAAAAGCAGGTGAACATTATCAGTCACATCACTCCCCCAAATATACTTCATCATAGTCGGCGTCGGCTCGCTATCAATCCACAACGCGAGCGCCGTGTACTGAATATCCTCGCGCTGATTCGTATCCCAGTACTTGCGTATCGCCCGTCTGAAAGCTTTGAGGTGGGCGATATGGCTGGCTGAGTACTACCTGCCAACTGGATCGATCGAGGTGGCGATTTTGTACCACAGGAACCGGCCTTGAATACGCCATTCCAGGACTCGGTGCGAGCGTTCGAAGGCTTTGGCTTCGTCGAGGGCTTTCTGCTGCGCAGGTTCGGCACTCTCCACGACGTTCTCCTCGCCTTCCTCTAACGCTTGCCTTTTGGCGCGTCTTTCGGCCAAGATCGCAGGAAGTGAGAGGTCGTAGCGCTTGTTCAGACTTGGGTGGACAGGGTCATGCGGACTAACGGACGGAGGTGAGACTCGCCTCACTCTCTCTGGACTCGTCGCGCTGCTGACTTTGCGCAGCGAGGAAGGCGACTCTGGTTGCATGGACACACCATTGAGGCTGGGCTTTGGCTTCGGACGATTCGGCACTGCCATGGCCTTTTTGGCGATCAGTCGCCCTAGTAGGGCGCCTTCGTCGATGATGTCGGACAAACGGTTGGCTAGCTTGGCAGGCATGCGTCTAGAATGCTGTCCCGTACGATCTACGGGTATCGCAGAGCCGTGACGATCTGGATTAAGACCGGGCGGAATGGAAGGGAGCTGTCTGTGACCTGGTCTTGGGCTTGGTGGTGGCATCGACGAAGCATCGGTCATGCTCGTGTCTTCTGCTCGCGCCTCGGCGAGACCGTCGATGGTCCCTGTGACGACGTGATCCGGTACGAGGTCATCCAGGTCCTGTCCGGTGAACATAATGGGTTCTTTATCCCTACATGGCGGTCTCGAAAATCGCTCGAGCATGGGCATATTGTCGTCGACATTCGCCGGGCTGCTCATCAGGCCAGTGGACGAAGGGGCTTTTCCACGACTTTGCGGCCGGAAGGCGGTATTTTGACCGATGATAGTCTGGGAGAGCATGGACGCACCCGAGCTCTGCAGCATCAGCATATCGTCATCGACATCGGTCGGGTCACTCATCAGTCGAGTTGGCGGAGGAGCCTGGCCGTAGTTCTGAGTGGGGAAGATGCTCTTCTGTCCCATCATCGCTTGAAACGGTGACGGAGCATCGTCCATTATCACATCCTCGCTGCGCGGATTGCAAAGCGTGGCGACATCCTCTACATACTCACTCGAGGGGTCCACTTCCGTGACTGTCACCTCGAAGCCATGATCAGACGCCCGCTCCCGCGTCCTGCGAATCGCGAATATATTATCTCGCGATGATGGACGTCGCGTTGTCGGCGAAATGGCGTCTCCCTCAATAGACTTCCGTGGCCAGCCTGCAGACGCAGACGCAAACCCAGAGCCCTACCCCTGATTTCCCCTAAGCGTCGCGAAAGCATTCCCTCTCGACACAGGACGCTGCGTCATCGGCGAGATCACATCGACATCGGTCGGCGCATCCATCGCGGGAACATACAAGGCAGCACTTTCCTCGCTGCCGCGACCGAAAACACTCAGAGGCTCCGGCGGGAACTCAGCGTCAACATCGTCATCCTCCACCCCGGTAGCCGTGTCTACTCTCCCCTGATCTTCGCGCCCGAACGCAGGCTTTCGCTTCAGCGTCGGTCCCGGCGACGGCAAGGCCTCCACGACCCTTAGATTATCCGTACCGACTACTTCGTTCTTTGTACCAACAGTCCTCACCTGGGGATCCAACGGCTGTCCAGTGTGATGAGGCGGTGGCATGCGACTCCCTGAGCCGAAGTTCATGATGCCGGCAACGGCGTCTTGTTCGCTCATTTCGGGAACGCCGGGAGGTAGCTCTGGGCGTTCGTAAAATCTTGAGCTGGCGGGTTGGCCTGGCCTGGAGTTATTGGTCGGGGATGGCGGAGGGCTGGGCGAGCCGGAGCGGTATTGGGAGGGCGCCATGGTGTGGGGAGTGAGTGAGAGGTGTTGCCCGAGGGATGTGAGCGATAATTCGTTTGTAGTGAGCTGTTGATAGCGAGATAGTGAGCTAGTCTGCTGCGAAGTGATGGATATTGATGATAGCGAAGTGTGATGAGGTGTGAGATGGATGTGCGGCGCTGCAGATCTTGATCTGATCAAGAGATGAGTAAGTGGCAGTCGTCGCGCTACAGATGGACTTGCTCCTGGACTTATCGTAAGCCTGCCTTGGGGTAGGTGCAGCACGATGGCGATAGCGACTGTGAAAAGCCGTCGTTGTGGCAACTTCGCAACACTGTGCTGTATGCTCGTAGGGATCGCATATACCGACTGTGAGTGAATTCAAGTTGCTCGGATATGGCCCTCGTGTTCAAGTGTTACTAGTGCAGAACGTGCGAAAGCGCTGTGGAACGCATGCAGATCGCGAGGAACGCAGACAGACATTCTGAGAGGCTGCGAAGAAGTACAGAGGGGTTCGTAATGACATATATCCAAGGTCTACCTTAGGTAGCAATGTACAACTTACGGCACCAATGACACCACTGGCTGATCCCGCAGCACGCCGTTCACCAGCAGCGCATTCACCGCCTCGGATAGTGACGGGCGGAAGTAAATGATATGCACCTGTAATCGCGTCAGCATGAGACCTTGCATGCTTATGAGAATGCCAGCACGCACCTCTTTGTCCACCGCAAAAGCCAGTCTCGTGCCATCTGCACTCCAGCTCAGCGCAGGCTCTCCACCACCAATCTCGCTGTCATCACCGTTCACGTCTCCGTTCGCGACGACATCGTGCTCCACAAGTGGCGGCCGCCATGTCAGCAGCGGACGCTCAACGAGTCGAGTAGTTTCTCGCGCATCGTCGACGACCGCCCATATTCGCACGATATCCACGCCTGCGACAGCAAGGACACGAGCTTCATGGCCCCAGGCTAGTGCGCGTACAGGCTCGGAAAGCTCTAGCATACCCAGCTTGGCAGGGCGAACATCTGGTTCGCCACTACTGGTAGAGTAGACGAAGCAAGTTCCGTCTTCGCAGCCGACTGCAAGCCTGCCAGGGCTTCCTCCAGCTTGTCGAGGCCGATGGTCAGCCAATGCAATACACGTCGGCACTGCGTCGAAACGTTCATCTACGAGCAAGTCGACGGGTGCATCTCTAGACTGCAGCTGTTTCTCGTCGTAACCATTTGTAATTGCGAGTCTCCGGTCATTTGAAGACAAGAACATCAAGCACTGCCCACTGCGACAATATCGACCATCAGTCCAGTCCGTGGATCCTGAGACGAGGTCGTGACCACTTGTCGTGAGATTACGCTGCGTTAGACTTTCTGACCTGGGCTCGTGCTCGTCTCCGCCAGTGGTGTGGAAATTATAGATCCTCGAAATGCCATGCGCGCCAGCGACCATGATGAGTGAGTCGCTCACCCACTCTGCACTTAAGACTGCTGTGTCTATCAGTGCCCATGCTTCAGGCTTGCCACGTACGACGTGATCCACTTCCTCTGTCACGCTCTTGAAGATCTGCACCAGACTCCGCTCCAGATTACTTTGCAGCACCAGGATATGTTCGGCGTTCGGACTGTAGCTGACAAGTAGAGTTGTTCCTTGTGGCTCAAGCAAGTGAGGCTCGAGAAGGTATTCTACGACACCAAGATCCAGGCCATGACTGATGAGCGTTTGCTTGGGTATAGGTCCTGCAGCGGACTCAATGTGCTCGACAGCGTACATATATATCGGTTCTGTAGGATGCCACGCGCTGGCCACGACGATAGAATCTGGCTTCAGTGAGGGCAATTCGATGGGACCAATATCTGGCGCGGGACCATCGAGAGCTTCAGGTATGGCATAGAGGTCAGAGGTGTTTTGCCCAGCCACGCGTAATAGATCGGTTTCTCCAGGTCGAGTACTGGGTTTGAATTTGCAGTGCATGACCTGGGCCGAAGGGTTTGCCACCGCAAAGCTAAGCGTGCTTGTCTTGGGTCCAGTGGCAAAGTCAGTCTGCACCAGTGCGTCCATGCTATCGTACCGCTCCGGTATGGTGACAGCGACATCATCAGACGCAGCAGCTGGACTGACGACCTCTCCATCAGCATCTTCATTCCCGGACGCGGACGCAGCATCGACGTCCATTGCGTCCCTGTCACCATTGACATGCACATCATCGTCTCCATGCCCAGTCCGTTGCCTCTTGGGCGCTGGTGTCGGAAAGTCATCCTGTACTCGCGCAGTCCCTCCAGTAGAAGCGCGTGGTCCGACCTTTCTCTTCCCTGAGCTTAATGGCCTGGACGCCTCCCTCTCCCTTTGAGGCGGTGCTTGCTGCCATTGCTCGTCCACTTCCACACTCTCCCTCGGCAATCTCGCGTCTCCAGTCAAGTTCCATCGATGCTGGCGCTCGTTCCTACCGATGCGCGCCTGTAGCTCGTCGTACCTGAGCCCGCTCTGTATCACTGAGACCAACTCGCCGCGCTCTACTGCAGGCGCGAAGGGTAGATCTTCGGCGTCTTGGAACTCGCGCGGGCGATACCAGTCCTTGGCGAACATCCTCGCGCTCTGCTCGTGACCGCTTTCTTGCAAGTAGCGGAAGACGAGGTAGTTGATGTGATCCGAGTGGAGCGTGGTGGTGCTGGGGGCCGCCATGGTCGGGCTTCTATGTTACGTGACAGCGCCGGCGTGGCAATACAGGCTGCGCGACGTCAAGGCCGGGTCGTCGCGGACGCTGTGATGGGCAGGGTGAGAGGGGAAGACACACACGAGCTGAGCCAGTATGAGGCTCTGTAATGGTCGAGGACGTGCATTGGCGCATCTCGAATCTACACTTACAGTTCGGAAGCGGCTGACAGCCGTCCCGAGATCGACGCGACTCTATTTCGCGCTTGCGATCAACACAAACTCCATGCACAATGGCACCTCGAATAAATCTGCCGCCTATCACGCGCGCCCTCCTTCTGATCCTCATCGCCCTCTCCACCCTCAATGCCACTCTGCGCTTCCAAAAGTGGTCGACGAGCACGTCAGCAGCCGACCAAGCGAAGCCTAGCACCGTCAGCTACCTGACCTCCCCACGATGGGCAATCCCCTATCTGGTCTTGATACCCTCGAAGTCGATCATATACCCATGGACGTTCCTGACAAGCGCTCTCATTGAGAATAACATCGTGTCACTGGGTATTTCCGGAGCGGTGTTATGGTTTGGAGGACGCTATCTGGAACGCGCCTGGGGCGGTAGAGAGTACACGAAGTTCGTGCTTTTCGTGACCATGATCCCGAATATTGTTACATTCTTCATCTACGCGCTATGGCATGGCATACGGGGCTACTCGCCGCCGAGGTAATGATTCTACCTCACCCATGTTACGGTTATGACTGACCCTTCGTAGCGCAACGCCTATCAACGGCCTGCTCGCGCTTTCCGCCTCCTTCCTCGTCTCGCTCAAGCAGCTCGTCCCAGAGCACACCGTATCAGTCGCGCGATCCATGATCAGCATTCGGCTCAAGCACTTGCCAGCACTTTTTGTGCTAGCTAACATGCTTTCTGGTCCTTTGCTTGGCACCGATACAGCTTTCTGGCTCTCGCTCTTCGGCTTTTACACCGGCTGGATCTACTTGCGCTTCTTCCGACTCGCGGACATCGGCACGGCGGAATCTGCGACGAGCGCAGAAGGTGCGACAATGCGAGGCGATCCGAGCGAGACGTTTGCGTTCGTGTCGTTCTTCCCGGAGATCGTGCATCCGTTCCTCGCGCCTGTGTGCAACGGTGTGTATGACTTGCTGGTGCAGCTCAAGCTCATTAGGCCGTTTCCGGAATTTGATGTGGAGAGCGTGAGCGCGAGCGCGGCAGCTAGGTCGGCAAGCGGTTTGCCTCAAACTCTATCAGCGTCGGGCGACGGCGCAAGGACGATGGAGGCAGAGCGGCGAAGAGCACTAGCGTTGCGTGCGCTGGACGAGCGATTGAACGCTGCTCAGCCAGTGGCGACGCCCAGTGCAGTGCGACCATCTGATGACAGCGAGCCAGCGGCAAAGGAGGCGCAAGCTTAATCGTCTGCGCGACAGCAGAAGCATTGGGCTACGCATCGAGGATGCACCAACAAGCGTGCAACATGCTCGCATTGCGGAATTTCCACATTTCCACGTACTGAAGCTCACTCATTATTGCGCAGATACCGTCGCGTGCTAATCGCATCATGCTCTATGTTCATATGCCAATCTGGGAATGCAGGTAGGTATGAGCACGTTCATTACTCCCCATGGTTTTTCGAGGCTGCGGTGACATCCTGGCTTTGAGTTTGAACCTCGGCTTAAACACACAAAGCTCTCCACTTCGGGGAGGTCTACATTACCTTACACTACGAAACATAACAACACAATTGCACATATCAGACTTACTTTCACAGAATTCACGACTAGCAAAGTATTAGCGTCTATTAACTCTCACACTATTCGACTTTGCTCACGTGTTCGCAATCATGGCTCACGCATCTTCGTCAGCGAATCTGACAATCGCGAACCTCTTCGACTTCAAGGACCATGTGTAAGTCCGATGTCTACCTCCAGCATACACTCGACTGACAATCACTCCAGTGTTCTCGTCACAGGCGGGGCAACGGGGCTTGGCGAAATGGCAGCCCAAGCCTTCGTCCAGAACGGCGCCCGCGTAATAATCGCCTCGCGCAAGAAATCCGAACTCGACAAAACCGCCGCACGCCTCAATAGCCTCGGACCCGGCCACTGCACAACCATAGTCGCCGACCTAAAAGACAAAGCCGGCTGTCTGGCCCTCTGCTCCGAAGTCCGCAAACAAACCGACCGCCTGACAGTCCTGCTCAACAACTCCGGCGCAACCTGGGGCGCAGCCTACGATGACTTTCCCGAGTCAGGCTGGGACAAGATCTACGCCCTCAATGTGAAGGCGATGTTCTACACGACTGCGCATTTGCATGCAGAGCTCACGAAAGGCGCGACGGCTGATATGCCGAGTCGGGTTATTAATATTGCTTCTATGGCTGGGGTGTCGACTGTGGATGTTACGACTGGGGCTACGGGCGGCTTGTCGGCGCCGGGCACGGGGACGTTCTCGTATGGTCCTAGTAAGGCGGCTTGCATTCATTTGTCGAAGATGCAGGCGAGCAAGTTGATGCCGCAGCATGTTACTGTTAACGCGATTTGTCCTGGTGTGTTTCCGTCGAGGATGACGGCTTTTGGGATGGAGAAGTTTGAGAAGACGCTTACGGCTGTGCAGCCGAGTGGGCGGGTTGGGAAGCCGGAGGATTTTGCTGGGCTTGTGCTGTTTCTTAGTTCAAGGGGTGCTGGGCACATCACTGGCAATGCGATTGAGATTGATGGCGGGAGCACGCTTAGTGGGTGGAGGGCGGATGCGAAGGAAGTCGGAAGCGCGAAGGCGAGGATATAACAGACTTGTGTAAATGTAGGCTGAGCTTCTGCATTTATGCTGGGAATGAAGCGGTACCGGGATCTTTTTACGGGAAGAACCATTGCACGCATGTGATAGTGAGCGACGGGCCCTCGGCCAGCATTGTGCTTACAAGCTCGCATCCTGCAACAGCACTCGTCCAGATTGCCAGTCACGTTCTGGACGCTCATAAACAGTACTACTAACGTCCACTCCCCAACTTCCCCAGTATCCTCACCAGCTTCGACGCTCTCCGCCAGCATTCCTCAAATCTCCATCTTCTCCTCAATCTCCTCAACCTCACTCGACACCATCTCGCTCAACGGCCCCTTCTTGACCATCAATGTCATGACCTCAAACAGCGTATCTGCGGCCGCCATCGTGGTCAACTCAGCGTTGGTATCATACGCTGGCGCCACCTCAACCAAATCACAGGCAACGAGGTTGATGCCCTCAAGTCCACGGATGATCGTCCTGAGCTCACGAGTCGACCAACCGCCGGTCTCCGGCGTACCAGTAGCGGGAGCGAAAGCAGGGTCAAGTGTGTCAATGTCGATGGACAAGTAGACTGGGTTCTTGTGTCCAACACGGTCATGAATCTTCTTAATGATACCTGCAGTGCCGATTGTGTCGATTTCTCGGGCTTCGACAATCTCGAACCCAACGTAGCCGTCATTAGCGTAGTCGGAAAGCCCACTGAGCGTAGTTCGAATACCAGCATGGATGTTCGTGTCATTCCTCAGCAGCCCTTCGTGCGCAGCGTGGAAGAAGTAGGTGCCGTGATTGATCGCGGCTTGCTTGCTTGGCGCTCCGCCGAAGACTTTCGGCTTCCAGGTCTCCAAATGGGAATCGAAGTGGATGACTGTGATGGGACCGTAGGCACGGTTCATGCTGCGGAGGAGGGGGAGAGTGATGGTGTGGTCGCCTCCTAGGGTGATGACTCTGGGCAAAGTCTTGCCCTTGAGGGATGGGCCCTTCTCTTTCGCGTGGGTGGCGGGCTCGCGCATGAGGATGCTGTTGTGACCTTCTTCGATCTGCTGGATGGCCCAGGCGTTGTCGTAGCTATTAAGCCATTAGTGAAGCTCTCGCTGCACGTTGTTGGTACTATACTTACGAAGTTACAGGAATATCTCCACAATCAATCACCTTCGCCCAGCTGTTGAATGGGTTTGCTGCCAAAGGCACGTTGTAGCCTCCACTGAAGCGCACTTTGCGTGAGCCTTGTTGCATCAAGCAGGTGTAAGCTTGTGACACGTACTAGAGATTGAGGCGGCGACTACCCTGCCTGATGCCCGAGGGCCCGAAGCGGGCACCTGGGCGGTATGAAGTGCCAGTATCGAATGGCGCTCCGATGAAAGCGATGTCGTACTTCACGTCCTCGGTGGCAAGGCAGGGAGAGTAGTCGATGCGGCCGAAGGTCGAGATACCGGAGAAGATGGAGTCCGCCTGCTGCGGTGTAAGTCGGGAGCTTGAAAGCTCACTGGCACTTGCGAGCCTACCTGAGTGCCGCCATCGCCAGGTAGAGTGTTGTACCACAAGCTCTTGTGCGGTCCCTCAATGGGCTCCTGGTCGGCGTGATCGCCATGAGCGGTGACAGCAGCCACAAGCGTGGCCGCAGCAGCAAAGTACTTCATATTCGCGGACTTGAAAATCTTCTTACTTGACGACTTGAATGGCAGCACCGTGATGGACAAGAGAAGAGCGAATGGAAGAGAACAATGCGAAAGAAAAGTACTCAATGCTCTCACCACTGCCGCCCATAGCTCTACCGCCTCGGTGACAGGCCCTGTTTACTAACAATGGAGCTGGCCTGCACGACGCGCTGGGCAGCTCCAATGCGCCGGCGGGCACGGCGGGGTGCTTGCATAAGATGTCATCACCATCATGCAGCCCGGTAAGGCCTGTCCTGTTCCTGACGAGCGATAGGCGGCGGTGTAATGGTGGAGTTGAGACTGGCAGGCCGGCGCGAGCGGCGGATTGAGGCTCATGGAGCTGGGATCTTGGAGAAGCATGTTTACGTCTCCAAGCGTTCTGGATCCTGATGAGGACACTATAGGCGTGGCTTCATCGAGGCCGGCGGCCAAGAGTGCGCCGCTGCAATAGCCTTGAACGCGCGCGTTGGTCATGGAATGGGAGTTGTGGCTGAGATAAGAGATCTGACGTTTGAAGCCCGCAGCAGAGCTCCAGCCTCCACAGCGGGGCCAGATCAGGAAGCTCCATCACTTCTGGAGCATTGACACGTGACAGATGCGAACTCAATGAGTGAAGTCCACTGGTTGTCGTAGTAATAGTAACGCGGTTAGAAACGATGTCGGGACGCACACTGGAATGATGGATGGTGCATTGAGCAGGGCTGTTAGTCATGTATCGTCTAGACCATCTAATCTTGTCATTCATGACTCTCCTCCCCCATCTCAGCCCTGTCCTGATGATCCATTCTGCCAAACGCGTACTCGACCTGCTTGTCCCAATTACTGAAAGCCACAATAGCCCACTCTGCCACGCCGACAAGATATAGTGCAATGCACTGCCCTACCCACAATCCAGCCAGACCCCAGCCATGGAAAGCCAGGTAAATGCCCAGAGGTAGCGCACCGCAGTAGTAGCATATGATGTTCACAGCAGCGCCGA
>KZ111142.1:785016-803737 GCA_002077045.2 Rachicladosporium sp. CCFEE 5018
TGACGGGTGTCCTTAACGGCGCCTTCACAATCGGCACCCCGGATGCCATCACACATCTCGCCGAAGAGCTGCCCAATCCCAGCGTCGATATGCCCAAAGCCGTCTTCGCGCAGGTGGGACTCGGCTTTCTCACAACTCTAATGTTCGCCATCGCTATCATGTATGGCATCAACGACCTCACCGCAGTGTCCACTACGCCGCTCTCGTTCCCACTGGCCGAAGTCTACGCGCAAGCGACCGGGAACCAAGGCGCGACGTTCGGACTTCTGTTCATCATCCTTATTAGCGTCCTGATCTGCTCAATAGGGACGCTCATGATGGTGGGGCGTCTCTACTGGGTCCTAGCCCGCGACAATGCGACGCCCTTCGCGAAGACATTTGGCAAAGTCAACGAGAGACTAAGCTGCCCGATCCCAGCAACACTGCTATGCGCAGTCTTAACGACGGCCTTCGGTGCGATCCAGCTTGGGTCCAAGACCGCCTTCACGGACCTTGTCGGGTCCTTCATCATTCTGACCACAGTGTCATACTTCCTGGCGATCTTCCCGAATCTCTTAACTGGAAGGAAGTACATGCCCAGAGGCCACTTCTACATGGGGAAGTTTGGCTTCGTGATAAATTCTATCACCTGCCTGCTCATCGTATTTTTCATCGTCTGGTTCTGCTTTCCGTATGCGTTCCCGGTGGATCCGCTCTCTCTGATGAACTGTAAGTCGAGCTTGACATTAACGCCTGGAGATATAATAGCTGACATGATCTTAGGGAACTCGATTATACTCGTTGGATGCGTGCTCCTCACGGCAGCATGGTGGTTCATACATGGGGTCAAGAAGTATCCGGGTCCGAAGCTGGCGCAGCTATATCATTGAATGAGCGAATGTAGCGAAATCGATCCTTCGTGCGGTATTCATCAACATCACATCTAGTCATTTCACAGCGATAGAAACGACGTCTGGTTATGCTTATACGCTTCCGGAGCGTTATGGTGCATGTTGACACATAAATCACGCATTGATGGTCACTGTTAGGTAATGGTCCGTTGACGAGGGTCCAGCTCAAGAGTGCTGCCTCGGGAACATCAATTCCTTGTCACGCATCCGATTCTTCAAAAAGTGAGAGGTGGTACGATGAGTTACCCATGACAGCGCAGATTTCTGACACTATGGTGTCTTCATTGCCCTGCTTCATTATCGCTTCGTAGCTTATACTATGACCTTGGTTATCTATGTATCTAACATCTACGAGATCTATTCTCAACTCCTGCTATTACGTACATCTTCGAGGATACGCTAGAAGAGCTTTACACTCGACAGCAAGACTGCATGTGGCGACGCGACGACTGCCGTTCTCGCACAAGCACTCAGTAGTGAAGCACTCGACCACGGCGGCCGTGAGAAGCGCCATCATGGATGTCGTGGCCGCACCTCGTGTTCGTCGCTCACCCGCGATGCATGGTACAGCCGTAGTGGGTTCGTTTGTGCGGGCATCTAAGCCTTTCGAGCTTTCCGGAGAAGCGAGGGGACCTGGGCGCTGCGACATGCAGCAGCCAATGCCGTTCGTCGCCTTATAAATTACCATCCCTCTCATCGCAATGCATCATCCTCCTCTTCATCACTTTCGCTGCCTCTCTCCTCACCCTTTCTCAACCCCACCACGAAAACGACTGCGGTCGTGACCGCACAAGCCGCGCCCAGCACATAGAAAGGAAGCCCAATTCCCATACCGCCGATATCGAGTCCCTTGTTAAAGAGTCCTGCCATCAAAGGCGCGCCAACCATCAACCCAACAGAATCCACGACAGAGATGATGGAGAAGACCCGTGCTAGATAATGTGTAGGCACCAACGAGGCGAGAAATGAGCGTAGCAGCAAAGGCCAACCATAGCCGAGGCTGCTGATGATGATAGCCACAAAGACAGCAGGAACGGTAGGCGCGAGGCCGATCATCGTCCAGCCCACAGCCGTGAGGACCAACGATCCACGCGCAAGGTACAGATCCTTGCGCTGTGCGCTCAGCCCGTATCTTACGGTGAGCAGCTTCGCCACGGCCGGGAGAAGCAGGAACAGGAAGACGAAGTTTATCAGACTTCTCGTAGTCAAGACCAGCGTCGCTTGCGAAAGCGTGTATAAGTAGCGTTTCGAGATGTACAGGAGCAGCGTCTGTATAGCCAGCACGCCTAGCAGCATGTGCAACAAGTAGGTGGATATCAATGCTGGAATGCGCCAATCGGTCCAGAGAACTTGTGTGGCGGATTTGAGGCCGTGGAAGAGCCGGACGGGGTAGTTGAGTGAGGCTATAGTATTTACCGGACTTGGATCTGGTGGTGGAGGCAGCGCACTCTCCGAGGTGGGTGAGGGTGGGTGTGAAGATGAGGGCGTACTGTGTGGATGCCTCCAATCCAGCGTTTCCGGCAGGAGAGCCACAAGAAACAACGACATTGTCGTTAGAAATGTCCCAAGCAATGCCGGAATCCACGGATTGTACCGCATCAGCAAAGCTGCTAGCGGCGGCATCGTAAAGTTGGAGATCATATTTGAGGCGCCCACACGCAGGAAGACCGATGAGCGCTCTTCTTGCGCTACGACGTCTGAGATCAGCACGAAGAATAACGCCGAAATGCAGGCTGATGAGCCGGACACGAGACCGTGCAGAGAGGACGCCCAGGTCCAACGTATATCGAAGGCTTGCCAGAACCAGCAGATGAACTGCATCCAGCATGCCCTGAAGACGAACGATATGATGCCGATCAGGAGCATCGGTTTCCGGCCGAACCTGTCCGCAGCCCAGCCTAGAGGGAACGCAAGCACTAAACTTGGTATACCGTCAAGGAACTGCTGCGTACCGGGTATGGTGGAAAGCTGGGATTGTACGCCATTGACCTTGCAGTAAAGCTCGTCAACCCCGCCAATCGCTCCAGGACCCACTGTATCTCTTCCCAACCGGATCTTACTCGGGTCTGCGGTCTCGTAGTAGCGGTAGCAGATTATAGACTCGTAAATACGCGTTAGCGGCGCCTCTGAGATCTGATCGCCGGATGTTGCCAGGACGAGGATGGCGACCAGGAGGAAGACGATCTTGTGTGCGGCATGATTGCGTCTGGCTTTTGTCGCCGAGACGTCTTCGTCGGCTGAGGGAAGGGCCTTGGTCGTGATCAAGGGTGTTCGCTCGTTGGGTGACATCCTCTTCGGCGTGATGTCAGAGGGGCTCGACACACGTGTCTTCGAGGAGCTGCTATCATCGGACTCTATATCGCTGTCTCGTACTTGAAAGCCCATTGCTGCCAGGCTCTACTCTGTATTCTCCCAAACGCTCTGAAATGCAACACAAGTAGCAAACACGAAG
Organism: Rachicladosporium sp. CCFEE 5018; assembly: GCA_002077045.2. Lineage (NCBI taxonomy): Eukaryota > Fungi > Ascomycota > Dothideomycetes > Cladosporiales > Cladosporiaceae > Rachicladosporium > Rachicladosporium sp. CCFEE 5018. Next base: position 788,359 of record KZ111142.1, read on the forward strand.
GGAGCACTCGTAGATAAGCACCATCCGCCCTACAAGCCAGAGAAAGAACAAGCAAGGAGTTGGACTAAGGAGAGACAACAACGAGCCGCGTCAATACCGAAGTCGTCAGCATACTTACGCCGCAGGCCGATCGCATGGGAGCAGACACGGCCAGGAGATGATTGTGAGACTGCGCAGTAGTGGGAGCGTAGGAGCGCAGTATCTTGACGCCTGCCCGATTACACGTCAAGACTCTCCCGCGTTCCAACATTGCGGAGCTCGCGAGCCAATTCCGAAGCGGACTCCGGTGCCAAGATGCACAGAGGTCGTGGTCATTGTCGGTGTGAGGGTGACGTTGTGCAAGGACTCATCATCAAGTGATAATGTCTACGAGGAAGGTACGCAATTGCTGCAGAGCGAAGTGGAATGCGTACGATGGCGCGTTGCAGCGTGCGAATACCTCACACCACACCTGCATGTTCTAGAGTCTGGAGATCTCCTGTGCTACGAGGCGCCTCGTGGGAGTCTCGTATTTCGTAACAACTTAACTCGAGGAATGCGAGCGTCTCTCGATGACATTGCAGGCGTACATTCACTGCTGCATTGCGACGTTGGAGGGACAAAAGAGCTGCGACGTTCACTTAGCACTGCTTCTCCAGAAATCACCGAAAGAGGTATCCTGAGCAACTTCTGCATTGCCTTGCCTGGGATGCTGTCGGCTGTCGGCTGTCTATAGATTCATCCCTCGACCCTGCCCCAACGCCGCGCTCAAAACGCCTATCATGACCACAATGCTGTTATACCACACCATTCATCAAGACGCGCGCATCTCCTGCTGCCCATCCGTGCCCTCCACACGCTCAGTCGTTTCGAACACGACCGCCATCGCTTCCTCAAGAATACCACATCCAGCCTCGATTTGCTCCTCAGTGACGATCAAAGGTGGCACGAAGCGGAGTGTGTTCGTCCCGCAAGTAATCACCAGTAGCCCGCGCTCCCGTGCGGCAGTGATGACTGGCGTCGGATCGGCGTTGAGCTGCATACCCAGGATCAAACCCTTCCCTCGGATTTCGGAGACGATGTTGGGGAAGCGGGAGGCGATGCGGGAGAAGTGCTTACGAAAGAGCTGCTCCTTCGCGAGAACAGAGGACTGCAAGGTAGGGTCTGCGAGACGCGAGACGATGTAGTGTGCCACACGACATCCGAGTGGGTTGCCACCAAAGGTTGTGCCGTGGTCGCCTGTGACGATTTTACTTGATACATCTTCGGTGACTAGTGTAGCGCCTATTGGGAAGCCGTTCCCGAGCGCTTTCGCTGTGGTGAGAACATCTGGGTGCGCTGATGCTGGCAATGATGCGTGAGCCCAAAGTTGCCCTGTACGGCCGAGCCCGCATTGTATCTCATCATAGATCAGGAGCGCCCCGACTTCTGTGCATCGGTCTCGAAGTGCTTGCAGAAACTCCGGTGTAGCCACATTGACGCCTCCCTCGCCTTGGATCGGCTCTATGAGCACACCGCAGGTTTTATCAGTGACAAGCTCGTTGATCGAGTCAACGGAGTTGTAAGTGGCGTACTTGAAGCCTGGTATCATGGGAGAGAAGGGTTTCTGGTACTTCGGGTTTGGCGTTGCGGAGAGCGAGCCCATGGTGCGGCCATGAAAGGATCCTTGGAATGAGACGATCTCGTGCTTCGTGCCCGAAGGCTCGAGACTCCTACCATACTTCCGGGCGAACTTGATGGCTGCCTCATTGGCTTCGCTTCCGCTGTTGCATATAAATGCTCGGCTTATGTCCTTCATTCCTCCTGCCTCCTTCGTCTTCTGAACCAGCAGCTCACTCAGCGCACCCGTCCACGGATTGTGATAAAGGTTGCTGGCGTGCACCAGTGTTTGTGATTGCTCGTACAGGATCCGACTCATCTGAGGATCGCAATGACCCAATGCATTCACAGCGATGCCAGCGGTGAAGTCCAGGTACCGGCGATTGTCCAAGTCCCAGATGTAGCAGCCTTCACCCTTGTGGAACATAGGCGGCGGGCGGACATAGGTCGGAACCATGTATGGGGAATGAGACCCCACCAGGCGGGAGGTCTGCGAGTCTGAGGCTGGATCTGGGGTAGGTAGTGAGGCATCTCGGGCGATTGACTGTCGGACTTCGAATGGGAGATTTGATTGCGCTGCTGCTGTAGCGACAGAAGTATATCGTTGTCGTCGCTGCGGTGCTTGGCGGAGGGTGTGTTGGCATGTCTCGGCGATGGCGGTGGCCCGCCGCGCGCAGGTGCGGAGTGACATTGTTGGAGTGGTGATTAAGAGTGTCCTTACCAGTAAGAGAGTTTCTCATACTTATGCGTGAATTACTACAATGCATACATTTTCTGATCGCTTTCCCTGCAGCAACGAGTTGCAGTCATCTACGTCCGATCGTCGGGCCGGGATCGGCTCCACCTGGTAAACGAACTCGATCGAACAGCATGCCATGATAGGTAGGCTCGACGACAATACTTCGACATGTTGCCCATTGCGAATTCGACACGGCTTATGAGACGGCCACATCAATTCCATGCCCCGGCTCAAGCGATGGCGGTCGCGAGCAAATTCTGCAGCGTCACAGTGCGAATCGACCTATGGATGGGGCTCGAACGAGCAATCGTAGCGCTCCACGAACGCCAAACCAGTACCGCCACACCTCCCAAGCCTTTACGGCCGGCTTTCACAGGTGTGTCGCGCGTCAACACGTGGAATGTACTCGAGCGAGCATGAACGAGGCCATCATCGATGCGAGTCAGCCAATGAGCGGAGCGGTCCAGATGCCTCGGCTTCGATCGCGACGAGACCGCGGCGCAGAGCTGTCCACAAACAGATGAAACGGCACTCTTTATGCACTACTTGCGCAACGGCAGCCCCATCCCTCTCCATGACAAGAGTCAAAGTGGCATGTTTTGACTTCAGCTCTGTAGGCAGCAGGTTTGTATACGATACTTGACTCTCCTTTTCTTCTGGCTATGGCTTGTCGGTCTACGGGTGACATACTTTCCTTTCGTGGGTAAAAGATACCTCGGGCGCGGCTGCAACGCGTTTTACGCCTGATCGCGGTCGATAGCACGGAATGTCTTCAGCACGGAACAACATCCCGGCGGTCGCTGGCTATCCCATCGTAGGCAATGTCTTCAATGTCAACGACGAAGTCCCAGTCCGGGCCATTGAGAACCTCGCCGATACCTATGGCGGGATCTACAAGCTTCGATTCTTCGGCCGCGAGATCTTCGTCGTCGCCAATCATGAGCTACTGGAGGAGATGTGCGATGAGAAGCGCTTCTGGAAGGCGGCGGGTGAAGCCCTAGAGAAACTGAATCGACCCGGCGAACGTCTTGGCCTCTTCACTGCTCCGTCAGAGGAGCTCCCGGACTGGCAACAGGCACACAGGATTCTTGTGCCCGCCTTTGGGCCGCTGCCTGTGCAGGACATGTTCCCGGAAATGCACGACATTGCTACGCAGATGATCTTGAAGTGGGCAAGGCAGGGCTCGGACTTCAGAATCCCAGTCACACTGGACTTCACGCGGCTTACCCTGGATACCATCGCGCTCTGCTCGATGGACACTCGGTTCAACTCGTTCTATCGCGAGGACATGCATCCTTTCGTCGATGCGATGAACGTGCTACTCGGCGCGACTTCAGAGAGTCTGAGGGCCGGCGGAATCATCAAGTCTATGATGCCCTGGGACGACACGCTAAAGCGCGTTGGCGCTGCGCGAGACTTCATGGACAACATAGCTATGGACTTGGTCAAGTATCGGAGAGCGCACCCCACCGACAAGCGTGACTTGCTGAACGCGATGATCAACGGGAAGGATCCCAAGACTGGGCTGCACATGGATGATAAGCTTATTACGAGTAACATGACGACCTTCCTAGTTGCTGGTCACGAGACTACGTCGGGTCTATTGAGTACGCAAACCTCCCGAGTGACCGAGATGGATCGATCACTGACACATATCGCAGGCTTCGCGTTCTACGCACTGTTGAAGAATCGCCATACGTATCTCGCAGCTCAGGAGGAGGTCGACCGAGTCGTCGGGCGCGGTCAGCTGACAGCCGAGCATCTCAAGGACCTCCCGTACTTGACTGGAGTGCTGCGTGAGACTCTGCGCCTCCATCCTACAGCCCCGGGGTTCGTTCGCACAATCAGACCGGACAACCCGAATGAATTCGAGTATCTTGCGGGTGGCAAGTATGCCCTTCGGAGAGGAGACAATGTGCTCTGCGCGCTCGGGAAGGCACAGCGAGATCCCGAAGTCTACGGTCCAGACCCAGATGCGTTTCGCCCCGAGAGGATGATGGGCACAGCATATGAGGAGTTGCCGAACTGTGCCTGGCAAGCTTTCGGGACAGGTGCGCGAGCCTGCATCGGTCGTGGATTTGCCTGGCAGGAAGCGCTGGCGGCTATGGCGATGGTGTTCCAGTCCTTTGACCTGGTCCTGGCGGACGAGGATTACCAGCTTAAGATCAAGCAGACATTGACGATCAAGCCTGATGACTTCTATATGCGAGCTACGCTTCGTGAGGGCGTCACGCCAGTGAGCTTGCTTTCATCCCTCGTGGGCCAGACACCTACGTCAACAGCACCGACACCAAAGCGGACGGACTCTGGACTTGCTGAGGATCTGAAGCCAATGACGATCCTATATGGGTCGAACACTGGGACTTGTTCATCGCTAGCTCAGAAGCTGTCTGTCGATGCTCGGCGCTTTGGCTACGATGCTACGATTCTCGATATGGATGCAGGCACAGAGGCACTCCCGACTGACGGACCGACTGTGATCGTCACTGCATCTTACGAGGGGCAGCCTCCTGACAACGCCGTCAAGTTTGTCAAGTGGCTCGAGGGACTAGCAGATGGTCAGCAATTGCAGGGCGTCGAGTACGCAGTCTTCAGTTGTGGCAACAGCGAATGGTTCTCCACGTTCCACAGGATACCTACGGTTTGCGACGACTTGCTTCTGAAACACGGCGCGAAGAGGCTTGCCACCCGAGGTCTAACAGATGCGGCGAAGAGCAACATTGCATCAGACTTCGAGTCGTGGACCGAGAGCACGCTGTGGCCTGCGATTGCGCCAAGCAAGCAATCGCAGGAAGGCGCCGCTACATTCGAGGCTGAGATTGACACTCCAGATCGCAGCACTTTCCTACGACAGGATGTACAGACAGGCACGGTGCTGGAGTCGAAGACACTCGTCGCACCCAGCGAGCCAGAGAAGCGGCATCTCGCTGTCCAGCTCCCGAAGGGCATGTCTTATCAGGCAGGCGACTACATCGCTATATTGCCGCTGAACGGACCGTACAATGTCAAGCGCGTTACGCGACACTTCAGACTCAAGCCTGGCGCCTCGATCAAGATCGATCCCAGCACAGCTACATTCCTTCCGGCGGGCACACTCATAGCTATCCGCGATATACTTGAAGGCTTCGTCGAACTCCACAGCCCTGCAACACGCAAGGACATACTTACTTGCATAGATGCGACCGAGGACACGTCGGAGAAGTCACGACTGCAGACGTTGATTGACGACTCCCACTTCTCTGCTGAGGCGACTGGCAAACGCTTTTCGCTCCTCGACATTCTCGAAGTACATCCCTCGGTCCATCTTACCTTCCAGAACTACCTCTCCATGCTGCCTCCTCTTCGACCACGGCAATACTCGATCTCCTCCTCTGCCCTCGCCGATCCGAGCATAGCCACAGTCACATACGCCATGCTCGATGCACCGTCTGCCTCCGGCCACGGAACATTCAAAGGTGTCACGAGCACATACATGGCGAGCCTCACAGCCGGAGACTCAGTGCAGGTAGCAGTGAGATCGACGAATAAGTTCTTCCACCTTCCTGCGAAACCAGAGGAGACGCCTGTACTACTGTTCTGCGCCGGCAGCGGTCTTGCGCCGTTTAGGGGCTTCGTCCAGGAGCGTACCGTGCAACTCCAGCAAGGCAAGAAGTTGGCGAAAGCAGTACTCTTTATCGGTAACCGCAGCCCCACGGCCGACAGACTTTACGCTGACGAGCTCGACTCTTGGGCTAAGGCTGGTGCCGTTGACTTGCGCTACGCATTCAGCCGCGAGCCCGAGGAGAGCAGAGGGTGCAAGTACGTCCAGGATCGTGCAAGGAAGGATCAAGCTGAGGTGAGAGAGCTGTGGAACCAAGGCGCGAAGCTGTTCATTTGCGGGACTCCGGAGCTGGCTGAGGGGGTAGGGAGGGAGTTGAAGAGTGTGTTGACGGAGGGTGAGGGCATGGGTGATGCGGAGCGGGAGGAGTGGTGGAGACGAGTCAGGAATGAGAGGGTGGTTATTGATGTTTTCGCTTAGAGCTGAGATATTGTAGCGTTTTGGGTATGTACATTTGATCTTACAGCCCAAGTCACTATAGCCCATGCTGAGTCCATTCGGGATACACTTCCTCTTCCCTCTTCGTGCTCGCCAGATTCCGATCCTTAATGTGGTCCTCGAGCGGCACATCTGCGCCATACTGACTCCTCGTTCCCATCTCCACGCCCCGTCTCTGCAGCAGCCGACCATACTGCATCGTCTCCCTCACAAACTCCTCATGGCTCTTCTTCCCACTTACATACTCCGCTAACACCATAGCATCATACGCCGCCTGGCTCGTCGAAGCAACAGTATGCGGTCTGAACCCCGCCAACGCATCGCCAATAAGCAGGACCTTCCCCCCAACAAAAGAATTCGTCGGTGGAAGCACGTCCGTAATAGCCTGCGCGAACGGCTGCTTCGTCTTGCCCACTATCTCCGCGAACTGCGGTGGCATCTTCTCCTCGGCCTCCCTCGTCAGCCTCGCCCACACGGCTTTCGACATCTTCCCTGGCGGCAACGTGTAGCGATGTCGCTTCTCATCCGCATCAGTCATGAGCTCCTCTAGCTCGGCAGGGGAGAAGTTGTAGTACCACACGAAATTTACCAGGCGTTGGCCGGGTTTCACGTTGCCGAGGGGGCCGGGGATTAGGTAGGCGAGGATCTGTAGACCTTGGCCGTGGAAGAAAGCGAAGCGTTCACGGAAGACGTCCAATGCGGCGTCGCTAGCTTCCGTCTCAGGCACAGTCCCTCGTAATGCACAGTAACCGGTGGTGGTTCGCTCAACGTCTGGACAGAACTGCTTCCTCACCGAGCTCGAGGGTCCGTCGGCGCCGATGAGCAAGTCAGTATCCAGAACTTGATCTGCGGCAGAAGCGTCCGTAAAATGCACTTTCACTCGACCCTCTGCTTCCTCAATCATCTTGAATGTACATCCATACCGATACTCCGCCACCCCATCCCCCTGCTCCCGTCCAGTAACATCACAGTACCCTGACTCCAGCCCATCAAAATTGGCCCGCATGACAAAATAAGCCAGGTCCCAGCTCGTCATCGCCTGCTTCATCGCCACTTCATGCACCACCTTTCCCTCGCGATCAAGATACATTCGTTTCTGGCTCGGCACCGCGAAGGGCCGCTGACATCGATCATACTGTTTGAAGAAAGCTAAAGTGTCACCGCCGGCTACGATACCGGCGCCTTGATTCTGGAGCAGAGGCGTAGGGTTGCGTTCGAGGATCGTGATTCTGTGGCCGAGGCGGAGGAGGGAGATGCCGGAGGCGAGGCCGGCGAGGGAACCGCCGATCTTGGGGTATTAGCTAAAACGTAGAATCGAAAGGGCTAGGCGGACAGACTATGACTATATGCAATACCCTCGAATGGCCGTTCGTACGTCCGTTTGTGGTGGAGACAGTATCGTGCATGCTGGCCGTGGAGGTCAAGTGGGCACCGGAGATGGACAGGACGAATTGAAAAAGTATGGAGTCGAAACGTACTTATCTTAGTCTTTGCTACAAAGGACTGGTGTATGTAGCTGTCGGTCGATGTTCGTGATGACGAGGTGCAACCGCCTCGGGTGAGCGGACGTCAATCGACTCGATCTACCGGCACTCGACTGCTGATAGACCAGACGGATGAGTCGCATTGCGATAGCACCTATTGTCGAGGATCCTGGTTTGCTCGATTCTTATGCGTGAGCTGCGGTACACTACTCACCCAGCTGTACCGCGGAAACATGGGCAGCAACTGAGCCTGCACCAACGACAAGGCCAACGTGTAGCATGTAGCGCTTCGCACGAGACTACCTTGACCGCAGAGTCTGTCGATCGAGCTCGCCAGCCGGATGGTCTTTCGTGTATTAAGATCGATGTTGCCCGGTTCGAAGAAACAAAGCCAGTGTTGCGAGTTTGTGCGATGCATGTATGTGCACCATCTCAGTAGACTGCCTCGGGTCATCCAATCGTCGCACTCATCTAATCTAAGCACTCTTGTTCAGTCGTATTGGCGTGCCCGTTGCTTTAGGTACTATCATCATCTATGTAAGGAATATACATGGGGGAGAGGTACGAGCACGAATGAAGGGCGGGCTTGAGTTGTCCACCCAAAGTGGCTTAGCGTCGAATCCAAACATCGGTATCTAGCCCAGGTCTCCATTCTTTCCCTCATCGCGCGTTATAACACTCAGTCATCAGCCTTATCTGGTTCCTTCGCGTCGAGCGGCAGCAATGTGACCCCGAATACTCCGGCACGTCAGGCTACTCACTATGACTCGACGTTCTTAGTAGTCACACAGCAGGAGGCGCAGCGGCGAAGGCTCATCATTGTACTAGCCCTCTCTTCGCCCGCGTCACCCGTGAAGATCAAGCCACTGGCCTGCCCGTTCTTAAGTCTGACAAGCTCATTGGCGTGCGGCTTGTCTCGGTGTCAAGTGTGCCATTGGCTCATCATAGGTCATTGAACGGCTATCATGGTCACCACGCGATGATGTTTTATGCGAGGGAGACAGGTGGGTTTGGTGCCGCCTCGCGTTCAGACTGAGACGCAACACCTGCGCCAGAGGTATAGTGTAGACCGCGATCTTTACGTTCCCCCTTCTCCCATCATCCCTGCATAGCAGCCCAGCATGCTCAACGCTCCGGTTGCTACTGCTGCACTCGGTCTGCTCGCCATTATAACACCTGCGGAAGCTACCAGAAGATATCCACGAAGTGCATTGGACAACGAAACGGGACGGCTTCTAAAGCGCCAGTACTACCCAGCCAACGCTACAGACGTCAAATATCTTGTTACGCCAAACAACATAACAGTAAGATACAAAGAGCCTGGTAAAGCTGGCGTCTGCGAAACGACACCGGGCGTCAATAGCTACGCTGGCTACATCGATCTTGCCCCCAATGTTCGCACATTCTTCTGGTTCTTTGAGTCGCGTCGGGATCCGGCCAACGATCCAATCACTCTTTGGCTCAACGGAGGACCTGGGAGCGACAGTCTGATCAGCCTCTTCCAAGACTTAGGACCTTGTAGGATCGCGGAAAATCTGACGTCGTACATTAACGAACATAGCTGGAGCGAGGTGTCGAACATGCTGTTCCTTTCGCAGCCAGTGGGCACGGGATTTTCATACCAGGAGGAGGCGATTGGGAGTCACAACTTATATACTGGCTCATATTGGTAGCGTCGCAGCAGTGGAGGGCCCACCCTGCTACATCCGAGGGGCTGAGGAACCACGGCAGCAAATGCCCCGCTGTGTTCCCACTGAGAACTTACTGCTGACTTCGCTGCACTGGACATCTCTGTAGATGCATAGACACCATATTGGAGTTCTGGAGAAGCAGCGGTTATATCGCGGGCATGGAACTCCTTTGCTGACACTTCTCCGCAGTCTCCGCAGCTCTACAGCTCTTCAACAGGACATTGAACCACTTCAACATCGCCGACGGAACGGAGCAAGTCACCCCGACGCTCGCCTCGACGGGTGGTGCAAACGCGACGCACACGGAATCTTTTGTGGCGTTGCCACCAACTAGCACGAGGAGCACAGCGACTGCGAAGTCGTCTGCTGCAACGTCCACGGTCATCCAGTGACGGTAAAGTATTCTGCTGCGGACACTGCGCTTGCTCGGTGAAAGGGGAAGAGAACCGGACTAGCCACTTTTTCCGGTGCGATCTAGCCAAAGTACGATGAACTACCTAGCCAAGTGATATCTGCGAGCAAAGCCATTGAAAGTCGGGCTGTCCTCGCTTTCCATCCCATACCTGCTGCCAAAACCAAGCAAGCATTGTAAGAGCAACGGTCAGGCCAGCTCGTGTATGTGTCGATGTGCAGGATTTCGTGACTCCACGTTCACAATTCTTGTGGGCCAAAGTGCACTTGCAGGCGGATTACGAGGCGATAAGCATTATGCCCCTCCCATCTCCCGAATCATCCTCCCTGAACCTAAGCACTCTCTTCCGTGGTTAGTGAGGGACTTAGTGGTCATAGACCAAACAAGATCCAGGAAGAATCACGATCAAGTGTGGATGTGCTCAGATCACACCTCAGGATGTTCCGCCAAGGCAATTTCAGAATCTTTACCTACGCTCGTTGAGCACGCGGTGGTAGAGGTCCGCCTGCTGCATTCTCTGCCCGTGTCTTCCGCTTTTTCAAGCGACAGCTGTGCGTGCCCTACCTTCGATGAGACTTTCTGGCGCAACCTAACTACCTTGATCGATCAGTACTTGTTGCTTCGCTCGATTGACTGTCGAGGTGCGGCGAGATCGCGACTATGCATCCAGCGACAGTTGAGAAGTGAGAAGAACTTTGTTCTGCATCCGTCACTACCTCGGATCTCAGTCATCCTGCAACTACCCTCGCATGCCCGTATCGCCACTCTGGTCGCCTTTGTACACGTCCTCCCACTCTCCGATCTCAAATACACTGTTACCTAGTCGCTAGCATGCTTGCCTTGCCGTCCCAACCGCAACGTCTTGTCCTTGAACAGTTTCGAGCCCATACTGTAGCCTGCGGCACCGAGCGCGATAGCCAACACCACGCCAAGGGGGATCAACTCAGGCGGGATCTTCTTCAGTGTGCGGAGGCGCTGGGAGATGGTGTGTGCTGTGCAGTATGGTCAGTATTAGAGTCCTGCGAGAACGATGCTGCGACATTGGCTCGAGGAAGGAGGCGCAATGGAATCTCCACAGCTCGACGGGGCGACATACCGGAGTGTTCTTCTTTCTACAACACGGTCAGTGATAGATCTTAAGCGCTTTGATACACTTCAGCGATACTCACCGGCACGGGCATCCTCATCTTCGGGCTCGCCTGCAACCTCAACCCCCTCACCGGCTGCATCGGCACCACCGCGCGCGTCCTTAGCGCATTGAAAGCCATGGGCTGCGAGCGCAGCATGTTTGCCGCCATGAATCGTGTCGACTGCATCGTGATACTGCGTTGACGCTGTAGCGGAAGCTGATGGATTGCAGCACTCCAATCCCCAGCCAACGTGAAGCTCTCCTTCGTTCTTGGCACATGCACGGACGGAAGGCGCGAAGCTGTGGCTGCTTCCGAGATGGCTCACCTCATCACTCACTCTAGCACAGCGCATAGCACATATACCCCTTGGCCGCCCCTCCAAACACCACAGACCAACACCGCAAACATGTCCGACGATGAGGAGCGCGTCACCATGCCCTTCAAGTTTGTAACAGGTACGTCGCCCACCGCTTCCCCTCCACTGCCAATCATGCAAAGCGCATACTGACAATCCTGCGCAGCCGGTATATACTCTCCTCCTTCCTGAACCCTCAGCACTGCGATCTGGCATACTCACACAGGTATCTAGGTTTCGACGCCCGCTTCCCGAACCAGAACCAAACGAAGCACTGCTGGCAGAACTACGTCGACTACCACAAGTGCATCTTGGCCAAGGGAGAGGACTTTAAGCCTTGCCGACAGGTACGTTGCTTCTAGAACTCAACCCTCATACTTGCGAGGCGCGGCTCGGAGAGGAGATATGGGGATGGGTGGAACGAGAGAGTGAGGCTAACGTGGCGATTGTCAATATAGTTCTTCCTAGCGTACCGATCACTCTGTCCCTCCGGCTGGGCGAACCGATGGGATGATTTGAGGGAGAACGGCAAGTTCCCGGCGAGATTGGACGAGTAGTTGGAGTGTGGGAAGCCGGAGTGGGAATACGATGATGGATATCACGGCGGATGGCGACTGTACATTTGATGCGTATGGAAGACTGCAAACCTGTGGACTCACAGTTTAACATCTCCACGATGTGACCTAAGTCGCAGACTCAAGGCTCCTGGGATCAGTGTGGTGAACCGTTTATGTGCGCCCGTCAGCATCTTTGCCACCAAGGAGAGTTTGGCCTCTCCAAAGTGACCATCAGACTCGCCATTGAGTCGCATTCAATTGCATAGACTCTCGTGCAGAGAAGTCTACTAGAGCTACAGAGCAAGTGCGCCTATGGCATCGAGACCGCCTTTGTGGGCAAGCTGGGTATAGTGGCAATACAACATTAGACGCTCGCTCCTCACTCCTCGGCGCCAATGGACTGCTCCCAGGCCCACAGTGTAGAATACACACACACACTCCACACACGCATCCCTTTCCGTACATAAACGACATACAGTCCCCTACCTACTCCCCATCCTCCCTACCCCTTCCCTCTGCCCCCTCAACCGGTCATACCTGACAACCGCCCCCAGCAAGACCTGCGCCCCATCCGCACACCCCTCCGGCGTCGTAAACTCCCTCGGATTATGACTTACCCCATCCCTGCTAGGCGCGAAAATCATACACGTAGGCGCGTGTTTACTCGTATACACGCTATCGTGTCCAGCGCCGGACGTCATAAGCTTACCCCAAGCTGATAAATTGAGGTTGGCATCGGCTTCAGGTGTGGAAGTGGAGGAGGGCGAGCAGAGGGCAGCGGCGGAAGTGGTGGCGCAGGAGATGCAGTCCTGATGGAAGGATGTGGCTGGGGAGACGAAGTCGGTGCGCCAGGATATGTCGCAAGTGAGGGAGCTGGTGTGGGAGTGGGCTGCTTCGGGTTCTGTCGAGTCATTCGAAGTCAGGGCAGAGAACGCGGCGCGGCACTCGGCTTCGACTTCCTCTACAATGTCGTTCGATGGGGAGCGGATATCGAGACTGAATTCTACGAAGCCTGGAACGGTGTTCGTGCTGCCTGGCCGCAAGTTCAAAATCCCGGTTGAGGCCAAGGCATTGTGCTTTGTGGCTATGCGATGTGAGGCGAGGATGCATTTAGAGGCTAGCAGTAAGGCGTCTGCGCGGTGGGCGAAGGATGTGGCGCCTGTATGGCTTTCTTTGCCGCGGACCGTGATGGTGAACCATTTGTAGCTTTGTACACCACGCACGATGCCTACACGTCTGTTCTCGGCCTCGAGAATCGGACCTTGCTCGATGTGGAGTTCGAAGTGAGCGGCTATGGGCATAGCGGTGTGTGAGCAGGGAGTCCTGCCTAAGTAGCCGATACGCTCGAGTTCTGACTTCATGGTCGCGGTGTCGTTGGCAGGTATTACAGACTTGAGGGCGTGAGCATCTGTAATGGGAATATCGCCTGCCCACACACCTGAAGAGACCATGGACTTCGGAAAGCGAGCGCCCTCTTCGTTCGTCCAGTTGATCACGCCGGTAGGGTAATTGGTCTCAACCCAGTTGTCATTCAGAGTGCGAAGCATCTCCACGCCAGCTGTGACGCCCAGGATGCCATCATAGCGGCCACCCGTAGGCTGTGTGTCGAGATGGCTGCCAGCGTACGTCGGTGCGCCTTCGTTGAGCCCAGGTCGTACAGCAAATTGGTTGCCCATGGCGTCTGTAGTCACTTTGCAGCCCAGTGACTTCGTCGTCTCAGAAAACCAGTCGCGTGCTTGCTTATCCGTATCTGAGAGCGATAGACGAGACATGCCCGTCTCCGTATGTCCACTGTAGGTTTCAAGTCAGGTCGGGAGTATCTTGCAGGAGCATGATCGGACTTACTCTCCCCATCGCTCACCCTTACCCCATTCGCAGGTGCTGTGAATATCGTGCATCAACCTGTCTTGCTGTACCTTGAGGCTTGCGAGGTCCTTCTCGGTCATCTCGGACGTGGCTATCTGACTGCATCTTGAAGAGCCGAATGCACGAATCGCTTGAGCTTGGAACAGAAGGCGTGGTGAAACTGAAATGTTGCGAGAGGGACGAAATGACCTACTGAACGTTCGAGGCAATACGTGAGTCGCCATTACTACAACATCCAAACCTGAGATATGAGCAAACGTGCTGGAGTAGTCGAGACATCGCACAGAGGTGGAGCTAGCTTGCAGCTGCCTCATTCGGCGAAGTGACTGCCGAGGGCGCACCAGAGTATCTCTTCAATCCCGACAGTAGTATGTCGCGAGCGATCGTCGCTGCTGTTCTAAGTAGCTGACCAGCGTGGCGATGACATGGTACTCAAGTAGCAGCGCTGCACACTGATGCTTTTGCTGTCAAAATTACCACCTAGCAGCCACACTCCATCTCGGCCAACATACCGAGACCAAACCCTAAGGTGCGCCCAGCCTGCAGCGCCGGCCGGGTAATTGCACCATCCTTCCTTGCGGCACGAACCACGCGGCGACAGCACACAAGTACGGTGACACCGTGGCGTTCGGTCAGCCAGTCTAGCCGAAGCTTAAAAAGCGTACTGGCGCACAAGGCTGGGCGCATGCGGCTTGCCAAGAAATGGGAGTGTTTCGGGTTGGGAAAGGTGTGTGAAGTCAAAGGTCAGATGGTGGAGATTTTGGTGGTGGAGTGGACGAGTCTGTGGGGCGCAGCGCGTGAGGTGTGTGACGGTTGAACAAAGTACCTTGCGCTCGGTATGTCAAGCTGGCTGATGGTCGATGGCTAACGGTCACTGGTCTCATCTCTGGTTCTGGACGGCACAGCCGCTGGAGAGACGCGGCAGAACGGGGCGAGCTGCGCATGGGGCATCGAATAGATGATGGGGAAAGCTTGTGTCCACATCCGCTGTGAGACAGCGATCCCTAGATGGCATGTACTCCGGTCCGAGTCATGCTTGCACAGATCTTGGTCGAATGGCTGATTGTTGGTGAATGTAGCAGTACTGGATCGAAGTCATTCGGACGGCGCAAATATGCCAACCTGTCAGCATCGCTCGTCTGCCACACCGCAGCGCATTCCGATGCACATGAACGCGTGTGACAGAGTTGACGGCGCATGCCTATTCTGGCACAGAGACGTCCCGAGTGACTGTTCAGTACTAGAGCGCTATGCAGCTGTCCGGCTCGCCGCGTGCCCAACGGGCTGAGTCCGATGCGGATGCTGCGTCGCACTGCATCTCTCGCAACACCCGTCATCGGGCAATGCCAGCTTGTGTGTGCTCGCAGGTTGTGGTGGTCGCGCATGCGTCCCTGAGATACATGTAGGCTATGTACAGTACCATCATGTTTTAAGTGAGTCAGCCTGCGAGCTACAAGTCTGTGCAAGAGAGCGACTTCGAGCCCACACTATCTACGCCGACAAGCAAGCTCTATCAGGATCGACAATAGCC
>KZ111142.1:803837-819524 GCA_002077045.2 Rachicladosporium sp. CCFEE 5018
CATCTAAGCCTTTCGAGCTTTCCGGAGAAGCGAGGGGACCTGGGCGCTGCGACATGCAGCAGCCAATGCCGTTCGTCGCCTTATAAATTACCATCCCTCTCATCGCAATGCATCATCCTCCTCTCCATCACTTTCGCTGCCTCTCTCCTCACCCTTTCTCAACCCCACCACGAAAACGACTCCGGTCGTGACCGCACAAGCCGCTCCCAGCACATAGAAAGGAAGCCCAATTCCCATACCGCCGATATCGAGTCCCTTGTTAAAGAGTCCTGCCATCAAAGGCGCGCCAACCATCAACCCAACAGAATCCACGACAGAGATGATGGAGAAGACCCGTGCTAGATAATGTGTAGGCACCAACGAGGCGAGAAATGAGCGTAGCAGCAAAGGCCAACCATAGCCGAGGCTGCTGATGATGATAGCCACAAAGACAGCGGGAACGGTAGGCGCGAGGCCGATCATCGTCCAGCCCACAGCCGTGAGGACCAACGATCCACGCGCAAGGTACAGATCCTTCCGCTGTGCGCTCAGCCCGTATCTTACCGTGAGTAGCTTCGCCACGGCCGGGAGAAGCAGGAACAGGAAGACGAAGTTTATCAAACTTCTAGTGGTCAGAACCAGCGTCGCTTGCGAAAGCGTGTACAAGTAGCGTTTTGAGATGTAGAGGAGCAGCGTTTGTATGGCCAGCACGCCTAGGAGCATGTGCAATAAGTAGGTGGAAATCAATGCTGGAATGCGCCAATCGGTCCAGAGGACTTGGGTGGCGGATCTAAGGCCATGAAATAGACGGACGGGGTAGTTGAGAGAGGCTATAGTATTCACCGGACTTGGATCCGGTGGTGGAGGCAGCGCGTTTTCTGAGGTGGGTGAGGGTGGGTGTGACGATGAGGGCGTACTGTGTGGATGCCTCCAATCCAGCGTTTCAGGCAGGAGAGCGACAAGAAACAACGACGTTGTCGTCAGAAATGTCCCCAGCAATGCCGGAATCCACGGATTGTACCGCATCAGCAAAGCTGCTAGCGGCGGCATCGTAAAGTTGGAGATCATATTCGAGGCGCCCACACGCAGGAAGACCGATGAGCGCTCTTCTTGCGCTACGACGTCTGAGATCAGCACGAAGAATAACGCCGAAATGCAGGCTGACGAGCCGGACACGAGACCGTGCAGAGAGGACGCCCAGGTCCAACGTATATCGAAGGCTTGCCAAAACCAGCAGATGAACTGCATCCAGCATGCTCGGAAGACGAACGATATGATGCCTATGGTAAGCATGGGTTTCCGGCCGAATCTGTCCGCAGCCCAGCCTAGGGGAAACGCAAGCACTAGACTTGGAATGCCATCGAGGAACTGCTGCGTACCGCGTATGGTGGACAGCTGGGATTGTACGCCATTGACCTTGCAGTACAGCTCGTCCACTCCGCCAATTGCTCCGGGACCCACTGTATCTCTTCCCATTCGTATCTTGCTCGGATCTGCATTCTCGTAGTAGCGGTAGCAGATTATAGACTCGTAGATACGCGTCAGCGGCGCCTCTGAGATCTGGTCGCCGAATGTTGCCAGGATCAGGATAGCGACCAAGAGGAGGACGATCTTGTGTGCGGCATGGTTACGTCTGGCTTTTGTCGCCGAGACGTCTTCGTCGGCTGAGGGCAGGGCCTTGGTGGTGATCAATGGTGTCCGTTCGGAGGGTGACATCCTCTTCAACGTGATGTCAGAGGAGCTCGACACGCGTGTCTTCGAAGAGCTGCTATCGTCGGACTCTATATCGCTGTCTCGTACTTGAAAGCTCATCGTTACCACACTCTACTCTATGCTTTCCCGAACGCTCTGAAATGGAACACGAACAGCAAACAAGAAGGGAGTACTCGTAGATGGGCGCCATCCGCGCTAGATAGCCAGAGACAGAACAAGTAAGGAGTTGGATGAAGGAGAGACAGCAACGAGCCGCGTCAATACCGAAGTCGTCAGCATACTTACGCCGCAGGCCGATTGTCTAGAGGCAGACACGGACAGGAGATGATGGTGAGAGGGCACAGTAGTGCGAGCGTAGGAGCGCGGTATCTTGACGCCTGCCCGATTACACGTCAAGACTCTCCCGCGTTCCAACATTGCGGAGCTCGCGAGCCAATTCCGAAGCGGACTCCGGTGCCAAGATGCACGGAGGTCGTGGTCGTCGTCGGTGTGAGGGTGACGTTGTGGAAAGAACTTCTGATCATCGAGTGATGTTGTGTATGAGGAGGCTACGCAATTGCTGCAGAGCGAAGTAGGATTCGTACGATGGCGCGTTGCAGCGTGCGAACACCTCAGGCCACACCTGCATGATCTAGAGTCTAGAGATCTCCTATGCTACGAGGCGCCGCGTGGGAGGCTCGTATGTCGTAACAATTCAAATCGAGAAATGCGAGCGTCCGATGACACTGCAGGCGGACATTCACTGCTGCATTGCAACATTGAAGGGACAATTGAGCTGCGACGCTCACTTAGCCCCCTCTTCAGAAGTCACAAAATGTGGTATCCCGAGCAACTTTTGCATTGCCGTGCCTGAGAAGGCTATATGCTGTCTATGAACTGCTGATCTCGGCCAAACCCCTACGCCACGCTCAAAACGCCCATCATAATCACATTGACTGACTGCGTACATCCTCGATCAAGATGCGCGCATCTCCTGCTGCCCATCCGTGCCTTCCACGTTTTCAGACGTCTCAAAAACAACCGCCATCGCTTCCTCGAGTATGCGGCACCCAGCCTCGATCTGATCCTCAGTTACGATCAGAGGTGGCACGAACCGCAGTGTATTCGTGCCACAGGTGATCACCAGTAGTCCTCGTTCCCGTGCAGCGGTAATCACAGGCGTCGGATCAGCGTTGAGCTGCATACCCAGGATCAAACCCTTCCCTCGGATTTCGGAGACGATGTTGGGGAAGCGGGAGGCGATGCGGGAGAAGTGCTTGCGAAAGAGCTGCTCCTTCGCGAGAACAGAGGACTGTAAGGTAGGGTCTGCGAGACGCGAGACGATGTAGTGTGCGACACGACATCCGAGTGGGTTGCCACCAAAGGTTGTGCCGTGGTCGCCTGTGACGATCTTACTTGACACATCTTCGGTGACTAGTGTAGCGCCTATTGGGAAGCCGTTCCCGAGCGCTTTCGCTGTGGTGAGAACATCTGGGTGCGCTGATGCTGGCAATGATGCGTGAGCCCAAAGTTGCCCTGTACGGCCGAGCCCGCATTGTATCTCATCATAGATCAGGAGCGCCCCGACTTCTGTGCATCGGTCTCGAAGTGCTTGCAGAAACTCCGGTGTAGCCACGTTGACGCCTCCCTCGCCTTGAATCGGCTCAATCAGCACACCGCAGGTTTTATCAGTGACAAGCTCGTTGATCGAGTCAATGGAGTTGTAAGTGGCGTACTTGAAGCCTGGTATCATGGGAGAGAAGGGTTTCTGGTACTTCGGGTTTGGCGTTGCGGAGAGCGAGCCCATGGTGCGGCCATGAAAGGAGCCTTGGAATGAGACGATCTCGTGCTTCGTGCCCGAAGGCTCGAGACTCCTGCCATACTTCCGGGCGAACTTGATGGCTGCCTCATTGGCCTCACTGCCGCTATTGCAGATGAACGCTCGACTTATGTCTTTCATTCCTCCTGCCTCTTTCGTCTTTTGAACCAGCAGCTCACTTAATGCACCAGTCCATGGGTTGTGGTAGAGATTACTGGCGTGGACCAGTGTCTGTGATTGCTCGTACAGGATCCGACTCATCTGAGGATCGCAATGACCCAATGCATTCACAGCGATGCCAGCGGTGAAGTCTAGGTACCGGCGATTGTCCAAGTCCCAGATGTAGCAGCCTTCACCCTTGTGGAACATAGACGGCGGGCGGACATAGGTCGGAACCATGTATGGGGAGTGAGACCCCACCAGGCGGGAGGTCTGCGAGTCTGAGGCTGGATCTGGGGTAGGTAGTGAGGCATCTCGGGCGATTGACTGTCGGACTTCGAATGGGAGATTTGATTGCACGGCTGCTGTAGCGACAGAAGCATATCGTTGTCGTCGCTGCGGTGCTTGGCGGAGGGTGTGTTGGCATGTCTCGGCGATGGCGGTGGCCCGCCGGGCGCAGGTGCGGAGTGACATTGTTGGAGTGGTGATTGAAAGTATCCTTACCAGTAAGAAAGTTTCACATACTCATGCGTGAATTACTACAATGCATACATTTTCTGATCGCTTTCCCTGCAGCAACGAGTTGCAGTCATCCACGTCCGATCGTCGGGCCGGGATCGGCTCCACCTGGTAAACGAACTCGATCGAACAGCATGCCATGATAGGTAGGCTCGACGACAATACTTCGACACGTTGCCCATTGTGAATTCGACACGGCTTATGAGACGGCCACATCAATTCCATGCCCCGGCTCAAGCGATGGCAGTCGCGAGCAAGGTCTGCAGCTTCACAGTGCGAATAGACCTATGGATGGGGCTCGAACGGGCAATCGTAGCGCTCCACGAACGCCAAACCAGTACCGCCACACCTCCCAAGCCTTTACGGCCGACTTTCAGAGGCGTGTCGCGCGTCAACACGTGGAGTGTGTACTCGAGCGAGCATGAACGAGGCCATCATCGATGCGAGTCAGCCAATGAGCGGAGCGATCCAGATGCCTCGGCTTCGATCGCGACAAGACCGCGGCGCAGAGCTGTCCACAAACAGATGAAACGGCACTCTTTATGCACTACTTGCGCAACGGCAGCCCCATCCATCTCCATGACAAGAGTCAAAGTGGCATGTTTTGACTTCAGCTCTATAGGCAGCAGGTTTGTATACGGTACTTGACTCTCCTTTTCTTCTGGCTATGGCTTGTCGATGTACAGGTGACATACTTTCCTTTCGTTGGTAAAAGATATCTCGGGCGCGGCTGCAACGCGTTCTACGCCTGATCGCGGTCGATACCACGGAATGTCTTCAGCACGGAACAACATTCCGGCGGTCGCTGGCTATCCCATCGTAGGCAATGTCTTCAATGTCAACGACGAAGTCCCAGTCCGGGCAATTGAGAACCTCGCCGATACCTATGGCGGGATCTACAAGCTTCGATTCTTCGGCCGCGAGATCTTCGTAGTCGCCAATCATGAGCTACTGGAGGAGATGTGCGATGAGAAGCGCTTCTGGAAGGCGGCGGGTGAAGCCCTAGAGAAGCTGAATCGACCGGGCGAACGTCTTGGCCTCTTCACTGCTCCTTCAGAAGAGCTCCCGGATTGGCAACAAGCACATAGGATTCTTGTGCCCGCGTTTGGGCCGCTGCCTGTGCAAGACATGTTCCCGGAAATGCACGACATTGCTACGCAGATGATCTTGAAGTGGGCAAGGCAGGGCTCGGACTTCAGAATCCCAGTCACACTGGACTTCACGCGGCTTACCCTGGATACCATCGCGCTCTGCTCGATGGACACTCGGTTCAACTCGTTTTATCGCGAGGACATGCATCCTTTCGTCGATGCGATGAACGTGCTACTCGGCGCAACTTCAGAGAGTCTGAGGGCCGGCGGAATCATCAAGTCTATGATGCCCTGGGACGACACGCTAAAGCGCGTTGGCGCTGCGCGAGACTTCATGGACAACATAGCTATGGACTTGGTTAAGTATCGGAGAGCGCACCCCACCGACAAGCGTGACTTGCTAAACGCGATGATCAACGGGAAGGATCCCAAGACTGGGCTGCACATGGATGATAAGCTTATTACGAGTAACATGACGACCTTCCTAGTTGCTGGTCACGAGACTACGTCGGGTCTATTGAGTACGCAAACCTCCCGAGTGACCGAGATGGATCGACCACTGACACATATCGCAGGCTTCGCGTTCTACGCACTGTTGAAGAATCGCCATACGTATCTCGCAGCTCAGGAGGAGGTCGACCGAGTCGTCGGGCGCGGTCAGCTGACAGCCGAGCACCTCAAGGACCTCCCGTACTTGACTGGAGTGCTGCGTGAGACTCTGCGCCTCCATCCTACAGCCCCGGGGTTCGTTCGCACAATCAGACCGGACAACCCGAATGAATTCGAGTATCTTGCAGGTGGCAAGTATGCCCTTCGGAGAGGAGATAATGTACTCTGCGCGATCGGCAAGGCACAGCGAGATCCCGAAGTCTACGGTCCAGACCCAGATGCGTTCCGCCCCGAGAGGATGATGGGAGAAGCATACGAGCAACTGCCGAATTGCGCCTGGCAAGCTTTCGGGACAGGTGCGCGAGCCTGCATCGGTCGTGGATTTGCCTGGCAGGAAGCGCTGGCGGCTATGGCGATGGTGTTCCAGTCATTTGACCTGGTCCTCGCGGACGAGGATTACCAGCTTAAGATCAAGCAGACATTGACGATCAAGCCTGATGACTTCTACATGCGAGCTACGCTTCGTGAGGGCGTCACGCCAGTGAGCTTGCTTTCATCCCTCGTGGGCCAGGCACCTACGTCAACAGCACCGACACCAAAGCGGACGGACTCCGGACTTGCTGAGGATCTGAAGCCGATGACGATCCTATATGGATCGAACACTGGGACTTGTTCATCGCTAGCACAGAAGCTGTCTGTGGATGCTCGGCGCTTTGGCTACGATGCTACGATTCTCGATATGGATGCAGGCACAAAGGCACTACCAACTGACAGACCGACCGTCATCGTCACGGCATCGTACGAGGGACAGCCTCCTGATAACGCCGTCAAGTTTGTGAAATGGCTCGAGGGACTAGCAGAGGGTCAGCAACTACAGGGCGTCGAGTACGCAGTCTTCAGTTGTGGCAACAGCGAATGGTTCTCCACCTTTCACAGGATACCTACGGTTTGCGACGACTTGCTTCTGAAACACGGCGCGACGAGGCTTGCTACCCGAGGTTTGACAGATGCGGCGAAGAGCAACATCGCATCAGACTTCGAGGCCTGGACTGAGAGTACACTTTGGCCGGCGATTGCACCGAGCAAGCAGTCGCACGAGGGCGCTGCTACGTTTGAGGCTGAGATTGACACTCAAGATCGCAGCACGCTCTTACGACAGGATGTACAGACAGGCACGGTGCTGGAGTCGAAGACACTCGTCGCACCCGGCGAGCCAGAGAAGCGGCATCTCGCTGTCCAGCTCCCGAAGGGCATGTCTTATCAGGCAGGCGACTACATCGCTATATTGCCGCTGAACGGACCGTACAATGTCAAGCGCGTTACGCGACACTTCAGACTCAAGCCTGGCGCCTCGATCAAGATCGATCCCAGCACAGCTACATTCCTTCCGGCGGGCACACTCATAGCTATCCGCGATATACTTGAAGGCTTCGTCGAACTCCACAGCCCTGCAACACGCAAGGACATACTTACTTGCATAGATGCGACCGAAGACAAGTCGGACAAATCACGACTACAGTCCTTGATCGACGACTCTCATTTCTCCGCCGAGGCGACTGGACAACGCTTCTCACTCCTCGATATCCTTGAAGTGCATCCCTCCGTCCATCTGACCTTCCAATTCTACCTCTCCATGTTGCCTCCCCTCCGACCACGTCAATACTCCATCTCCTCTTCTCCGCTCGCCGATCCAAGCATAGCCACAGTCACATACGCCATGCTCGATGCACCATCTGCCTCCGGCCACGGAACATTCAAAGGCGTGACGAGCACTTACATGGCTTCTCTCACGGCCGGAGACTCGGTCCAAGTAGCCGTGCGATCGACAAACAAGTTCTTCCACCTTCCCGCGAAGCCGGAGGAGGTGCCTGTCCTCCTGTTCTGCGCCGGCAGCGGTCTCGCACCGTTCCGAGGCTTCGTCCAGGAGCGTGCCGTGCAACTCCAGCAAGGCAAGAAGTTGGCGAAAGCAGTACTCTTCATCGGTAACCGCAGCCCCACGGCCGACAGACTCTACGCCTCAGAACTCGATGACTGGGTTAAGGCTGGTGCTGTTGACTTGCGCTACGCATTCAGCCGCAAGCCCGAGGAGAGCGAGGGATGCAAGTATGTTCAAGATCGCGCGAGAAAAGACCAAGCTGAGGTGAGAGAGTTGTGGGATCATGGCGCGAAGCTGTTCATTTGCGGGATTCCGGAGCTGGCTGAGGGGGTAGGAAGGGAGTTGAAGAGTGTGTTGACGGAAGGGAAGGGCATGGGGGAGGCGGAGCGGGAGGAGTGGTGGAGGCGAGTGAGGAATGAGAGGGTGGTTATTGATGTTTTCGCTTAGGGCTGAGATATTGTAGCGTTTTGGATATGTACGTTTGATTTTACAGCCTTAGTCACGGTAGCCCTTTTTGAGCCCACTCGGGATATACTTCCTCTTCCCTCTTCGTGCTTGCCAGATTCCGGTCTTTGATATGGTCGTCAAGCGGCACATCAACCCCATACTGACTCCGCGTTCCCATTTCCACGCCTCGTCTTTGTAGTAGCCGACCATACTGCATCGTCTCCCTCACAAACTCTTCATGTGTCTTCTCCCCACTAACGTACTCCGCCATCACCATAGCATCATACGACGCCTGGCTCGTCGAGGCAACAGTATGTGGTCTAAACCCCGCCAGCGCATCACCAATCAGCAGCACCTTTCCCCCAAGAAACGAATTCCTCGGCGAAATAACATCCGTGATAGCCTGCGCGAAAGGCTGCTTCGTCTTGGCCACTATCTCCGCGAACTGCGGTGGCATGTTCTCCTCGGCCACTTTCGTCAGCCGTGCCCATACGGCTTTGGACATTTTGCCCGGAGGGAGTGTGTATCGATGTCGTTTGCCGTCAGCATCAGTCATTAGCTCCTCTAGCTCGGCAGGGGAGAAGTTGTAGTACCATACGAAATTCACCAGTCGCTGACCGGGTTCTACGTTTCCGAGGGGGCCCGGGATCAGGTAGGCGAGGATTTGGACACCCTGGCAGTGGAAGAATGCGAAGCGTTCACGGAAGATGTCCAATGCGGCATCGCTAGCTTCCGTCTCAGGCACAGTCCCTCGTAATGCACAGTAGCCGGTGGTGGTTCGCTCAACGTCTGGACAGAACTGCTTCCTCACCGAGCTCGAGGGTCCGTCGGCGCCGATGAGCAAGTCAGTATCCAGAACTTGGTCTGCGCCAGAAGCGTCCGTAAAGTGCACTTTCACTCGACCCTCTGCTTCCTCCACCTTCTTGAATGTACATCCATACCGATACTCCGCCACCCCATCCCCCTGCTCTCGTTCGGGAACATCACAGTACCCTGACTCCAGCCCATCAAAATTGGCCCGCATGACAAAATAAGCCAGATCCCAACTCGTCATCGCCTGCTTCATCGCCACCTCATGCACTACCTCGCCCTCACGATCCAAATACATCCGTTTTTGGCTCGGCACCGCGAACGGTCTGTGGCAGCGATCATACTGTTTGAAGAAAGCGAGGGTATCGCCACCTGCTACGATGCCGGCGCCTTGGTTCTGCAGCAGGGGCGTGGGGTTGCGTTCAAGGATTGTTATGCGGTGGCCGAGGCGGAGGAGGGCGACGCCGGAGGCGAGGCCGGCGAGGGAGCCGCCAATCTTAAGGCGTTAGTAAGCAGGAAGAGAGAAGGAAGGAAAGACGGACTATGACTATGTGGAGGGGTTTGGAATGGCCATCGGTATCACCGTTCGTAGTACTGTTCGTGGCGGACGTGTTGTGGTGCATTCTCGGATGGCAGGACGGAATGTCCAGAAGAGAGCAAGAAACAGTTGACAACAAGGTGACAAAGACAGGAGTACACTTACTTGATCTTACCACTGCATGCGATACTTGGTGATCGATAACATGGCTTCCCAATCTGTCGTCAGGCGCGTTGCAATGACGAAGTGATGTACGAGTGCCTCGGGTCAGCGGACGCACTCCAAGCTGATGTACCTACTCTTGTGGTTCAGTACAAAACCCGATGGCAGACGTATACTTTGCTCGGTACAATGCGTAGCAACTTAAGATATCGCATGTGTGATGTCTGAAACAGCCGCCAGAGGTCGACAACGCTCGTATGCCAATCCAACGAACTAAGGGAAAGCGGAAGCTCGAAACAGTGCGAAGATGGGAACAGCAAGTATCTGCAGGTTGTGTGGTCCGCGATGGTCGCTCTCCTAGATACCGTTGACTGCCGGGCTACTGTCATAGCTGAATTAACCAGAGCGTTTCTCGCTTTACAAACGTTCGGAGAAGCGCAGGTGGTCTGGTGGTGAGGCTTGAAGAGAGGCTGCCTGGATCATACTAGCGCTAACTCTAATATTTCTTGACTCTCCCTCTCCCCTCTTTGAGTATTCCCTTCTGCTGCAATCGTACTGTAGGGAAAGCAAGTGAACCCGTTACAGCACTGCAGCGGACGCCCTCGGGCGTCGGTATCGCGATCTCCGCACCGCCCAAAGCTGCAAGACAGGTTGCTTGCAGCTTACTACCAACAAAGCCTGGGAAAGGGCATGCTTGTTTTGCTTGTGCACCGCGGGCGAGGCGGCCGAGACAATGCCTAAAAATGTATAATGCCACTTTGGCGTTGCACAGTACCTTTTCGAGGGGATATGGTGCTATGGCTTAGCTGAAGGCTGTAGGAAGGGAGGATTACCCCTGGAAAGATGATCACGATGACTTACCATCAACGATCCGCGAGGTAGAAGTATATGTCTTGAACAAAGTCCTGTTGTTCGCTTTGTGTTTCGCACGACAACGGCACAGCATGCTCTACACTACTATCTCCACTGCTGCAATCAGCTTGCTCGCCGTTGCAACACCTGCAGAAGCTGCCAGAAAATATTCACGAAGTGCATTGGACAACGAAACGGGACGGTTTCTAAAGCGTCAATACTATCCAGCCAACGCGACAGACGTCAAATCCATTGTCACGCCGACCAATGTCACGATCAGATACAAAGAGCCTGGTGAAGCTGGCGTCTGCGAGACAACTCCCGGAGTCAATAGCTACGCTGGCTACATCGACCTTGCTCCAAATGTTCACACGTTTTTCTGGTTCTTCGAGTCGCGTCGGGATCCTGCCAACGATCCATTGACTCTTTGGCTTAATGGCGGGCCAGGAAGCGATAGTCTGATTGGACTCTTCCAAGAATTGGGTCCTTGTAGGATTGCGGAGAACTTGACTTCTTACATCAACGAGTACAGCTGGAGCGAGGTATCTAATATGCTGTTCCTGTCCCAACCTGTCGGAACTGGATTCTCGTATCAAGAGGAAGCGATTGGGAGCATGAACATTGAAACTGGCGCCTTTGTGAACGCGACAATGGCTCCTCCGACTGGTCGCTACCCTATTCTTGACCCGGTCAATCAAGGCACGATTGATACGACTGATCTCGCTGCCATTGCTGCTTGGCATGTTCTACAAGCCTTCCTCAGTGGACTCCCACAGCTCGATGCAAAGGTCGGCAATGGTGACGATTGCTCGACAAAGGAGTTCAATTTGTGGACTGAGTCATATGGTGGACATTATGGCCCTGCGTTTTTCGACTACTTCTATCAGCAGAACGACGCGATCGCCAATGGAAGCATGGACGGTGTAGCCCTGAATTTCAACACACTCGGCATTGGAAATGGTATAATCGATGAGTATGTGCATTCCTTTTCTGAACTACAGTCACCTTCCCTATGCTACTATAGGTACACCTGCATCGGCGAACATGCTGCGCAACATCAATAAGAGAGAGCAGACGAGGTAGTAATGTCGTTGTGCGGAGCTTAGGACTCTCATGGACATGGCAATATCGTGATGCATCGTTGCAGATGCACTTACGATAGCACAGTAGTGTTCAGATTCTTAGAGCAAAGGAGACTAACATCCTCCAGATACATCCAAGCACCGTTTGTCCCAGAGTTTGCCGTCAACAACACTTACGGAATCAAAGCTGTCAACGATACAGTCTATAGCTATGCCAAATTCGCAGCTTACATGATCGACGGCTGTCTGGACTACATTGACGCATGTCGCTACGCTGCAGCGAACGACGACTTCGACGACTCCACCCCGATACTGTCTACCCAGGCCCAGCAACCCGCTACCTACGACATCTGCGCCGAGGCCCAATGCATGTGCAAGGACAATGTCGAGAGCCCGTGCTTCAACTACGCTGATCGCGGTATATACGACATTCGCCGTTCGAGCGATGATGATCCCGACCCACCATTCTACTTTGTCGACTACCTAAATCAACCCTTCGTACAGAATGCTCTGGTAGTCGATCTGAACTACACCTTCGGCAACGCTGACATATACTGGGCGTTCCAGTCGAAAGGTGACTATGTTTACCCGAACTTTCGACAAGATATCGAGTACCTTCTCGATCAAGGACTACGCGTCAGCCTTTACTATGGGGACGCGGACTTCCTCTGCAACTGGTTCGGCGGCGAAGCCATCTCGCTCGCGATCAACTATACGCACGCTGCTGAGTTTGCCGCGGCAGGCTACCAGCCGTTTCTGGTCGACGGGACCGAGTACGGTGAAGTGAGGCAGTATGGCAACTTCTCGTTCTTGAGGGTGTACGATGCGGGGCACGAGGTGCCATACTATCAGCGTAAGTCAGTCCGTGCCCACGACGGGAGATAGCCTTCGTTGACACATCACCTAGCTGTGGCTGCTCTACAGCTCTTTAACCGCACCCTGAACCACTTCAACACCGCCGACGGATAGGAGGAGGTCACTGCAACGTTGGCTTCGACCGGCGGAGCGAATGCAACGCATACTGAGTCTTTCGTGGCGCTGCCGCCAACCAGCACGTAGAGCGCGGCGACATCATCTGCGGTCGTGGGGTAGCTTTCAATAAAAGATGCGTCATGATAATGGAGGCAATGAGCACGCACGAGCGGAATGTCGATCAAAGTGTGGATGCTCTCACCTATGCAGCAGCGTCATACATGCTTCATCGGCTTCCAAGGTTGTGATTTACGTGTTCATACAATACTGAAGTCAGGGCTACCTTCGATCCCCTGTTCGTTTCTGCATTCTTCGAGTACGAGCAGTCTTACATTCAAGTTTCTAAGGCCACATCGCGACAATGTTACGTTGATCTTGAATGTGCACTGCAGATGGAGTGCCGGTTGCGATCTGTACAGAGCTCCAACAGCAGTTGCCGAGAATACACCGTCGCTCCGATTGTCTGACATAGTGGACAGTCTGCAAGAGTACCCGAGCTGCAGTCTGCGTGCAGGAATCCGGATCAATGAATAGAAATGGGAGGGGACACAGGTTTTCTTCCATTACATCCAGGTCCGCATCGGTCTGCTAGGTTCTCCAACATGCCCGTATCGCCACTTCGGTCACCTTTGTACACGTCCTCCCAATCTCCGATCTCCAACACACTGCTCTCTAGTCGCTCGCGTGCTTGCCTTGCCGTCCCAATCGCAATGTCTTGTCCTTGAACAGCTTCGAGCCCATACTGTAGCCCGCGGCTCCGAGCGCAATAGCTAACACCACACCGAGGGGGATCAACTCAGGCGGGATCTTCTTGAGTGTGCGAAGGCGCTGGGATATGGTGTGTGCTGAAGAGAAAGTTAGCATTGGTTTCGCCGTAGCCAGATGCCATCATGGTGTCGCTGATGCACATGGCGCGTTGGGAATGCTCATCGGTGGACTTGGGGCCATACCGGAGTGCTCTTCTTTCTACAACACAGTCAGTGACAGATCCTAAGCCGCTTGATACACTCCAGCGATACTCACCGGTACGGGCATCCTCATCTTCGGCGTCGCCTGCAACCTCAACCCCCTCACCGGCTGCATCGGCACCACCGCGCGTGTCCTCAGCGCGCTAAAAGCCATGGGCTGCGAGCGCAGCATGTTTGCCGCCATGAACCGTGTCGACTGCATCGTGTTGTTGTCTACTCACTGTAGGGGGAGCCAATGGAGTGCAACTATTCGAACCCCAGCCAACGTGAAGCTCTCCTTCGTTCTTGGCACATGCACGGACGGAAGGCGCGAAGCTGTGGCTGCTTCCGAGATGGCTCCCTCATCGACCTCATCACTCACTTGAGCAAAGCGCACAGCACATACACACCCTTGCACACCCTCCCAACACCCCAGACAAACACCGCAAACATGTCCGACGATGAGGAGCGCGTCACCATGCCCTTCAAGTTCGTGACAGGTACGTCGCTCACTGCTTCCGCCCCAATGCCATTCGTGCAAAGCGCATACTGACACCCTTCACAGCTGGTATACACTCTTCTCCATCCTGAACCCCCAGTACTGCGATCTGGAATACTCACACAGGTATCTAGGTTTCGACGCCCGCTTCCCGAACCAGAACCAAACGAAGCACTGCTGGCAGAACTACGTCGACTACCATAAGTGCATCTTGGCTAAGGGAGAGGACTTTAAGCCTTGCCGACAGGTACGTTCCTTTTAGAACTCAACCCTTATACTTGCGAGGCGCGGCTCGGAGAGGAGACATGGGGATGGGTGGAACACGAGAGTGAGGCTAACGTGGCGATTGTCAATACAGTTCTTCCTGGCGTACCGATCACTCTGTCCCTCCGGCTGGGCGAACCGATGGGATGATTTGAGAGAGAACGGGAAGTTCCCGGCGAGATTGGACGAGTAGTTGGAGTGTGGGAAGCCGGAGTGGGAACACGATGATGGATATCACGGCGGAAGGCGACTGTACATTTGATGCGTATTGAAGACTGCAAACCTGTGGACTCACAGTGTAACGCTCCACGATGTGACCTAAGTCGCAGACTCGATGTTCCCGGTCTCAGGGTGGTGAGCCGTTTGTGTGCGCCCATCAGCATCTTTGCCACCAAGGAGAGTTTGGCCTCTCCAAAGTGACCATCAGACTCGCCATTGAGTCGCATTCAATTGCATCGACTCTCGCGCAGAGAAGTCTACTGGAGCTACAGAGCAAGTGCGCCTATGTTATCAGAGACCGCCTTTGTGGGCAAGCTGGGTATAGTGGCAATACAACATTAGACGCTCGCTGCTCACTCCTCGGCGCCAATGGACTGCTCCCAGGCCCACAGTGTAGACTAGACACGCACACACCACACACGCATCCCTTTCCGTACATAAACGACATACAGTCCCCTACCTACTCCCCATCCTCCCTACCCCCTCCCTCTGCCCCCTCAACCGGTCATACCTCACAACCGCCCCCAGCAGAACCTGCGCCCCATCCGCACACCCCTCCGGCGTCGTAAACTCCCTCGGATTATGACTTACCCCATCCCTGCTAGGCGCGAAAATCATACACGTAGGCGCGTGTTTACTCGTATACACGCTATCGTGTCCAGCGCCGGACGTCATAAGCTTACCCCAAGCTCCTAAATTGAGGTTGGCATCGGGCTCAGGTGTGGAAGTGGAGGAGGGGGAGCAGAGGGCAGCGGCGGAAGTGGTGGCGCAGGAGATGCAGTCCTGATGGAAGGATGTGGCTGGGGAGACGAAGTCGGTGCGCCAGGATATGTCGCAAGTGAGGGAGCTGGTGTGGGAGTGGGCTGCTTCGGGTTCTGTCGAGTCATTCGAAGTCAGGGCAGAGAACGCGGCGCGGCACTCGGCTTCGACTTCCTCTACAATGTCGTTCGATGGGGAGCGGATATCGAGACTGAATTCTGCGAAGCCTGGAACGGTGTTCGTGCTGCCTGGCCGCAAGTTCAAAATCCCGGTTGAGGCCAAGGCATTGTGTTTTGTGGCTATGCGATGTGAGGCGAGGATGCATTTAGAGGCTAGCAGTAAGGCGTCTGCGCGGTGGGCGAAGGATGTGGCGCCTGTATGGCTTTCTTTGC
>KZ111142.1:819624-882552 GCA_002077045.2 Rachicladosporium sp. CCFEE 5018
CAGCGCGTGAGGTGTGTGACGGTTGAACAAAGTACCTTGCGCTCGGTATGTCAAGCTGGCTGATGGTCGATGGCTAACGGTCACTGGTCTCATCTCTGGTGATGGGCGGCACAGCCGCTGGAGAGACGCGGCAGAACGGGGCGAGCTGCGCATGGGGCATCGAATAGATGATGAGGAAAGCTTGTGTCCACATCCGCTGTGAGACAGCGATCCCTAGATGGCATGTACTCCGGTCCGAGTCATGCTTGCACAGATCTTGGTCGAATGGCTGATTGTTGGTAAATGTAGCAGTACTGGATCGAAGTCATTCGGACGGCGCAAATATGCCGACCTGTCAGCATCGCTCGTCTGCCACACCGCAGCGCATTCCGATGCACATGAACGCGTGTGACAGAGTTGACGGCGCATGCCTATTCTGGCACAGAGACGTCCCGAGTGACTGTTCAGTACCAGAGCGCTATGCAGCTGTCCGGCTCGCCGCGTGCCCAACGAGCTGGGTTCGATGCGGATGCTGCGTCGCACTGCATCTCTCGCAACACCCGTCATCGGGCAATGCCAGCGTGTGTGTGCTCGCAGGTTGTGGTGGTCGCGCATGCGTCCCTGAGATACATGTAGGCTATGTACAGTACCATCATGTTTCAAGTGAGTCAGCCTGCGAGCTACAAGTCTGTGCAAGAGAGCGACTTCGAGCCCACACTATCTACGCCGACAAGCAAGCTCTATCAGGATCGACAATAGCCGGATCAGGCACATCGCCAGCCATATTGCTCGAAATTGGCATGACATGCATTCTCCATACCGGGAGCGACCGGGGTGGAGGTATACAATTTAGAGTGTGGAGTAAGCGGCATGTGGCGTGGGATTGGTGACAAGCATCCTTCCGCCATGCTGGCTTGGGCGGGCCCGCTAGGTTTCGGGAGGCTGACGATCTAGTGTGGATGCGCTCAGATCACATCTACAATGTCTTGGCGGGAAGGTGCGAACAACCCTTACCCACGGCGGCTCGTTTAGCACGAGGTTGTAGAGGTCCGCCCGTTGCCTCTTCTGCCCGTGTCGTTTCGCTTTCTCCTGTGACAGTTGTGCATACCTCACTTTTGAAGATAGTCAGTCGCACCTTCCGTGCGCGATGGTCGTGCTTGCCTGAAGCAGCTATTCCGTCATATCAACACGCACCTTCCTCAGTATTGGGATCCGCTAGTGGCTATTCCCGATCAAGGGTGCATCTGAAGGTGAGTGATTGCGCCCAGCTGGCTTTCCGACCAGCGGACAAGAGACGACGCCGCGGATGGTATATGTCTTCTAGCGACCAGATCTGACACATCATGAAGGCCATTCTTACATATTTATCCACCATGGCGAACCTACAATCGCCCACGGGACCACCAATGTCCCATCAGCAACACTACCCTCCAAACCTCCAACCTCAGGCGAATGGTAGCATGCACATGCAATCGCAGCCGCCACCACCTCAAAAGACTTCCGCACAGCTGCTAGCCGAAAGCAATGAGAAGACATGGCTTCAGCTCGGTGGCCTGTCAGAAGTGATGGGCGAGCTTGATGGCGCGACCCAGGCATATGAACGCGCCATGACATTCAATCAGCGCTCAGTGCCCGCCATGCAAGCTATATCGTGCATACTGCGCTCGCGGGACCAATTCACTGCAGCGGTGGAGTACTTGCGCCAGATCATCCTCATTGAGCCATCTAATGGCGAAGTGTGGAGCAGTCTCGGACACTGCTACCTCATGATGGATGATCTCCAACAAGCATATTCGGCATACCAGCAGGCACTATATCATCTGCCTGACCCGAAGGAGCCGAAGCTGTGGTACGGCATTGGCATACTGTACGATCGATATGGGTCGCTTGAGCATGCCGAAGAGGCCTTCTCCCAGGTTATGCGGATGGAGCCAAGGTTCGAAAAGGCGAATGAGATTTACTTCCGACTCGGCATCATATACAAGCAGCAGCAGAAGTTTCAGCAGAGTCTCGAGGTATGCGTCTTGCTGAGTCCTCTGGTCGCACGTGTTACTGACTGAAATGCAGTGCTTTCGCTACATTGTGACTGACCCACCCAAACCTCTGAGTGAGGAGGACATCTGGTTCCAGATCGGACATGTGCACGAGCAACAGAAAGACGTAAGACTTGGCTGACATCAATTCAACTGCCATATACTGACGTGTGAACAGTATGATTCTGCCAAGTCCGCATACACTCGTGTGTTGGAGCGTGATCCGAACCACGCAAAGGTCCTGCAGCAGCTCGGATGGCTTCACCATCAGCAGAGCACAAGCTTCAGCAGCCAAGAACAAGCAATCGAATACCTTGAGAAGTCTGTCGCATCAGGTATGCACCAAACGCCTACCAGTGCTAGAATCCAGCTAACAAGTCCCCAGACCAGAACGACGCGCAAAGCTGGTACCTGCTCGGCAGATGCTACATGTCGCAGCAGAAGTACCCCAAGGCATACGAGGCCTACCAACAGGCCGTCTACCGTGATGGCCGCAATCCGACATTCTGGTGCTCTATCGGCGTGCTCTACTACCAGATTAACCAGTACCGTGATGCGCTCGATGCGTACTCGCGTGCCATCCGTCTAAATCCCAACATCTCCGAGGTGTGGTACGACTTGGGCACATTGGTGAGTCGCGCAAACACCTGCCACATAGGTACCACCCACTGACATCATGCAGTACGAGTCTTGCAACAACCAGACCAGCGATGCTCTCGATGCATACACGCGCGCGGCCGACCTTGACCCGTCTAACGTCCATATCAAGGCACGTCTAGCACTGCTCAAGGGACAGCCAACGAATGGTATGCCCAATCAAGGTGGTGCGCCACTACCACAAGACATCAACCCCCAAGCGTATCAGCCGAACGCGCTCAGCGGACCGCCGGGCCCTCAGTGGGGGGCCCATGCACAAAATCCTCCACCAGGACCCGCGCCACCACCATTGGCTCCTGGCAACAACTGGGGTGCAAACGGTGGCGCGCGACTGGCTGACCTGCAGAATCCTCACATGCCTGCTCAGCCCATGAACCCGTACGATCAACGTGATCGTATGCCGCAACCACCATCACAAGGACCTCCGCAGCAGCCTCCCATGCAGTCTCGTCAGCCCAGTCCGCCTCGCGCAGACCCTATTCGCTCGTACCAAGAGCCTCAGCGTCAGCCGCCACCAGCGCATCGGGGTCATTCGCCCTCGCCGAAAAATCAGCACACCACCCCTTTCCAACAGGGACCACCGAACGGTCCGCCTCAGCACATGCCAGGCTATGGAATGCATCAAGAGCCTAGCCATGGTGGCCCACCATTCGGACCTCCTGTGAATGCAGGTCCGCCACCAAACGGTATGCAGTCAAGTCAAGGCCCGCCACCGTTGTCAGGCTATGGCAGACAACCGAGTCCTCGTCCAGAAGTCCGTGGCATCATCACCAGCGCCGCACCCTCCCCAGGCGGCACCTACCCAAGAACACCTTACGAACACCACGCCAACGCCACCCCTCAGATCGCCAGCGGTGCACCACCTCCACTGAATGCCCAGTACGCTTCGGACGCAGCTATGCGCGACCGCGAAGAGCGTCCGGGCAGCGCAGTACCAAAACGCATTCGCGAGTGGGAAGATGATCCAAGCAGCTCGGCGAACAAGAAGCCCGCCACAGATGAAGCTCGCTCTCGTCTTGAAGACATCAAGATGCACCGTCAATCCCCGCCTCACAAGATCTCCACGCCACCCATGCACAGCCCCTCGGAGCTCCGTCGTCTCGACGAAGCACGGCCAAGCTCCGCATATCATCCATCGGAAGCTGCCCATCACGCGCCCGTACTGCCAAGCATGCATTCACTACCCGCGCCGCCAGTGCAGGAGGTGCGAAAGTCAGCTCCACCCCAAGATGAGCATCATGCTCCACCACCACCTCCTCCCGCAGCTGCTCCTGCTCCTCCGCCACACGTCTATGAGCCAGCTGCGAGGAAAATGGAGGTTGACGAGAACTACGATGATAGTGGAGATGAGAAGAGGAGCACGAAGATGGAAAGCCGGAGGGCGAGCCCGAAGGCTGTGAACGGCGGAGCAGACTAAGGGTGATGTTCGGAAAAGACGCGAGTGCGGCTTTTGCGCTTCGATCCGGACCCATTTGTGATGATTGACATGTTGGGCGATGGAGAATAAAACGGACTGTTCAGCAATAACAAATTTGTATCTTTTGTACGAGTGCACATATTTATGGACCTTGAGTCTTCTCGGTGACATGTTCATAGATAAACTTCTCCAGAGAACTACTCTGGTGTAAGCTGGACTACGCCAGTCGGTCACAACACTGCCTGTGAGAGTCCCAAAATTACAATGAAGACACCAGTGAGCAGTGTCGTCGCTCCCTGCTCGTTAGTGAGTAGGGGTCCCACTATCGCAGTTACGTACGCTTCTAGTAGCACAGGATCGCAGCACAGGAGCGCGCACACTTCTAGAGAAGCGGAGAGAGCACTTCTCACGTCTCCGTGCGGTCCAAGTCGGAGTTTGCGATTATGTCGAAGTCATGCCCCTGCTGCAGCTTGATCATGTGGCAGGGGACATGGCTTGACGATCATGATCTCACGACTTTGCATTGGATCGACTGAGAATATTCAAAGTCTCAACCTCAACCTGACTTCAACGTCTACTATCGCAAGCAGTGGTTCGCGAGCGCATGTTTCCGTGCTTAGAAGCGGAGAGCCCTGATCGAGAAAGGCTACTAGTAGAAGCTGGTCGATCGCGTCGGTGATAGCGTGCCGTGAGGGCTGTCTCGCGGTTGCTGCGCTGTTCAGAGTCTGGTCGTCTCACAGCAAGTATCTCGAAGGCAACCCAACTACAGGACGATAGTGGCGAAGCGTTCGATACATGCTTAGAGAGTAACGAACCTGTCGTGGAGAAGAGGGCATTTCTCTTTGAAAGTGGTCCAGAAGAGAGCGGTACATGATCATGCCGCCAAATCACCTCATCTACGATTGCATGGTACGCAATATTGTCCTTATCGCACCTCATAATCGCGACATGGCTCGCTTACAACCTCAAAGCTATCGACCGGCAAGCGCCGAACTTTTATATGAGGTGCTTCATCAGATCTGAAGATCCACGCTCAACCAATATGTGAATATGCGCGCAATATATTACAGTACCGGCTGCCGACGCCCAAACGTTGCCAATCTGTCGATTTGGAGCTACGGGGCTGATGCACGGCGAGCTTGGTGACGGTGATGCAGCTCGTTGCTAGCAAGCGACGTGACAAAGTACCTACTTTGAAGGCACGCGATACAGAATGTCTCTGTCCCGAGAAGTCGATCACACGACAACTCACTGGTCATCCCACGCCAGGTCGCTGCCCCAGTCCGGGGATGATTGCTATTACGTGTAGGCGCGATTTCTATCGCGGCACGCGAGTGACAGAAGAAGCGGACCGCTGAGCAACTTACTATGGACGACAACGCTAACATATGCCGCACCCAAAGCATTCCAACGTTCCTAGGCTATCAGGGAGTACAGTCTCTTCCGGAATGTCTCCTAGGCAGCGTTAAAAGTAATTTGCTGCAGCGGTGCAGTTCATTCAAGCAGTATCGACTGCGCAGATCTCTGGAGTGGTCCGCTTCTTCTGTCATTCGCG
This sequence comes from Rachicladosporium sp. CCFEE 5018, assembly GCA_002077045.2. Taxonomy (NCBI): domain Eukaryota; kingdom Fungi; phylum Ascomycota; class Dothideomycetes; order Cladosporiales; family Cladosporiaceae; genus Rachicladosporium; species Rachicladosporium sp. CCFEE 5018. The sequence continues at coordinate 825,266 of KZ111142.1, forward strand.
AGCTCGGTCAAGCGAGCGCTATGCCGACTTCTCCACAGGCGTTTCGTGCTTGGACCGAATGCACTTCTGTCCGGACTCCACTCCTTTGGCGAGTAGCGGAGCCGACCGTTTAGCGTCTCCATGATCTACAGGACCAAAGGTCAACCTCAATCGGCGACCAGTCTTACGATGTTGTGAGGGCAAGGCCAAGAACCTGGCGTTGCATCGCGCTGGCCGTTCCTGCCGCGGACGCAGGCCATTCTTGTGCTCTGCCAATCCGCAGCAGCTGTCCAAGCAAGCCGCCCAACGGTCCTCCCGCGTAGAAGGCTGCGTGGAAGATGCTTATCGCGTCTGTGCGCAGAGATAACGCAAGACCTTGCCCGCGGCTATTCAATGGGCGCTGGAGATTGGAGGGTGGCATCAGTGGCGTCTTGACTTGCGTCAAAGTGCCTGCAGGTGATCGGGCATGACGGCCGTTTGTCTTCTTGTGTGCGTATCGCCGGCAGCGGTTCGAAGGCGTCTGGCAGAGGCGTAGGGAGGCAAAGACGGAAAGGCAGGCACCCGGGTGTGACTCTGCACGTTCGCAGCACGAGACGGACAGGGACCCCACGCCTCTGGTGCACGGTTCGTGAGGTGGTGGGGTTTGAAGGGTGTTCGACGACATGCTCGTGTGTGCCTTACTCTGATCAACGTCGCGGTGCTAATCAGGAGGACGTGATGGACATCGGAGATTCGTCCTGTCGTGGCGACTTCGCGGAGATAGCGTGATCATGGCACCAGATGCAAACCCTCGTCGCCACCCGTCTTCAGCATTTCGCGCGCAGAACAAGGGCATTGGATCGAGCTTGTCTCGCGGTACCTTGCCAATAGATTTTCCGGCCTACATGACAATGCGACATGGGACCCATTCAAAGTCCCCTCTCTACTAGAGGCAGCGCTAAGAAGGCATGAATCTGCCTGCGATCTAACCCTGTGCCTATAGACTCGCGACTTGCTGGGCCCTGCTGATATTAGGGTGACGGTCGAGAGCTGTGTCGCCGTGTCGCTGAATTGTTACCTTCCTCAATCGTGTATTTGTTCGTTTCACAACTCCCGTCAAGGTTTCGTGTGGCACCAAGCGGTTGTTGCACTACACCATCATGGCCGCCGCTGCTGTCGAACTCCCGGCACCGACTACCACACCCACGGCGACATCTCCTGTCAGGAAGCGGAGAAGAAAGACGGGTACTGGTGGTGCACAGGATGACTGCTTTGCTTGCCGGAAACGCGGTGTGGGATGCGACCGGAAGAGACCGTATTGCACGCCGTGCATTGACATTGGGAAGGAATGCTCGGGGTACAAAACTACTTTGACATGGGGTGTTGGTGTGGCTAGCAGAGGCAAGCTGCGTGGTCTAGCATGTCCGATTGCAAACAAGAATGTGGATGGGAGTGACATCAACCCCGTGAAGGAGGATGTCAACGTGGCGAAGCGACGGAAGAGTTCGGTGACACAGCCCAAGGTAGAGCCCGGAACTGGAGCATCGCAGCTGCCATTGTCTGCACATCTGCCCGCGACCACTCAGCCATACGGGTCAGCCAGTATACCAATACCCGTGCCGCAGACGATCTGGCATCACACTGGTTTTCAAGACCATGCAGCTTCACGGTCGACTGGGGGCAGCCGCCAAATGGCCCCTCCGCCTCGATTGCAGACCATTGTGCCACCGCACTTTGATCATAGTCCATACCCGCTGTCAGCAGCGTCAGTGGGATCATTCGCCAACGAATGGGATTCGCCAATGGACTACCCACAAACTCCTGGCTCTGTCGTCTTTCCGGACCAGTTCCCGACATCTATGCCTAGCTATGTTGACAACGCATCCATGAGTTCTTCGGCAGATTCGTACCAGCAGTCTCTTGCCAGTCTGGACGTTCTACAAAACAACAGCACATTCGAGAACACGAGTGCCATTGAGAACAGCCACCCAGAGCTCAACAGCTTCAGCAACATCATGTTCGACGACAACTTCTTGACTGGTCAGGACCAATCGCCACCAGATGAAGCTCTTGATGGTAACCAGCTATCGCTGCTAAACGCACAATTCAGTAACCCGTTTTTCTACCTCACACCACGATTACAGTCACTCATGACCTACTACGACCAGCACGTTTGCCCGTACCTCGTCACATTCGACGGACCCAGTAATCCCTACCGCATGCACATCATCCAGCTCGCGTCGCAGAACGAAGGGCTGCAAAATGCGATTGCCGCACTGGCCACGAACAACATGCGCATGCGCAAGATCGAGTCACGGAAGACCGGCTTCATCGAGGAGATCACGGAAGCCTTTGACGGCCAAGACCCAACGCGACCGACAGCAGAGGAGAGCTGCTACAAGCAAATGTCGATAGAGCAGCTGAACATGCAGCTGACAGATCCTCACGCTGCACAGGACGACTCGGTACTCGCCACACTGCTGATACTCTGCCTGTTTCATGTCTGCGACAGCGGCTTCAGCAAATTCAAGACGCAGCTTGCCGGCGTGCAGAAGCTGATGTCGATGCGAAGTCCACAGACGAGGAGCAACTTCACAGCATGGGTGGAAATGTTCTTCACCTGGTTCGATGTCATGACTAGCACAGTCAATGATCGCGAGGCGCAGATCCAGGGTGACAGTATTGACATGCTGGACTTCTCCGCCAATCTTGGCGCCCTGGAACAGTTCTCAGGCTGTGATGGTCGACTTTTCAAGCTGATCGCGAGACTTGGGCGACTCAACCTGCTTTCGCAAGGTAGGGAAGTCAGCTCGCAGCCCAAGTCCGGCGAGACGACACCACGGGCTACACCCATGCCCAAGCGCCCGTTCCGCTACCCTCGATCCAAGCGCAATACTGGCATGCGTAGCGGACCTCGCTCACTCATTGCCGCAGACTACGCTTTCATCGATGGCAACGGCTGGGGTAGTCCCATAATTCCTGAAGAAGATGCCAATGACTCCATGCTGCCTGAAGATCCCACGCGACCAGCTTACGATGAGCGCAAAGAGTTCTGGGCCGAGTGGCACGATATCCGCATCCGCTTGCAGGAATGGCAGATGGATGTCTCCACGCTGCCCTCGCCCTCAAATTCTACCTCGACTTCGGCGCCGACGCCCGATGCGCCTGCGAACATGGGACCAGAGCAAAGAGATCTCGTCCACATCTCCGAGTCCTTCCGCCACTCTGCACTACTCTACATCACACGCCTTGCGCACCCTTTCCTCCCCTCGTCAGCCCCCGAGTTCCAGGCCCTGGCATCTCAAGCACTGTTTCACATCACCGCCCTCCCAGTCACATCCTGCGTCAACAAATTTCTCCTCTGGCCGCTCTTTATCACGGGCACCGAGTGCGTAGACGAAGGGCATCGGAACGTCATTCGACAGCGATGCGTGGAGATCCAGCGTGAGAGTGGCTTCTTTAACAACATCAGCGGGCTGGAGGTGTTGGAGCGGGTGTGGGGAGATGGATGTGTGAGTGGGGTTGGAGGCGAGGTGGAGATGAGTGCTAGACGACGAGATAGTGAGGGTCTGATGGGACGGCAGGCGTTTAGGTGGAGGAGGGCTATGGATAGGGTGGATGGGGAGTATATTGTTATCTAGTGGAGGGAACGTGCAATGACCTGAGGGCTCAAGAGATCATGATCATATGAGGAAATGCAATCTTGTCCACTCCACTCACGCTGTCCACTCAAGCTTGATCCCGATCGTTCGCAACAACAATCACACTAGACCTGCTGCTCCAATCATTAATCCATGTGGCGGAGGAGGCAGTCGATATGCCATGTAATGCTGGCGAGCAATTGGACTCGGCCTCGGACTTTGTAACCCCACATCATCGTTTACACGGAACGACGTGACTGAGTAAGCTTCAAGTCCGGATGTCGACGACAACACCGGCATTCAGTGCTACATTGTTACCTTATCAGCATTAGTAATATAGCTTGTGCCATCGCGATGCCTAGCCCTCCTCTCTGGTAACGAAGCGCCCTCGCTAAGACTCTCCCGAGCACAAGCACAATGGCACCCAAGAGCTCCCGCGTGAACTCCCTCATCGCGAAGTCTCCCCTCGCCCTCCCTGCGACCCGCCGCGCCGCTCTCACACAGTCCCTCAATGCCCTGCGAAACCTTCTCCTCCTACTTTTCCTCCTCCGCTATACACGCAAGACATACCTTCATCTCCGAGGCTACGGCTTACTAGGCTCCATCACTCGACTACGGAAACAGATCTGGAAGCAGCTCTACACATACTTCCTGCGCCTACCACTCGTGCAGTCTAAAGTCCGTGCAGATGTCGACAAAGCCGTTCTAGACCTTCAGACGAAGCTCGTACCCTCTGGGCCTGGCGTGGTGAACTACACAAGTCTACCTGCGAAAGGATGGAGTGGCGAGGATGTGCGGAAGGAACTGGAGAGACTGGGGGACATGAAGCACACGCGATGGGAAGACGGACGAGTAAGCGGCGCAGTCTACCACGGCGGGAATGAGCTTGCAGAACTTCAGGCTGAAGCCTTCAAACGCTTCGGCGTCGCAAACCCAATACATCCAGACGTCTTTCCCGGGGTGCGGAAGATGGAAGCAGAAGTCGTGGCCATGGTGCTGTCCCTCTTCCACGCGCCTGAAGGTGGTGCGGGCGTGAGCACAAGCGGTGGTACAGAATCGATCCTCTCCGCGGTCCTCGGTGCGCGGCAAAGGGCCTACGCTGAACGCGGTGTGCGGGAACCCGAGATCATTCTACCAGAGACGGCACATACGGCTTTCAGGAAGGCCGGCGAATACTTCAACATCAAAGTTCACCTTGTCCCCTGCCCAGCACCCAGCTACCGCGTCTCGCTTTCCCACGTCAAACGCCTCCTGAACAGCAACACCATCCTGCTTGTCGGCTCCGCGCCAAACTTCCCCCACGGAATCGTAGACGACATTCCAGCTCTCTCGACGCTAGCGCTCAAGCACCGCCTGCCACTACACGTCGACTGCTGTCTCGGCAGCTTCATGATCGCCTTCCTCGCCAAATCCGGCTTCGAAGCACCAGACTTCGATTTCCGCGTCCCAGGCGTGACGAGTATAAGCGTCGACACGCACAAGTATGGTTTCGCGCCAAAGGGCAATAGCGTAGTGCTTTACCGTTCCGCAGCGCTGCGGGCATGGCAATACTACATCTGCCCTGACTGGAGTGGTGGCGTGTACGCCTCGCCCGGCATCGCTGGCTCGAGACCCGGAGCGCTGATAGCGGGCTGCTGGGCGAGCTTGATGAGCTTAGGCGAGGAAGGCTATATAAGCCACTGCGTGCAGATTGTTGGCGCTGCGAAGCAGCTCGAAGATGCTGTTCGCACCTCCCCGGCGCTCAAGCATAGTCTCCGCGTTATCGGCAAGCCTCTAGTCAGCGTCGTGGCGTTTCGCTCCCCAATCAATGCGCCCGTGGACGAACATCTCGTTGACCTGTATGCTGTTGCTGACGGGATGAGCCATGGAGGCTGGCATCTGAATGCTCTGCAAGACCCGCCTGGGATACATGTTGCGGTTACGTTGCCTGTAGCTCGGGCTATTGGGGACTTGATCAGTGATCTGGAGGCTGTGGTTGGGGAGTGTAGGGGCAAGACTGATGGGACGAAGGGAGATGCGGCGGCATTGTATGGAGTTGCTGGGGCGTTGCCGGATAAGAGTGTGGTCAGAGAATTGGCTGGTGGCTTCCTAGATACGCTGTATAAGACCTAGAACGTTCTAGCGTCTGATAATGAAGTTGCAATGTCGGGGTCCGCGGTTCATGGGTCGTGATTGCCTTCCTACATAGTGAACGCAATGGGGCAGGAGGGACTCGACACTCTTGGCAAGGACGAACGTTGCATTGATTGAGGAGATCATTGAGACGAGGGAAGCACATGACAAGGCATTGATGGGTTGTCTAGCTTAAGCAGCGTCTGCAGCCATGTACCTTGACTCTCTTACTGTGGCTTTCTTCTGCTGAACATCTACCTCTCCTCTCGGCAGTCCAGCTCACATGATCATCTTGCAGCATCTACCATCCATCAGCCCCAACAGCGCCAGCGGCGCCATTGTTGCCTGCATCGCCCTCCTAAGACGAAGCCGGAGGCGCGCCGCGACCACGGCCGAAGCCACCACGCTGCTCACGGTCACGGTCACCACGCTCGCCGCCGAAGCTGGGAGCGAAGCCACCCGGAGCACCACCCTCCTTTCCTTCTCCAGCGTCGCGACGACGGTATCCGCCCTCACGGTCGCCACGGGGAGGTCCACCACGTCCACCGCCGCGACGCTCACCACCACGGTCGCCGTCGGCTCCGAGCATGCCGCGGGGAGGGGCGTGGGAGCGGGCTTGCTTGACATGGGTTTGCGGGACGATCTCAGCGGGGAGGTGGAGCCATTCGCGGAGGTAGTCGAGACCCTCCGGGGTGAGCGTGTAGTAATACCACTGCCAGCTGAACTGGGTCTTGAGGTATCCGCGGGAGTTGAGGGATTGGCAGGCCTTGATGACCTGGTGTGAATGTCAGTAATGGGACTCGTTGTCGGTACTGAGTGATTACGCTTACGAAGAGGTTCTTGGTGTCAATCTCGGGGTGCTTGGGGAGGTTGAAATCTTTCTTGGCGACGAGAACACCCTCGCGGAAGAGTGCCTCGTGAATGAGCTTGCGGTCGGCCTTGGGGATCAACCTGAAGAATGTCAGTACTGCGGTTATATCTCTGGTGCGCGCACGGAACTTACATCGTGGCGGTTGATGTCGAGGTCGAGAGGATGGGTGTCGTGTGGTAGATACAGCCTACTTCGAACATTCAATGTTGCAAGTCGCGGTTTGTGTGGTGTGCCAAGATCGGCGCGGGGTCAACCGAAGATCCGTGAGAGCCTGAGGTCTGCCTTATTAGGTAGTTCGAACTTCACTTTGCAAGAGTTTGGGAGTATTTGGGAATGTAACATCAAGCACAGCCCACATATATGGGCGAGGAATGATGAAAGTAATCACCGTCTTCAGTCTCGCGATTCAGTTGGCATCGCGCTCGACATGAGCGGCAAAGTTGAGGACGTCGCTCTGAGCAGTGCTGATTCGAGCTACGTCAGCCAAATCGGTTGCGCCAGGCACAAGCACTTGACACGAGCTGCGTGTTCTCACGTGTCAGATCCACGTAGTAGTCAACAATTAATGTCGTGTCTCGTGTCTCGATTCTGATGTAGCTGCGAGCTGTACTTGTAAGGTAGTCCGAACATTGCTCTTGGCCGTTCGCCACTGTCCACCCACCATGGACCCAAGGGCGCTATTCCAAAAGGTAGGTACTTGTTCCATGCCCGATCTCTACAGTCGCTGACCATATTCCAAGGCCGACAAAGCCGCTGCATCAGCAGGCTCCGGATTCTCCTTCTTCGGCGGCCGCAGCGAAAAGCTTGAGAATGCAGCAGATCTTTACACTCAAGCCGCAAATGCGTTTCGCATGCAAAAGTCGGGCAAGGAAGCTGGACAAGCTTTCGAGAAGGCAGCCTCGATCCAATCCTCAAAGCTGAATGAGCCCGACGATGCGGCGAACTCCCTAACAGAAGCCTTCAAGGCTTACAAGAAGGATGAGCCGGAGGATGCTGCGCGGGTTCTAGAGCAGGCGATAAGTCACTACACCTCGAAAGGTAACTTCAGACGAGCGGCAGGGCACAAGCAAAACCTCGCGGAGCTGTATGAAACAGAGCTGGGCGACAATAAGCGAGCTGCAGACGCCTACGAGACAGCAGCAGGCTGGTACGAGACGGACAACGCCGAAGCGTGAGTGACCTCAAGTGCACATAGCGATACACATGTACTGACCTCCACTCAGACTAGCCAACAAGCTATACCTCAAGCTCGCGGACCTCTCCGCCCTCGCCGGCGACTACCAAAAAGCCACCTCAAACTACGAACGCATCTCCAAATCCGCTATAAATAACAACCTTATGAAATGGAGCGTCAAAGAGTACCTCCTCAAAGCCGGCATCTGTCACCTAGCCTCCGGCGACACTATAGCCACGAATCGCGCGCTCGAGTCATACCGAGATCTGGACCCCAGCTTCGCGGGCACGAGGGAGCACCAATTGTTGGTAGATCTAAGTGAGGCTGTGGAGGCTGGGGATCAGGAGGTCTTCGCGGATAAGCTGTTTCAGTATGATCAGATGAGTAAGTTGGACAAGTGGAAGACGACGCTTTTGTTGAAAGTTAAGGAGGGGATTGAGGAGAAGGGGGAGGACTTCTCGTAGAGAGAGGCGAGGTGAGGGGTGATGCATGGAATGGCGTTAGGGCAGCGACGTCGACGTATCATGATAGGAGAGCGATAGCGCTCAAATGAATTGAAGCGATACGGTCAAGAATTGCATGGCCAGAGAGCTGTTTCTCAGGTCGTAACACAATCGTCTGATCTTACGTATCAACGGTCGGGCTTCGACGCCGGCATGGGCAGCAACACTATCCTCTCCTCCAACGTGTGTCGTAACCGTGAAAGTCGACGCGACACCTACGTGTGCCACTATAAACACTGGCACGATTCTCTAACTCAAAGTACACCGAGATCTGAACGCATTCCGAAGCTGATTGTACACACAACGATGAAGAACTGTCGCATCATCCCATGAGCAAGCCACTCTTACTCTTTTCCCACATCTCCCCCCTTCGCCACAGGAGTTCACTGCGGACTGGGACATTGGCTTCATAACCCACTAGCCATGCCATCGACACCCATCTACCCAACGACAAGTCCCCAAATACCTCCGGTGTCAAGTCCTCTACCCCCACTACTCCAGACTCCATCAGGCCTTGCGCTACTGGAGATCCAAGGTACTCTCAACTCCACTCTCGCACCATCGGCCAACGGGTCCCTGGAAGTCGGCTCTCTTTCATTTCCTCTCTACGACCCGGACTCACCTCCCGAGGACACTGCCTGGCATAAGAAAGTCTGGCTGTATGTGGGTAAGAATCAGCGAATGACGGGTGAGGTGAAGAAACTCGCGAAGCCTTTGGCGATGCTGAGGCGAAGGGAAGGGAGTGGTCAGGCAGGGGAAGAGGGAGTGGAGGAGGTTGAGGTGGTGGGAATTGTGAGATGGAAGGGTAACGTTCATGTCTACCTAATGGCGATGACGGTACTGCTGTGCTGACATCCTGTTGTAGTGCTCTTCACGCAGAGACCCGAGCCCATGGGTGCTGGTGGGGGGACTTGAAGACTGATGCGATTCCAATCGGCTCTACAGAGCAGCGGACTGTGGCCACGGACTCGCCTTGCTGCTCAGCGCTGAGTTCCGAGTTGTCAGAGTAGCGTCCAAGGCAAGGGCAGCGCGGACGATCATCTCTCTGAGAGGACGGCCGTTGCGTGATTAATCCACTACGAGCTTTGCTAAGAGGGTAAGACGCTCTGGCAACCCCTCCACCCGTGGACGTCATGGGCAACTATGCGGCGCAGCGAAGTAAGCCGACGCAGGTCCCGGCTATACGAGCGATGACCACTCAACCGCGCGAGGGGAGAATGAGGAGATCAGTTGGAAAAGTGTGTGTGATGTAAACTAAGTCGCATTGCAATCTATGGTCTATGATATGCGCTCAAACGCTCCAAATATCTAGACAGATCGACGGTCTCATCATGCCCTACCCTTCTCAATATCATTCCTTTTACCCTCTTCCTCCACCCTCGCCTCCTCCTCAGCGACCTCCTCGACCTTCTCACTCTCCTTACTCTTCCGCCTAAGCCCCTTGATCTTCCTCCCCATCTTGCCAGACCACCTGTGCAGCGGCCTGTAGACCAGAACGACCGGCTTGCCAACGACCCTGGCAATCTTCTCAAACAACCAGTCGGGGAACAATCGAATCAGCACGCCGAAAGGCAGCGACAACAACCCGATGCCGATGCTGATCCCCCAGTCTCTGCCTGTGATCCTCTGAATCGAAAACGCCCGTCCACCAACAAACATGATCATCACCTGGCAGCCGATCATCGCCAAGAAGACAACGATGAAGAAGTAGTTCTTGAAGACTCCCTGGAAGACATTGAACTTGTTGTCCAGCCGGCGATTGTTGAGCATATTGCTGATCTGCAAGTTGACGTACGTCGCGAAGACTAGGGAGCGGATCTCGAGGCCGTCGGAGGGTATGCCAAGCCAGGCGGGGGCACCGTAGTACATGACAAAAGTAATGATTAGTTGCAGGATGGCTTGGCCGATAACTTGTTTCCACATCGTGATCGAGATGAGTGGGGCGGAGCGTTTGAGAGGTTTGCGGTCTAGAATCTCTTCGGTCGGGGGATCAGAGGCTAGAGCCAGAGCGGCGAGGGAATCCATGATCAAGTTGATCCAGAGAAGTTGCACAGCCGTGAGGACAGGCCGCATATCGCTGCTCGCGAGCGCTGATACGGAGGCGATGATCACAGCTGTGATGTTTACAGTGATCTGGAACTGTAGGAATTTTCTCACAGCATCGTTAACAGCACGGCCCCACATCAGCGCTGTGAGGATCGAAGTGAAGTTATCGTCCATGAGGATGATGGCGGAAGCTTCCTTGGCGACTTCGGTGCCGGAGATGCCCATAGAGAAGCCAATGTCTGCTGCTTTCAGGGCTGGGCCGTCATTCGTACCGTCACCTGTCACAGCTACCACTTCGCCTAGCTCACGGAGTTTCGTGACGAGAATGCGTTTGTCTTCTGGGGAGGAGCGGGCGAGGACTTGCAGACGAGGTAGGGTTTCAGCCATCTGAGCGTCCGATAGGGTGCGGAAGACCGGGCCCTCCATGACAATGCCGTCGGTGTATATTCCACAGTCGGTGGCAATGGCGCGTGCGGTAACGACATTATCGCCTGTGACCATGCGGCAGCTGACGCCAGCCATGTGGCACTTCTGGACTGCTTCGGGGACGCCTGGTCGAAGAGGGTCTTGAATGCCAACGATACCGGTGAAGATCATCTCCTTGAGGACGGCATCGAAGTCGGCTTGTGAACGATCATTCTCGTCCTCGCAGCCAGCTGGCGGCCACTGCTCGAAGTTCTTCGTGATCAATGCGATAGTGCGGAGTGACTGCTTTGCATACTGATCGATAAGTGTCTCCAGGGTCTCTCGGTCTTCGGAAGTCATGGACCGGGTACTGGTAGAGCTGCACATCGATGTGCAGTGACCGAGAAGAATCTCTGATGCACCTTTGACATTGAGTCGGTAGGTGCCATTGGGAAGTCGCTGCACGGCTCCCATGCACTTGCGACGGGAGTCGAAGGGGACGAGTTGGGTAATGGTCGCATTCGAGCGCTCTTCGGATAGTGGACCCATACCGAGTGAACGAGCGAAGCTGAGCAAGGCAGTTTCGGTCTTGGACCCAATGAAGCCGTTGTCAGACCCAAAGGCTGTCGAGTTGGTGGTAATGGCATCGACAACCTGGCGTTTCTCATCATTGCTCAAGTTGTTGGCGAAAGTAGCCAGACGTGTCTCATTGGCGCTGTTGTTCTTATCGTCGAATGTTTTGGTGCCGAAGAAAGTACCAGTAACGACAGTCATGACATTCTGAGTGAGCGTGCCAGTCTTATCAGAGCAAATGGTGGTCGCATTGCCCATCGTCTCGCAAGACTTGAGGATTCGTACGAGATTGTTCATCTTGGCCATTCTTGTTGATGCAAAGGCCAATGCCAGAGTCACAGCCAGCGGCAGCCCTTCCGGCACAGCCACAACGATGATAGTAACCGAAACGATCAAGATATCGACAAATTGCGAAGCCTGTTGAGAGCTCGACAAAGTGCTGTCCGACAGCCCGGCAGCAAAGCGAAAGAGTAGAATGAAGAACAGCAAGATCGCTGCCGTGGATCCGAGTTTCGCGATCGCACTTGCAAGACCATCGAGCTTGACTTGTAGCGGAGTGGGCTGCATGTCGACGCGCATAGCCATCATGATCTTGCCGAAGGACGAGTTGACGCCGACAGAGGTGACCAGGTAAGTGCCGACACCTTCTAGCACCTTACTGCCCGAGATGATGAACGGATCCATTTGCTTGAGCTCGGTGTGACCCTCCGCCAGCATATGCGTGACCTGATCGCCAGGTGTCTTCTTTAGTGCGTCGGATTCGCCAGTCGCTGAGCTCTCGTCGCACTTTACATTGTGATCAGTGATGAAAATGCCATCTGCAGGAACCAGATCTCCAGGCCCGAGATGGACGACGTCGCCAGCTAGAAGCTCGTGTACACCGATGATATGAGACTTGCCAGATCGGACGACGTTGATAGTCCTGTCCTCCTTCTTCGCGTTCAGCTTGACAAAGGCACGCTCCTTCTGGTAGTCATTGAGAGAACCGACTAGTACGACAATGGTAATGGCGATACAGATTGCTAGACCCTCGACATAGTCGATCGGAGGAGGGCTGCCCTCTGGGTGGTCGACACCAAATACCTGTAAGTTGTCAGCGATGCTTGAGCTCACACAAGCAGCACCGTAGACGTACCTCATACAATCCCAGTGCCAATGAGATAACGGCAGCTACAGTGAGCAGAATCAAGATCTTGTCCTTGTAAGCCATCCACATGAGCCTCCACAAGGGCGTAGCCTTCTTCTCGGGCAACCCATTATTGCTGAAGACTTTAATTCGGTCCATGAAAGAACCTCCCGAAGTAGCTGCACCATCGCGTACATCAGTGACTGGATGGGACGTTGACTCCTGGGACTTATGCGTATATGCAGTAGCATCTTCGAAGGTCACACTGCCATCGAGTACATTTTCGTCGACACTGAGACCAGTCTCGACGTTGGTCCGGAGTCCTCGCTCGATGCCGCGCAGTCCTCCAAGCGCTGAGTAGGCTGCTAGTGACTTCGGATTGAGAAGTTTGTTGAGTTGCCCCGGCGAGAAGGCGAATTTGTTTTCCGCGACGATGAAGTCTCTTTCGAAGCCCTTGTCAGGTCGAAGAGCATCCTCGCGTTGCTGTAGTGTCATTCGGCATGTCGAAATGGGCGAGTCCTTGATAGGTGATTCTGGTGTTCTGAGCAAGGGAGTGTCTGAGTGTGCTGTGCTACCACTCAGTGATCGGTCGCGGCCGGGAAAGTTTGGGGTCGACAGTAGAGATGGGGACTGTGTTGAGATAGGTGTCTGCGGCAGGATTCTAGAGTTTTCATCTGATCGTACAGACTACGGTACTGAGTCAGTGGGCCTGCAGAGGCTCGAAAAGTAGGCCTTGAACTTACTGATGTGTCGACGTTGATTTGCGGCAGGGCCAGTGTAGGCGTCCGCTCGCTGGCGTTGCCGTTCGCCATATTATTCGCAGTACTTTACCCCTTGAAACGGAGATAGGTGATATGTGAAAGTGCACAAGTACGTTACGATGCGAGAAACAGTCGATGTACGGAGGCGCAGCAGCGCTGGGCATGCTGGGACGACGCAGCGATCGCATATGGGTGACATCTGCGTGACCTTGGCCACGAAAGCGAAGCGCTGGGCAGGTGGTCTCGGCGCTGTCAGTCTTTGCCAAGCGAGCATAAGAAATCGATGTTCAGCCACACCGAGACATCGTCCCATTTTGAACACCACGGGCGAAAGAAGGGCGTTAACAGAATGGATCGGGGGATATTTGGGACGCTCCGCAGTCGGATAATGACCCTCCCGTGCTGGGCCAGGTGTCAAGTCATTTCCAGGCAATCATGTGCGATTGCATGCGACTCAGCCTCGCTCGCTGTTCGTGAAGAGCAGCTTGGCGAGAAGAGACAATAACTACGCCACTAGTGACATGTTCGATAGACGCACATCAAGCGTGCGCTTCGCTCAGGAGCCTAGAAGATCGATGCGATGGCTTTAGTCGGTCAAGGTGGCACGCGTGGGTAAAGTTGTGCTGCGCAAAAAGTTTGACAGGGCCAAGTGAGGTTGGCAGTAGTGACGCGGGCTTGGCGAGAGGGAGATTGGAGCAGACCCACACATACCCGAAACCAGTATATCTGAGCATGGCAGTTGACGAGGCAGCTAGGAGAAACATCATAGACCTCATCTCCACGCAGTCATCTCCTGCGAGCTCGAACAAAACCGAGCACTTGTGATATAGCAGGGTATCGGAACCTGGAGAAGCCTAACTTGCAGCTACTAGAGCTCACCTCTCCTTCACGTCTACTGCTATTGCTGCTTCGCCAAAGCCTCACGCCTGCCAGTGCTGTTCGGGTCAAGATATGGCCTCTCGCCCAACGACACCGCACGTTGGCCCGTGCGCTCACCTTGGCCCTCATAGTCGTACGTAGCCGTGTGGTACACGCTCCTGTTATCCCAGATAGCGAGATCGTTGGGCGACTGCCATCTGTTCCTTACCTGAAGGTCGTGGTCTGGATACGAGTGTCAGCATGGGCCAAATAGCTTCAAAACTTGCTGGTAGACTCACTTTCGGTGATCAGCTGCACAAACCAGCTGAGCAAGTGCTTACTCTCCGCCTCCGACACCTCATTGATACGCTTTGCATGGTGGCCAACCGCGAACACGCTCTTCCAGCCAGTCACTGGGTTGGTTCGGACGACTGGGTGTTGGGCCTTCAAATCCGAACCAAAGTTCTCGGGCGAGCCTCGCTGAGCAGTGTACAGCTGGAAGCCGTTCTTCTCCGCGCTCTCGTTGAAGATTGGCTGAGCATACGTTGCCGTCAAGCCCTCAAGAAATTTCTGGTAAGCTGGGGAGATCCGGTCATACACTTCGTAGCCGCTGGCCCAAAGAGTATCACCGCCAGTCTTCGGTAGTTGGGTGAGACGGAGAACGGCATAGTCGCTTGGTACCGGCTCGAAGGTAATGTCCGAGTGCCAGCCTGTGCACAGTGTCAACTAACGTTGCCTGTACGACTGGTGAGGCTCCGACGAAAAGGACTCTCACCTTCCTTGCTGCTCTGTTTCGCCTCCTTTGCGAAGCGGTCACTGTACAGCTTCTTGGCCTGCTCAGACGAGATTACCGATATCTCATCGTCCTTGCCGCCAAGAACGCGGCCACCATTGCTCACGGGGTGAATGTGCAAGCCACTGGACTTCGGCTTGCCGCTGAGCTCGCCGAGCTTCTGAATAAGCTTCTTCTGGATGTCATTGTCGAGGTTGTCTTGTTTGCGGAAGAAGACTACACCACGTTGCGAGACTATCGTGCGTTAGTCGCGGAAGATGTATGATCATCAGGATCTGCGAGCAAGCATACCAGTGATGGCAAGATCTCTCAGCAGCTCATCAGCGTTGTCAGCCTTGAGCCACTCGGTGAGATCGGCATTGGGGAACTCCTTGCCGATGACTGGCGTAACATCGAAGGACTCGAACTGATCGAGTACGCCCTTCAGCTGTAGTGGTGCTGTATTCTGAGACTTTGATGAAGCATCTGCGTTTGGTGCCTCAGTGTCTGTCTCCGCTGCCGAAGTAGTGTGGATTGTTGTGGTCGCCATGTTGATGTTGGATGATCTCGTAAAGAATTTACACTCTCACCTTTGTTATCAAGCCCTTCGAACTTATATACAATGCTGTAGCTTCGAGTCATCAATCCACTATGTTGCCATCAAGTCGCATTACCGAGACCGCAACGCCATTGGTCGTAGACCGCGGATAAAGGTAACGTGGTCGATGTGTTGTGAGTTTGGTAGCTATTCGCAATTGTAGTGTAGCTATCACGCCATACATAAGCGAGCAACTTCATCCACTTCTGTTGCGTGGCAACGCACGCAATCGACTTGTCTTTCTTTTGTGAGTCCCATATGTGGAATTACGATGGAATCAATTGCGTGCCTTGGAGTGTGAAAACGACGATCACCAGCTGGATACGGATCAGACCACCGCAGCATACAAACGCTTCTATGCACCATGACACTTGTTATGTCCTGATAAGCCTGTTGTATGTCCTCTCGATACGCTCATAGATGTCTCGACCCGAGCTTCAGAGCATTGTCAATGAGCTCAATCATCGGAGCACCGTAGAGGAGAAGACCTGCGAGATAACCGTCCAGTCTCTCGTTGTTTGATTGCAGTAGCCGCCGAGTGGGGACCTGACGCATAGCAAGGTCTATAGACTCTAACCCCTGCGTGAACAATCAGTGGAACCGAAATAGGACATGTAGAAGGCGCCATGACTGAAGTCCTCTTGAACGCATGGGGAGATGCGTAGTTCTTCACGCTTCCACAAGGCGGTCTACCTCGATGCCAGGTAGTCTTCCGGTCGTAGCGGCACGCCATCGTCGACAGCGAAGGCATCTTCGCGTCTGTCTGACGAGATCGCGCCTCCAACGCTCCGTGGGCTGTAGTAATCTCAGTCCTTCGAAGATATCGTATCGCCAAGTCGGATAAGCGACTAAGAGGTCCACTCAACGAAGATTGGTGGAAGCTTCAGGCCTTCCTCGTGCCGTGGGCGAAGCATGGCGTGCACGCAGTGTAACGCGGCAGCAATGGCGTGCGCGCAACGTGGATCTGAACTCTGTTACTCTATGCACCCACCTTCCCTTTCGATGACAGCCAAGGTGCGCCAAATCTCCCGTGCAGCTCGTTGGGTATGCCTCGAGGCATTGCGCCATCGGATCCAGTAGTGACGAACGACCAAGGCTCAGTGCAAGTGTCGTATATACCACGCGAGCGTGCGCAGTACAGTAGGTAGTAGTATTGTAACCTGCGCAGTAGTCGTCCGTGCCCATACCGAAGCCATGGCAGCTCCCATCATTGCCCAGGCTGTTGAGCCAACCATCGCAGCATACACGATCGATAGCGACAAGTCCACGAGAGATCTGAAGCAGTCCTTGGGCTCGTCGGAGTCTCTCGCTTCTTTCGATGAGAAGAATCCTTTCTCCAATCCCAAAATCGCCGCGCACTGGCGACAGGTCTATGAAGACTCGCAGTACGAGAGTCGGAGTGCATTCGATCCGGAATTCCAATGGACTGCGGCAGAGGAGAAGAAGCTCGTGCGGAAGCTCGACTGGCGTGTCTGCTTATTTGCTTGCGTAGCGTTCTTTGCATTGCAAGTCGATCGAGGAAACCTGGCTCAGGCGGTGTCGGACAATTTGTATGTGTAGACACACAAGCATACTGCCAACGGAGGACTGACACCCAGGGCCGCTTGTCTGATCTATCACTATCCACAAATGACTATAACAATGGAAATACCATTTTCAAGGTTTCTTTCCTCCTGGCGGAGATTCCCAGTCAACTCATCTCGAAACGACTAGTCAGTATTTGTGCTGTCATTACCGGTCTTGGCTTTCCACTAACCACTGTCACAGGGACCTGATCGATGGACTCCAAGTATGTTTCTTAGTTGCAGCTCCGGAAAGAGGCGCCAGTGTTTGCGATGCTGACGCCTCACCCTAGTGCAAATGGTCGCTTGGTCAATCGTCGCCGCATCGCAAGCAGCCCTATCGGGAAGAACATCCTTCTACATCTGCCGTGTTCTCATCGGTGCACTTGAGGGAGGGTGCGTACCACTCTCGACCTCTTCGATCGAGTCTCGCTGACAGTTCTCCAGGTTCATCCCTGATCTTGTATGACGAATCGACAGACCACTCTGTACCTGGAGAACGTTAGCTAACACCGCTCGCAGGTTCTCTGTGCGTGTCTTTGCAACACCCGAATTTGGTCTGCCACCCACTAGCTGACAGTGAGATGACAGGGCTTTCATACTTCTACACCGGCAAAGAGCTACCCATCAGACTTGCATTCTTCTGGACCGCGCTTGACGGCACACAGATCATCACGTCCATCATGGCGTTTGGCTTGCTGCACCTGCGCGGCGTACGTGGGCTAGCAGGCTGGAGATGGCGAGTTGTAGCTTGAAATTGCATGCCAACCATCGACTG
Source organism: Rachicladosporium sp. CCFEE 5018 (assembly GCA_002077045.2). Lineage (NCBI taxonomy): Eukaryota > Fungi > Ascomycota > Dothideomycetes > Cladosporiales > Cladosporiaceae > Rachicladosporium > Rachicladosporium sp. CCFEE 5018. The sequence goes on from KZ111142.1 coordinate 843,004, forward strand.
ACAGGCCCAGGCTCTTCTTGATCGAGGGAATCATCACTTTCAGCATCGGCATCGCCGCTTTCTTCTCCATGCCGGGTGAGCAGTGACATGATGACCTGGTGGCTTTTCCGCAACCAACTGACGACTCCCATAGCGAGCGCCGTCGCCACGAAGACGAAATTCAGGCCCAATGGGTGAGTAGGCACGCAAGTCGCGGCATTGTCATTGGAAATCCCGTAAGGACCGGCTAACAACCTTAGGTGGTTCACTGATCGCGAAGTCAAGATTGTCGTCAATCGAGGTGGGTCGATAATGAAGTAGACTTGAGCGTCTGCTCTGCTAACTGTCTTTAGTCTTACGCAATGATCCGACTAAAGGCGAGCTTCAACAGTCCATTAGAATGATGAGTCCGATCGATCACTGACACTGATTCCAGGCGATATGCACAACAGACAGGCAGTAGGGTGTAGGCGCGGGCTCCTGTGCATGTGGCCGCTAACCAGATGCTCCAGATCACACCGAAGCGGCTGTATCAAGCCCTCGCGGACTACGATATGTGGCCAGTGAGTCCAGTCGTCATCCAATAATCCAGGATCTGCTGACCACGGCGCCAGATCTACGCGCTCGGCCTCATCTGCTTCATTCCGATCTCGACTCCAGCCACATATCTCACACTATCCTTAAGGCAGCTGGGCTTCTCGACGGTGGGTACCATCGATCCGAGATCAAATGCATCGCTGACTCCGTAAAGTTCGAGACGAATCTGTTGGTCATTCCGTCTACCGCTGTCGCCATCTGCAATCTTCTGCTCTTGACGTGGGTCAGCGAGCGGTTGAATGAACGAATGCTCATCGCCCTCATTCAAGATCTGTGGTGAGTGCAGCTATTCGTGACCCCTTCCCTGGAACTCTGATGTGCAGAAAGTGCAGCTCTACTGCAGCCCCGAAAGCATAAGTCCTGTGCTGCGGCATCGATTAGAGGGCTGATCGTCGAAGACATCTTCCGGTCTCTCGCTAGCGCTGCATGCAATCGTCGTGGGCGTGGGTGCATCGACGCAAGCACAAAGCGTTCTGCGCTGCTCTAGATACGACCCCATCATTGAACGTGGGCAATCGCTGATCAGATATTTCAGGGCGCTTCCTTGCGTAATCGCACTTCGAGTGTGGAGCGGTGCGAACAAGGAGCCGTGGGCTACCTATGCCCTGTTGACGGTGTTATTGTCCTGTGAGTCCTTCTAAGCTCTCAGCTGTCGTGGCGGTACTGACACAGGCCGCAGACCCATACTGCCACGCCATCCTTGTTGGCCTGTCTTCCAGGAACTCCGGCTCTGTGCGGACTCGCTCGATATCAGCAGCCTGTTATAAGTACGCGGAAATGAACACTTAAAGTAGTGCATGATACTGACTTGGTGGCAGCATGATGGTACAGCTCGGAGGTGTAATAGCCAGCCAGATTTACAGGGTGATCTTGCAGCCCGCGCCATGCATGCGGTCGATCTATACTGACGTCTCAACAGCAAGACGACAAGCCGCTGTATAAGCGTGGTAACTCTGTGTTAATTGCCATCGCTTGTTTGTCCATCTTGCTTTTCCTCTTTGCCAAGTTCTACTATGTCTTTAAGAACAGAAGTAGGGCAAGGAAGTGGGACGCAATGAGTGCAGAGCAGAAGCAAGATTATCTTGATACCACCAAGCACCAAGGAAATAAGAGATTGGACTTCCGATTCGCGCACTAAGGAGGAGATGAAGGAGCGTGGCCTGTGAAACATTCGAGGCGCAATCGTTGTATGCTGCACACCTGGTGACACATCACTCCAGGGCCCCGGATATCATAGCTCAGATGTTGGCTTGATAGAAGATGCATCTGCCGAGAGGACTGCGAGAAGAGAAGCATCACATTCAATCTCGTCCTGTCCGCTCAGCTTAAGCTGTGTGCAGTACAACACAAGTCAAGTGCTGATAAGTAGACGATCGTACAGGTCGAGTTCCAGTGACCTGTGTTGGGCGACATCTTTCAGAAAAGCCAAGCGCTTGACAACAGCGAAAAGGCGGGTAGCCACACATCAGTGTCCTGATTGGGACGTGTAATACGTCAGTTCACTGCAGGGCTATTCATAGACTCGCCAGGACGTCTTCACTCTGTACCATCAAGCTTCATCCGGGCGCAGCCACTGACCCTGGTAATTGATGGTCCATTCCGAGCGAGACCGCAGCTCCTGTTGAGCACGCGCCGGAGAAGGGGTGGCACCGTGTCAATGACGACAGAGTATCTGCCATACAGATCGAGAGGTAGCCAGTCCTGCCTCTGATCGATGTGGTGAATCTCCGCAAGGAGTTGACAGTGTCTGTTTGGGCGTAGGCTTCTATAGAGAGCGCCGGCAGCCCGATGTTGGAACAGCGGAACATCTAAGAGAGCGCGAAGAAGTCTGCTGTTGATGCAAGGACTGTGCCGAAATGGTAATGCAGTGTGTAAGCGGTGTCCCAGAATCCACGCTCGAAGCCAGCCGGCCTGGTACCGTGTACAGTGGCAGGATGAACGACTTTATTGCAGTATCACCTGCAGCGTGGCAGTCTTACCCGATGCTGTAACCAGTGTTCGGATCGAAGGGGATTTGAAGGTCATCAAGTTTGACACTCCCAGTTTCGAGGTATCTCAGAAGCGCTAAGAGACGAAGAGCATTCACCAGCTTCGTACACTTGTCCGTCGGCGTTGGCCACGCTCAGCATCATAAGATATACCCTTGTCTGGTAGATCATGCAGGTCGACCTCCGCGCTCCAGAATAAGCAGTGGATGGCGCACGTGCGATAAGACATGGCGAAGCCCTCTGGTCTCGTTAGGGGGACAGGCCAAATCATAGGCGCATAGCATGCAAACGAGAAGACCAGAGATCAGCGTGCCGAGTCGTGACCCTTGACAGCTTTCGCTTCCTGCTTGAGCACCTCCTCGAGTCCTTCATTGCGGCGAGCGAGCAGCAGCACATCAGTGGTGTTGATGGTCGTTCGTCCAGCGTGCTTCGCGAAAGTCTCTAAATCATGACTGACATTCTCTGTGTCATGTCAGTGGCATCCTATTCATCCAGGCTCTCTGAGCGTACCAATCTGTGCGTACAGCATTTCGCTCAGTGAGCCGATGAAGTGGGCTGTCGCATTGATATCCGTGTGGGCATCGATCGTCTGGCCCACGCTGTACCACAGAGCAGCTTTCAGGCGCTCTTCCTTGTCGGCGTTGTCGATGGCCATGATTGTCTTCGGATGCGTGATCGAGTCAGTTTGAGGTAATGGTGGTAATGCAAAGGGCATTAACATGATGGTTCCAAGAAGGTGGAGACGCGTCGCGTGATCAGCGCGTCATCTCGTGATGCACCTCGACCGCACCTGCCAATGTGTTGTGCTCACCCTTCATCTCCGGCGTACGACGTCCATGCCGCAAGTGAGAATATGAATCTCCCATTTCCTTGACAGAGCAAAATGGAGCGCGACGACCACTGGACGCATCGGTTTGTGCGCAAATCTCGCCTGGTGGCCACTAAACCTCACCTCAGCGCCATCAAAGCCCCGTGCTCGCGACCGCAATCGCTGGCAATGAGCAGTAGTGAGATGGGACCCGGTGTCGAATCTGGGTGAAGCTGCCATGAGTAGGCTGTTTTGACGTTATTTCGCCATCGTGCGCAAGACTCGGGATGAGCAGTGCTGTCAATCCCACGTGCAAGGTTCTGCAGTACTCTTTGCCAGCTGCTCCGAGATCTGCGAGTATCGAGCGCACATAACGCGTGCATGGCTGTAGTGAGTTCTGTGGTTCACTCTCGTCCGTCCGCACTCGAGGGTACGAGCCACGTGGGCTGCGGTTCGAGAGCATCGACCGTCGCTCCTGCCCTCGAGGAAAATCACGACCCTGATTTCACAGTGGCGCTGCCCCCTCAAATCTCATCTCTCACTTCACACACTGTATTGTCACCTTTTCCACGAGAGCACACTCATTCCCGACATCAAGCTTGACCGAGTAACGACTGCGTCCGGTACGGTCTGAGGGCTATGGACCAGAATCGCACGAGATGCTGGGTTACCCACACGCCCACCACTTCCAGCATGGAGAATCCCCAGAAATCAAGGTCAAGCTTGAAGACCACGGGCGCAATTACTTCGGGCATGTGTAGGTCTACATGTTGTTGAGATGCGCACGGTCGAGCGGTGATATCTGTTGGACTGACGCATCGTTGGCAGAGCTCACTTGCCGCACGTAGGCCCGCATCACTACGACCGTGAGAGGAGCATCAAGCCTGAACACGGCTTTGTAGCACCAAGAGAACCGGTCGCCCTACGTCTTCCCCTACATCGCCAAATCAATGGGATTGCTCGCAAGCATGCATGGAATGCCTGGAGACGACACCAGGCTCACCGCACCAATACTCACGATCGGCTCCAGCGTCGCTTGCCATTCTGCAGGCATTGCCGAGTGCGGCATCCACTAGGTCAGCACTTCGCCTGGTGCCGACATTGTAAGGTCATCCATCGATCGCGCCAGCATCGCACCACCTCTGGCTGGTGCATTCGCTGCCGTGTCGTTCACCCTTCGGGCTTGCATCATCCCACTGTCACGTCCGACAATGCCCCCGCAGTCGATTTCCGCCGGGCGGCCGAGAATCACGCCGCTGAAACAGCTAATGCATTCCACTTCAGCGTCGGTGGACCTCGAGCTCACGACATCTATATTCCCAACTATGCCTCCGGCGGTGGCGTTCGGACTGTACATTACAGAGGTCACCGAGCTCACGACACATACATTCCAGACTATGCAACCGATAATGGCGTTGATCACGTAGGTCACTCTCACGACGCCACAGCGCTGCACGATGGAACAGGGCAGAGTCGCACTTCTCAGTAAGTCACATGATCAGGCGGGCTGGGTCAGCATGGTCTGGCCATATTGATAGCATCGCGCCACAGCTGGGGCCACTGGAGGTCGTGCCATAGACGGAGTGGTCGCCAGCGCACGATTCCCGAGGTGCTTTTCGATCAATCGGCAACGCTTTCCGCAGTATATACGACTATCTCGCAAGGTAGCCTCCATCGACCACCAAGCACTCGCCAGAGATATAGTCACTCGCCGGACTGGCCAAGAACACCACGCTCCCACAGAAGTCCTCCGGCTTGCCCCATCTTCCGTCTGGTATTCTCGACAGTATCGAATCAGCTCGATTCGAATCATTGATGAGCGCTGTGTTCATCTCAGTAGCGATATAGCCTGGAGCGATGGCATTGACGTTAATGCCTTCCTTGGCCCACTCGTTGCAGAAAGCTTTGGTTACCTGGGCTACGCCACCCTTGCTGGCTGCATAAGCCGGTACTGTAATACCTCCTTGGAAGCTTAGCAACGAGGCGATGTTGATGATCTTTCCCCTCCGACCGCGGGCGTTAGGTTTTCGCGATATCATATGGGCTCCCACATCACGGCAGAGGGTGAAGACTGTGGTCAAGTTCACTTGCAGCACCTCATTCCAGTCTGCATCCGGGAACTTATGAGCTGGGTGGCGCTTCTGTATGCCACCGCAGTTGAGCAGGATGTCTATCTGATGGCCGTCGGCGATGATCTTGGGGATCAGGGCGGTGATTGAGGCTTGGGAGGACAGATCGGCTATGTAGATTTGGGACTTTCGGCCGAGGGCTTTGATTGCCGACAGTGTTTCGGTGTTGCTCTCATCTCGCTGTGATGGACGTCAACAACATGCTCTTCGTTGGCGTTCATCAATACCTCGTACCTGCACAAGTAGCACGTCTGCTCCTGCCTCTGCCAGTGCTATTGCCATTGCCTGTCCGATTCCGCGTGTGCCGCCTGTCACCAATGCTGTCTTGCCTTCGAGGCCGAAAAGCTTTTCCAGCGAAGTCATGCTGGCGTTCGGGCGGAATGCGATTATTGAAATGTGCAGATCTACGAAGGTAATTGAATTCTCTGAGATGCTGACTTTGGTCCTCAGCGAATGGAGTTCAGATGTGCTATATGTTGCTTACAGTCCATCGTTGTCACCGCCATACGAAGTCCACTTCAGACGCCTGCAGTTGCCGACGCCCCAGAAAGCCTCCTCCGAGGCACTCTCAAATGCCGGCATTGTACGTACATTATACTCACAACGAGTCCAAGAGTGAGCAACCGATCGATGGTAAATAGGTAGGCGTGATTCTCCCTGTTGTTTGTCATTCTACACTCTCTTCCTCTCCCCATCGAGGCTCCAAGCAGCAGCAACTCGCCATCTTACTCAGACCTGAAAGGCAATGGCATCTCGAATCCAAGCCTCCGTACTGCACGGGGTGAAGGACCTCCGCATAGTAAGTCGATTTTTTTGGTGCCAAAAACAGAGACTGATGTCCGTATAGGAGTCCCGCGATCTCCCCACCCCTTCCGACAATGAAGTCCAAGTCCGGGTCGCCTCCACCGGCCTCTGCGGCAGCGACCTGCACTACTACTCCCACTTCCGCAACGGTGACATACTCGTCCGCGAACCGCTCTCTCTTGGCCACGAGTCTTCCGGCATAGTAACCGCGCTCGGTTCTTCGGTTTCATCCCTCAAAGTCGGCGATCATGTAGCCCTCGAAGTCGGTCTACCTTGCGAAGCTTGCGACAGATGTCAAGAGGGACGATACAACATCTGTAAGGAGTTGAAGTTCAGGAGCAGTGGCAAGAGCTTCCCACATTTCCAAGGAACGCTGCAGGAGAAGATTAACCACCCGGCAAAGTGGTGCTATAAGTTGCCTGAGGATGTCAGTCTGGACGTTGGTGCGCTGTTGGAGCCGCTAGGAGTGGCATTGCATGCATCTCGCCGAAGCCTGATGCCGAAGGAAGCGAGCGTGGTTGTGTTCGGAGCCGGAGCCGTAGGTCTGCTGTGTGCGGCCGTGGCGAAGGTCCAGGGTGCAAGGAAGGTGATCATTGCAGATATCGATCAAGGAAGATTGGACTTCGCGACAAAGAACGGCTTTGCTCATAGCTCGTACCAGGTGCCGATGAAGAGAGGAAATGACACGGACGAGAACCTTGCGATTGCTAAGGAGACAGCGGCGCAGCTGGTTGCCATTGGTGAGATTGGCGAGGTCGATGTGGTGTTCGAGTGCACTGGTGTGCCGTCATGTGTACAAGCCGGCATCTATGTAAGACCTACCAGTCTATATAATAAACACCGCAATGCTGACTCTCTCGTAGGCGACGAAACCTGGCGGCCGCCTGATGCTCGTCGGTATGGGCCATCCGATCCAGACGATACCTCTCGGCGCTGCAGCATTGCGAGAAGTCGACATCGTCGGAGTGTTTCGATATGCAAACACATACGCCGAGAGCATTGAGATTGTGCAAGCTGCGTCAAAGACGAAAGACGCACCTCGATTCGACAAGCTGGTCACCCACCGCTTCACTGGCCTGGAGTCTGCACTCAAGGCTTTCGACATGGCTGGCAAGACGAAAGACGCAGATGGCAGTTTGGTGCTCAAGGTCGTCATAGATAGCCTGTCTGACGATACGAACGGCCATACGACATGATGCGACCTCGAATACCTCAGCTGCAAGAACTGTTGAGCATTTGCATGTCACTGCTGGCTACTGCTTGCCTACCTTATGCATCTATCGACTAAACTGCGATAACGAGTCTACAGTCTAGCTGCCCTCGAGAAGTGCTGCGCAAGGCGCGTATCTCTCATCGGTGGCGCAAACACATGCTAGCACATGCGATGCAGGCGGTAACAATGTCGAAGTCAGCTCAGAAAAACTGGTACGCTTTCGCCGAGGCTCGCATACTGGATCACCCAGGTACTGGTCATTGAGTTTGTCTATTGAGTGGACCGTCTGCGCTCTGCTAGCGCCCAGAAAGAGAACTAGCTCAGCGTCTAGCGTGTCCGTCACGTGACCCTATTTACGCGAGCTGATATCCGTCAGCCAACGACTCGGATCTCGACTTGCTGTTTGGATCATAGTACGGCCTCTCGCCGATGCCGACAGCACGATGACCGAATCGCTCGCCAAGCCCTGAGTAATCAAACGTTGCACTGTGGAAGGCGCTGCGAATATCCCACACAGCGAAGAGGGCGTCAGTATCGTTGCACAATCGACGGTAGAGCGAACCACTTACCAATATCGTTCTCGTTCTTCCACTTGAACCTCACAGTCAGATCGTGGGAGTCCAGAACTGTCCTCCGCAGTTTCGCCAAGAGCTCATCGCTCTCCTCGGCATGCAATTCGTTGATGTATTTGGGGAAAGTGCCGAGCGCAAACACGCTCTTCCAGCCAGTCACGGGGTTGGTACGCACGACCGGGTGCACAGCACTCAGAGTCTGGTCAACGTTCTCCGGGGCGCCTCGAGGGCCCTCGTGAATATGAACAGTGTCGGGATTCGCAGCGGCAGCCTTGTGGAATCCGTCGCCGACGAAAGTCCCAGTCAGACCCTCAAGGAACTTCTGGTACGGTTTCGAGAAGCGGTCAAAGATTTCCACACCGGAAGCGAACAAGGTATCTCCGCCATTGAAGGGAAGCTTTGTCAATCGTAGGGAAGTGTAGTCCGCCGGCTTCCTCTCGAACTGGATATCGGCATGCCAAGTCGCAGCATCGTAGCGCCGGGGCTGTCGTGATCCCTGCTCGCCACCAAAGAACTTCTTCCGTGCTTCGGAAGAGATAGTTGAGATCTCCGCGTCTGCAACGCCGAATTCGGAAGTGTTGTTCAGCACGGGGTGGATGTGGAGAGTCGAGTCCTTGGGCTTGCCAGAGAGAAGACCGAGCTTGTGGACGAACTCCTTTTGAAGTTCGTCGGTCAAGTTGTTCTGCGCGCGGAAGAAGACAACGCTGCGTTGTGAGACTAGCAAGTATTAGCAGCCGTCGTGCACGACATGCTGTAAGCCTTACTCGTGATGGCAAGGTCCCGGAGAGCGGCGTCGTCTTGAAGGAGCTCATCAACGATGTTGACGTTGAGGTACTCGCGACCGGCAGCGGGCGTTATGTCTTCGAACTTGTACTTGTTCAGGGCACCCGAAAGCTTCAATGGCTGAGGATAGGCGTTCTTTCCATTGGCCTCAGCCGCCGAGCGGTCGGGTAGGTCGTCGTTCAGGAGTCCAGGTGCCATTTTGGGTACAATAGCAAGCAGAGAGATGAGGAAAGTGAAAGCAAGTAAGCTTGGAGAAATGTGAACGTCGTACTTATCGTAGCAATCAACCGCTGCCTATCACGCACCATCATACACACACTCACGCGTGTCGACATTGCGTTGTCGCGATTGCGTGACTTAACCTCCAGTATTTGTGTGGGGTTGCTCCATCACGTAATTGCTAAGCTGCACTAGCGTCATTTCTTTCTCACTTCGAATCAGTATCGTTCGAGCTGAGGTCTCATCAGACTCTGTGTCTGTGCAGTAGTATCATGCTCATCACTAGGCAGATTATACCCTGCTACGCTCGCTCTCCCAGATAGATATGCCAAGGCCTTCCACGCCAGGTGCAGCACTAGTCAAACAGTGCCCATGCCATCACCACTGCGTCTTCTTCTCTGCGACGAGACTCGGTCTAGCACTGCAGTCCCCGTGATCACTCCGCTCACATGGGCGCTGATCGCATGTCGCCCTCAGTCAGGCCGAGACACACTCAAGAGCGCAGCACCCTCGCCAACGCCCGAACTTGATTGCGTCTCCAACTCAGCTTTTTGCCGTTTTGTTCTGGGTGTCGCAGTGCTATCCTATGGTGCGGCTGTCCCTCTACTCTCGTAAGATCTGGCGGAAGTGGTAGCGGTCAAGCTCTGTTGCCACCCAGATCTGCCCCAAAGCTGTTGTGGTTCGGCAAGTGGAGCTACCTGCCCAGCGCCTAACATCTCGTCCGTTGTGATTGGAATGATCCGAGCGCTTTGAATGATTCCCCGCATACCATCATCATCGTCCAGGTAGCTTGCGCCCCTGTGCTCAATGCCTGTCATTCGCTTCGACCGCTCGTGCATCTTTTCTTCGATGGTACCCTCTAGTACAAGGGTCTCGACATGTACATGGCGAGTCTGGCCAATCCTGTGAGCTCGTTTGATCGCTTGCGCTTCGATGTTCGGCCGGCAGACGGGATTGACAAAGTATACCCTTGATGCTGAGGAGATGTTGAGCCCATGGGCTGCTTGCTTGACGTCCATGAGCAATACGCGTTCTTCCGCATTTTCGTTGAAGTTGACGACATATTCGGACTTCATGGCCGCTGTCAGGGATTTTGCGTAAATCTCGTGCCTTATATTAAGCATCTCCAGCATTTGCGCGATGTAATATGCCGCATTGTCGCCATCGTAAAAGACCAGGATCTTCTCATCTTGGTAGTGCTGAAGAATCTGGGATATCAAGTAGCTCAACTTTGTGGATGTCGTGCCAATGATCCGGGTCTTTGCGAACGGGGTGTCGTCAAGAACGTGATCCACAGGCAGCTCGCGGTGACTCGTGATATGCTCAGAGCTCGTAACGGTCGCGCCATCCATGTCGTTCACGAGCTCATGCCCCGGGAGAGAGCTCAGCTCCGCAATGACCCCCGGAGTCGAATCAGTAGTGAGTGCGACTTGCCGCGCTGCAGATGTTGTGGCGGACGATTTTGAAGCTACACTGGCTGACAATCGCCGTTTCTTTGGTGATCCACGACGACCATCCTCGGACATTGAGCTTCGACGCTTCAGCGATGGCTCTCCTTTGATACTGGACGAAGGTAGGCCGGCTTTTGCTGAGTCAGTGGACTGCTTGTCCAGTAACCCAGCTTCGTACGCTCGTCCTTGTTGGGCGCGAGCGAGCGACTTGATCCCAGCACCCGCCAGACCGTCACCCGGAGCATCCGTCCCCGCTCGGGCATGCACATACCGCTGCGCCTCTAATGCCTGCGACAATCCGGTGAGCATCGGATCGCTGCAGTGTGCGAATATCCAGTGGTGTGCTGTCTCGGCTGGCCATCCGTCAATGAACAAGCCGAGCTCGTGAGAGTCACTGAGGTGTTTCCAGCCGGCAACTGACACGACCTGATCGGCTGCATTCACGACTTCACTGAGTAGGCCGCGGTCTGCTTCGGAAGCGCCAGTGCCTTCTTTCTCAAGGTACGTAAGTGCATTCTTTCTACTACCCAGCACGTCTTCCAAACTGAACCCTGTCCAGAAGAATGCACTTTGGCGAAGATTTGCGATGAGGTGATGGCGGGCGCTGGCGCTGTCCTTATGAAAGATATAGTCAGTGTCAGAGCGCTCCGAAGTGACAGCATTGGCTGTCAGGACTAGTGTGAAGAGATTGGCCGTGAGTTTGTCGAATAGCGAGGGCTGTAGCAAGACCGTCTTGTGAGTGAAAGGAGGTAAGTTGATATCTCTCTCGACGTCTTCTGGCCGAGTCTTGATTACAATGCTCTCAAGGGTCCGAGAAAGGCAGCCAGAAAAGCCTGAATAAGTCCGACGCCGCAGACTCTCATGTCGATAAACCAGGTCTTCCCATACTACAGACTTGCCACGTCTTATGTCACTGGACCAAGGCTTTGCTCTCAGGAAGTTGCTGATGAGTGAGCCAAGACTTTCAATAGCTCCGCTAGTATCTTCTCGCACATCGAATGACTTCCGCGCAGCCGCAACGATTTCGCGATCTACGCCTGCCGCCTCAACTTCGACACCAAGCAGGTCCTTCGCCGGTGTACCGCTGACCACCCACCTGTGATCCGCAGTGATGAGTTTGCTCGCCACGGTGACTGCAACACTTTGGCTTGCTGAGAAGCTGTGGCCTTCGTCTATGATCAATCGCTTGAAATGCAAATGCCGCAAGGGCGAGACATAAAGATGCTCAGCTTTGATGCAGTGACAATCCCGTGTTCGAGTGGCCCCGATGTAGGGACATCTGCACACTTGCCTGCCTGGTGGAAGACGGCGATTCTGGCCATCTGCACCATCCTTGATTTCCCGTTCGAATCGATTCCTAGCGAAAAGAATCACGTCGTACGCCCGCAACTCTTCCGCTGGCGGAAGGGGTTTACGAAGATCTTCCATCACGAGGATGTTGAGGTAGTTCGCATCGACATGCTTCTCAATCTCGGAGTGCCACTGCTTGCTTAAGTTTCGTGGAACTACGATCAATGTCGTCGCAGCAAGCGTGCGATAGTTTTGAGTCTGTGCGGCGTTTCGACCAGTCCTCTGAGAATCTGACGGGAATTCGTACGACGGGGGCTGCTGCTCTAGCAGCTGAGCACATCCCTGTCGACCTTCGTCTGAGGCGGCTTTTATACGCTCAAATTCAAGCTTCCAAGGTATCGATCTGCGATTGACAGCGGAGACGGCCATGGCAGAGAGCTTAGCGACCCGATTTCGGACTGGCGGCAGCAGAGAAGAAGAGGGCATCTTTGGCAAATGATGCTTGGTCGCTGCGATAAGAGCCAAGCATATGAGAGTCTTTCCGAGTCCCATGGACTCGGCCAAGATGCCGCCTCGACATGCCTCGTAATATCGCGGTTTCCCAAGGAACACCATCTCGCGCGGACTGTAGTAGAACGAAGTCCCATCTGGCGCAGACCGCTGTTCCAGACGAGGATCGAGGTCCAGCTTTGCAACAGATTCTCTCTGCAGCATGGCAGCCGCCGACCTGCGCTGATATGGGTACAGTGTAGTCCGGACACCGTGCAGTGAGTCCGGCTCAAGAAGGTCTTGCATCGCGCCTTGCACGTAGTGATCAGTGGCGCTAGATATGTCTGGCTCAGGTGATGACAGGTCGTTGAATTTACTGAAGAGAGACCCCTTTTCGGCGGTGGCCCACCAATCGAACTTGGTGCCTGGCCCAACATCACCCGCCCATGTTCTTGGACTCACATCGATATGAGCAAGTATCAACTCGAGTGATGCCAACAGCTTCTTGTTGCTGCGGTCAACGAAACGATGTCCGACATCTCCGCGTAGCAGGTAGACGTGGTACAGGACGTGTTGGGGACGCGGACTAACTGCAATAGATCGATGTGCCACTTTCACCCACCTCGCATCGCTTAGCTTCTGCAGGTTCTGGAGGATCTCCACGTTCAGTGTGACGCCTGCAAAGTCGGCTGGTACGTCCTCCCAGTGAGCGCCAGTGGGCCCTGTGCCATCATCATGGCCTCGAAAGCTGCCAAGAGCAATGAAGTTGGACGGATCGTGAAAGATTTGAGCTGCTTCGATCGACAGATCAAGCTCCACGCTTCGTTGACTCGATTTCGCGAGGGGTAGATCTGATTGATGGTCTGATGTTTGCGAATCATAGTCGGGAGATTCAGTAGACGGTCCTGGCGTACTCGCTCTGCTGACGACGGCATCCGATTCGTCACTAGACGAAAGTCCAAGGTCGATGATGGTCGGTGCCATGCTTCAGTTGCGTTCATCTGACTTCCAGTGATGGATGTACTGTACCGTCGAGGTTGGTCGCAATTGCGTCGGTGTGGTCATTAGCAAGATGATTGTGGTGCAGTACATATCTCGCAGAGTTACATCCTCTTCGATGATCCGATCAATGGTTGTAAATGATGTCGAACGTGGCACCTGGATGTGTGTCCGATCATGGTCTACATGTATTGATCAACAATATCTTGCAGCGTTGTGGCAAGACCCGTGGACTCTCAGTTGCAGGCAGTCACGATCAGGAGTGAAGTCAGGGGTGCTCTCGGCTACGCAAGCCAGTATTGCAGCTTCCGCACCCAAATCACTACCTCCGGGCTCTACATCACCAATGCACGTGTACAAATGCATGCATGCACTGACTTAGACGAAGATTCGATCTCAAGGTCACTCCGTAAAGAGCGTGAAATACATGTTGTATGAATTAAAAGAAGAGCATAGCTCAATGCTGCTGCTTCCCCTTCGCCACCCTCTTCTTCTCAACCAAGGCATCGAATCGCTTCGAACATCCGATACCCATGATAGCTTGCGCCGCACACCACAACCAGAACAACCCCGTCCTGGGATTGACCGAGTGCTTCCTCAGCCTCGCAGGCACAAAGTACGCCAGCTCCGCCGCGTGAACAACTAGTAGCCCCCCAAAGAGCCAAGGCTGTATTCTGTAGCTGAACTTCGCCAGCCCTACCCCAAGGGATCTCTCTACGATACTACCAGGCGCGAACCACCATCGCTGACTGTAAGCTGCGAAGATCCCAAGTATGACAGCGAACTCGACCCCGTAGCGGCCAGTGGGCCAGATGAACTCGTTGATCGTGATGTCTGAGCGGCCAAGACCTCTCAAGCAATCTTGATCGATCGACACCACACGTTCGCGGGCCTCGCTATAGGATTTCAAAGGCGGGTCGAAAGGTATGCGGTGAGTTTTGCCGCTTGCTGTAAGGGTCATGCCATTGAGATCGACGGCAGTGAGGACGCCGCTTTGTGCAGTCCAGGCGGAGACCTTGCTGTAGTGCTCGAGATACCGGACGATCTACAAACATCAGTACAAGGAGCCTGGAAAAGTACCTATTGAGGCACTGACAGAATCATGATGATCTTTCTGCATGTGAGATACAATTCTCTGCTGGGCAGCCGCGTCCTTGCTTGCCTGGTCTGCCATCTTCGACGACACTCAGCTGATCAACTTAGGGCTTCAGACTCTGCTCTATGCGTTCATGCAATGGACCTCTACGACTCGAAAAAGACTTCTGCGCAGACGAAGGAAACAAGAACTGAAGCTGTTGTTGCGATCAACGGTGCCGAGGCAGCACGTGAATTCGACTTTACAAATTGTTGTGCTTTACGAGCAAACGAGGTCTAATGCAGGTGCTATGCACTCCGAGAATGCGTCTGTCTGAAGGCACGCATTCTAATACCACTCTTGACACTTGGTGCTCGCAATCTGGAGAGACACGAATGATGGTCGACGGCAGAAGACAGCTACACTTGCACAAATCTACAGTGCAAAGTCTGTCTGCCGTGCTCAGCCACACGCAGACCACCATCCAACAGCCGGCGGTTGACTCCGACGCCCCCGATCTGCATGGCTGTCGGCTACTGCGACGCGCAAGGATGTGCCTTGCTTTGTACAGATACACTAGTAGCGGGGGGCTGGTAGGGCCAAGGTGCTTCCATTGCGTCAGACGAAGACAGCGCTGCCGAATTGCATCGAGGCCGCGAAACAGGTTTCACGGTTGGCTGGCTCGAAATCCTTTCTGTCCGGTACGGTCTCCGTATCTCTACCTTACCATTGCAATCGATACCCGTGGGCATCTCTATCCCAGCTCTCTCCACCATCACTAAAACCCTTCCAATCCCAATACCTTGGTCCACTCCAAAACCCAAGGAGTAGTCTACCACCATGTCGGAAAAGCAAGAAGAATCGCAATCAGCCTCTGTAGGTGCCGAAGGCGGTGCAAACGCCGGCGGCAGCGTCGGCGCCTCAGCCAGCAAATCCTCTTCCTCCGTCAAGAAAACCCCCAAAAAGCTCGGCGGCAAGAAAGAAGCCGCAGCCAAGGAAGAGGAACCGCAGCAGCAACCTACTCCCGATGCCACGGACGAGGGCGGCGAAGACGCACAGGCTGACGCCGAGGGTGAGGAGCAGGCCGAGCCGGAACCCCAGCAGCAGCGCGAGAAGTCCCGCAGACGCCAGAGTCGTGGACGGGGACGCAAGGGAGGCGATTCGGATGCGGAGAGTGTGGCGAGGAGCGATCAGAGTGCTAGTGGAGGGAGGAGGCAGAGGCAGAAGCAGAAGAAGCAGCAGGGTAAGGGTGGTGGCGGGCTAGACGACATCACTGAAGGTCTACCTGGAGGCGAGATGGTGCAGGACACTGCAGGCAAGGCTGTTGGGCAGGTCGGCGACACCGCAGGCAAGGCACTTGGTGGGCTGACTGGAGGTGGAGAGAAAAAGGAAGAGGAGGAGGGTGGTGGGGAGCAATTGCGATTGCGACTTGAGCTGAACCTGGACATCGAGATCCAGCTGAAGGCGAAGATCCACGGTGACCTGACACTGGGTCTGCTCAACTAGATGGATCTGAAAATGCTGAGGTGTTCACTGACACGTTGGTGTCCAGTGGTGCTTTGATGTTCTATGTAATGCACCGCAATCTATGGCCTACCTACCATACCTTTTACTCTCCTCACCTGGTAGTTACTTTTTGGCCACTCTCCCCTACGGACATCCACGGCGACTCAGCACTGTATCTCGCTAGACAGTCCCACCGCTCCAGACATTTGCTGAACTCTCTATGCAAGCGAACCGGGCACAAATTCCACTAACCAAACCTCATCAATCGAATTACTCTCATTCGTCTCCTTCCAAACTCAGATTCCGAGTCGTTCGACTACACCAGCCACCCCACGCGCCAACCACGCACTTCCAAACGTCTGCCAAAAGTCTGTCTTCCACTTACATCAAGATTCTTGCACAAACGACGCGCGTAAAGTGCTTGCATGAGACAAAGTGACTTCATCGCTGTGGCGTAGCGGGGCCGGAACTCTCGCATGCAGCAAGTAATCCCTGTTGGCGATCGAGGATGTCGGCAGCAGCGCCGGTGGGGTAAAGACGTGCAAGTTACGGCGAGGATGGAAACAGGTTTCTAGAAAGAGCAGTGGTCATTGGTTGGCGGCGGTCAGGACCTTACTGCGGATTACGGCATTCGTGGGAGGGCTCGAGAAGCTGCCGTTGCTGCATCTGCTGGACCTACTGGCCGTTGTCTGTAGAACTAGAAGGACTGTGTCATTGACGATTGCTGCATCACTTGACCCGTTCGAGTACTGGACCACTGGACGACATAGCCATAGATTGAACTTCCACTCGGAACCATCTCCTGAAGCCCTTCGCAGCGGATCGTTGCCAAACAACCGCAAACATGGTCAAAGAAACCGAAGCCCCCGACAGGATATACCACAAGGAAGCCGAGGATGAATCCGAGCAAGAGGAAATTGATCGCCGCAAGCAACAACTCATCAAGCGACAGGAAGCCGATGGCGGTCCCCCCCGGCAACCCAACAAAGAAATCGAAGAAGGCCGCACCGTAACGCAAAACAAGAAAGTCCAGAACCTCGTCGCCATGCAACGCCGCGAGGAAGGCCTCGAGACAAACCGCTCCCGCTCCTCCTCGCGAAGAGATCGCAGGAAGCGATTGAAGAAAGAGCAAGACGAGGGGAAGCACATGTTCACGACCAGTCTCGAAGTCCTCGAAGAAGCGGACGCACGCGGCGATCTCCAGGCTCAGCGGCCGTTTGAGCGTATTGGGCCGGACAGCACGTCCATGGATGGGCCTGTCACGCATGCTCGTGCTATGAGAGGCGAAATTCCACTCCGAGGCTCAGATCCCAGGCAGCCGGAGTATATGCACTATAAGAAGTTTGGCGAGGCGCCGGGAGGGGATAGCGATGGGTTGAAGTTGAGCTTGGAGGCGAATTTGGAGATTGAGATTGAGTTGAAGGCGAGTATTCGCGGGGATTTGGTGTTGAGTTTATAGTAAGTCCTTCCCTCTTCCGACTCTGCAAGACCGTGGAGATGCCTTGACATGTGGAGTGTGTTTTGTAACGAAGTCGACAGCGAGTAACGGTGGCCCTACAGTGCTTGAACTCGAGCTTCACACCATACGATGGAAGGACCGATCGGCGAGGATGGAGTCTGGGGCGATTCCATGCGCATAGGCTGATGGATGTGCTTTCTGATATAGTACTTGAAAGGTGGTGCATATTTGTATATAGTCAACGCTATGCTATGACCGTACAACAACGCCGATGAGAGCGCATATCATGCATCTCTGCTCCGATGGTCTGCTGTACCAACCGTGCTATGCCTATGAAAATACCCCTCTAGACATACAAATCCAGCCTTCATCTTTGCATCGTACACATCCTCTTACTGGCCGATACCCAGCCATACCCCGCCCGATCATACACAACCATACATCCTACTTCTTCCCCACCCCACCCAACGCACTAGAACTCCTGAATATCACACGCCTCGTCCCACCCGCCTTCCCAATCTCTCCCACAACCCCCTTATCCCCCCTCGCCTTCTCGGCACTAGCTTTCGTGACCTTCTCGAGCATACCCTCAATCCACTTGGCCTTGTGCTCGGGCAGATCAGCTTTCTTGCCACTGTTGTTCGCGCTTGCGAAAGCAGTCCGCGATGCAAGCGAGTCCGCAGTTGACGGGCGTGAGGACTTATTGGGCGTGGAGGTGAAGTTGGCTGGCGTCGGACTGCTCGAAGTCTCCGGCGAGACTGGCGTGGCGGCGCTGTCGTTGCTTCCAGGGCGAGAGCCAGGGATAGGTGTCTGCCTGGCAGCGGCACCACTCACCTTTCTCGAGCTTGTGCCAGCGCTGGCTAGGGTCGATACATCGACCTCTCGACCTCCACTGACTGTGCGACTGCCGTGATGTTCGGCGTACTGTCGCAGGTAGTCTGCGAGATCTGCCCACCCGCCACCGACACGCACCATGACACGCTCGTTTTCGCCTACTAGTCGGACGAAGAGACGGATTGGCTGTTCTTCACGCCCTGCTTGAGTGAGATGATACAGCTTCACTTCGGGATCTGCTGCGGATTGTGACTTCTTAGCATCGAGCTCCGCGGGCGCAAGGGTGAGCCCTGAACTCTTCGTCTGCGAGACAAGACGAGGCGTCTTCGGTCGAGGATCACTAGCGTTCCGCGGCGAAGATCTAGGGTTAGACCGGAACCTGATAGGCGCCGGCAAAGCCTCGAGCACGGAACTAACGTGGCGATCGAAGGACGCCGCATCATGCTTCGTCGGTGTCTTGAAGGCAGGTTTCTTCTTCTGGGGAGTGAGTGTAGCAGCGGGAGGCTGGCGGCGCTTGCCCATGAGAGCGTTCAGGTCTGCTTTCTGGGCTGCTGGACTGCCTTCTGCGACTGCTGCGGCCCGCTTAGGCATTGGTCCGCTTGTTCTCGGAAGTACTGGTGACTCCTCGAGCGGTGACACGGGGCTCGGAACTTCGGAAGCATCGTCCTTGACTGCGGACACTTCTGCGACACTAGGCACATGACCACTTGGCGGGACTGGAAACGCAGCGAAGCTCTGCTGCCCGATGGGAGATTGCGAATGCTCGACCGGACTGCTTGACTTCGTCTGCAACATGGAAGTCGGTCTTCGTTTGATCAGGTCGATGCTGCGAAGCTCAGATCGGGAATGAGACTCGATACTCGTCATGCTTGCCCGTTTCACCATGAGAGGCTTGCTGACAGACAGGTCATCATTGTCAACTTCGCCGTGGAGACCCGGGATTCTGAGGCGAAGAGGCAGTGGAGATGCCAAGGGCGTACTGATGCTCCGAATTTGGAGTGGAGTGACAGCTGCGACGCTGTTGCGTTGTGATGCTGTGGGACTCTGGAGGGGGAAATATCCGATGCTCGCGTCTCTAATCTCGGGCGAAGACATCGCTGACAGTGGAGACTCCGGGGAGCTTTGATCGTGTAGCTGCTGCAAATCCCTTGGAGAGTCGTTCTGGGACTTTGCATCGTGTTCCGTCTCGTTGGTGTTGCTTTGGTCGATCGAATCGGCACTGAGTGCCTCGCGATCACTTGAGGACGCACTGCGTACCTCCTTGTGAGCGAGAGCTTTTTGCTCGTCTAGCCATTCGATCGACCTTCGCAGGCCTGATGGTGATCCAGCGCGACCTGTCGATCCACGGCGGGCTGCTGATGTGGCGTTACGTTCCTCCGGTGTTGCCGGCAGGCTATCAACAAACATGCGATCGAAGGTATTGCTATCCAGTGGCCCCGGGCTATGAATCTCTGTACTGCCGTCGCTGAGCTCATGATGTAGGCTCGGCAGACCAGGCGCAGGCACAGGCGCAGTCTCGTTTATCGGGGAGACTTGCGCAGGTGTAGTGCCAGCGTGAGGAGACGCAACGGGCGATGCAAGTGGCCAGTCTTCGGCCATGGCAGGAGCAGCGCTTATGCCCGGCTTTCTCTCCCTCTCGTGGTGGACTGCAGGTAGGCGAATGTCGTTCTGACCAGAGCTATTCGGTTTTGTCGACGGCATTGATTTCAGATCCTGCGTCGCTGGCTCAGGTAACGAAGGCGTATCTTCTCGACTTTCCAGAGGGGCCGGTCTAGCCCCAGAAGCCACAACACCATTCGCGTGCGCCTCTTCTGCCGGTGCCACTGTACTGACGCCTGCTGGGGCAACAACCTCGCGATCCCCATTCGTCAAACTAGGTGTCCGCTCCTTACCCGACACAGTCCTCCTCGACGCCGCCGAGCTACTACGACTCACCTCCTCCGGCTTGTCTTTCTTGAACAGTCGAGTGAACGCATTACTAGCATGTTCAAACGACCTCACGGGAGACTTAGTCGCGCGTTGTAACGAGCTGGTACGCTCAGCGTCCGACAAGAACGCAGCGCGCTTCTTGACCGTGATGTTGGCTGGCACACTGCTTGTTGAGACAGACCTCGAAGGTGCGTCTGCCGTGAGGTGATCGTCGCCATGTCCTTTGGAGGGAACTGTATCGGACACAAGTCGTGGGTTAGCTCCGGCCTCAGGCGCATCCAGCTCGTCGCTGCCCTTGGCGACGGCAGTCACGTCCCGGGGCGCGTCAGATCGTTCGAGATAGTGCTCAGTCGCATCTTCAGGCTGATTAAGGTGGATCTCAGAGTCAAGCTCGGTGACTAAAGCACGGCCGCCAGTCTCAGGTCCGCTCAATGCTGCCGGCGCCGGTCTTGAAGAATGCTTAACATCGATTATGGCAGAATCAATCATTGCCTCCATATCTGTCACGTTCTCCTGTGGGATCGTGCTACCTGTGACCGGCTGAGCACCGTTCGAGGCGTGATCCCTGAAGTCGGTAGATTGACCATCAGACCCAGCAAAGTGATCAGTAGGCGGAATATCCTTGCTGAGTCGTCTTGCCTCGTGATCAGCAGCTCGACTCTCAACGAGCTTACGATCAAGGATTGTGCTCTCAGCCTGTACCCTCCACTCCGAGTACTTCTGCTCCAAATGCTCAAAGTCTTCGATCCACCGCTCTGGTAGGGACTCTGCGCCACCTTCCGTTTCGTCGAGCAAGTTGTCGAGTCGCCTACCGAGACTCGTGATGCGATCCTCGAGCCTGTTTTGCAGGTCGAGCAGATGATCGTTCTCAGACGGCTTTCTTTGGCCCAAGGCATCGGGTTCGCTTGCTGAAGGCTTCAGGGCCTCCCATGCACCGCCTAGCTCGCTCCTCGCCTGCTTCATGCCATCCAGAAATCCGGGCACTTGTCGAAGGATCCATAGTCGAGTTGTCCATACGTCTAGCAGCTTATTAAGTCGCGACAGATATGGCAGCGCTTTCAGTATCGTAGCTGTGACAACCGTTGTATAATCATCCAACTTCCTCCCCCTCGCAGCATTCCCGTTCACTTCACTCCCGTCGTCTGCATCCTGATGTGCCCCCCTCACAAACCCCTTCAACTCCTCCACATCCACATCCTCAACCCCCCTCTCAATCTCCGCAATCCTCCCCTCATATCCCTCCACAGTCCGCCTGGTCAGACTTCCCCACCACTCCACCTCTTCCTCACCCTCCCGATCCCGATCCCACAACTCATCCCCAACATCAACTCTCCTCCTCTTCCTCTCCCTCACCTCCTCGAACCCTCCCTCATCATCCCACTCCCACCCCTCAACCTCCCTCACCCAAGCCCGAACATCCACACAGAATCCCGCCGCCCGCTGCCCCAGCACCCTCCTCGAATCAGACGTATGCTCGAAGCATTTGGCCAACGCATCGGCTCTAGGCGACGCCGCGCGAGTCTGGCCAAAAGCTCTGAGAGCGACTCTGGGGGAGAGGTCGCGGAGGAGTGGATCGGCGTCTATATGCCGACCATACGACACCTGTCTCCGCACGGGGGAGTGCGAGATGGAGCGGAGGGGTCGTGCTGGCGGAGCGAATATAGGGGGATCGACTAGAGGATTACTGCTGATATCTGCCATGTCGTGGAACTTTGGCGTTGGTGTAAGTTCAGTGTGGTGGTGCAGTTGGTGTGGCTGGTGATGGGCCTATGGATTGGCGACAAAGACAATGGAAGTCATATCTTCGAAACATCGGGGATTTTGAAATGTCGCACTCTTGTCGCGTGGCGCGTGGTTCAATTGTCTTGGTCGAGCGTGTATCGTGTTGTCGGACGTGTTCGGGCAAGACCTGCATGTATCGTGGCTTATGTGGGTACAATTGTTGGAAGTTCTGGAAGCTTGGTGGAGCTCTCGGGAAATGTGACGTCTCTGTGAATTCTGTACATGTCTATTACAGAAACCAGACACCACCAAGCCTCTCGATGCACATCCATAACGAGATCTACTGAAATAGGAATAGGCAACGTCAACGTAGGTGAAAGCCTTCGTGGCAGACTCCCATTACAGCGGAACACAGGCACCAGTATCCGCAGCGTTGCCCTCGCAGCCCTCGTGTATCATGAACATAATCCTCATGACCCTCCCAAACGCCTCTTTCATGCCTCCGATACCGTCGGTGCAGCTTCTTCGACCCAGAACTTCGCTCGATACTGGCTCAGTCATGCTCCATGATGCTTGAGCCACGTACGCTCATTCACTCCTCAACATACTCTCAACCAACTCCCCCAACGGACCCCACCACTCCCCCTTCCCCTTCCCTCCACTACCACCCTCCTCAGCCAGTCCGAACTCCTCCACAAACAGTACGTAGTGCTTGAAACCCGTGTTCAAATGCGGCTCGAGCCCCAACCCCCTCACAACCGTATAATGATGGCAGTAAATATGCGCATATATCCTATACAGCCTCTTGAAGATCATGCGGACAGTCTTCTCAAAGTCTGCTGGGAATGGCACGCCCGGTGCAGTCGGGAAGAGCGTGGCGTTCGAGAGGTGGTTGGAAGTCCAGGTGAGAAGGTGGGAGATGTAAGTTGGTGCAGGAAGGCGGGTTGGTTTGGGAAATTTGGGAGGGTCGTGCCAGAGGTATTCGAACTCGTCTGTGGCTTTCATCTCGGGGCAGGTGGTCGGGGAGCAGAATTCCGTGATGCTGCCGTAAAGCAGGTTGATTTGGTTGTAGAAGTCGACGACTACGCAGACGTATCAGCGAGAGCGTCGGTGCTGTTAGGCAGAGGATAAACTGTACCATTGACAGCCAGCCACTCATTCCTGTCCTCTCCCTCAGGTAGCTGCACGCATTTCCGCAGACTATTCCCGCCTAACGTCGTGTCGGCAAACTGCTTCAACTGCCACGTACTGCTTCCCTTCGCGCGTTTCTGACTCTGGAACGTCTGTCGACTACGTGCATTGCTGTTGCTGCGACCAAAGTTAACTTGCTGTCCTGGCCATCCACCATGCCCAGGCCAAGCAGGCTCATCGTTTCTCAACGGTGGCGGTGCATCGGAGAAGAAAGTGTGGATCTGATGCTGTAGTGGGCTTGTGTGGACTGCGTCTGGAGGGAGTGGGAGGTGTAGGGAGCTCTCTGATGCAGCGAGGATGTTTGATTGGAGTGCGGGTAGAGGCTTGGGCGAGTGAGGGTAGTGAGCTTGGGGCGAGGAGTGAGGGACGAACATTGTGTTGATGAAGGAGCTCATCTTGAGCTCTGGTCTGGGTGAGATGGTCGTCTTGTCGGGTTGCTGCATTCCAGTGGGTTAGCCAGGGAATGGAGTGACTTTGCTGAGCATCTTACCAGCAAGGACACCTTCTAAGGAATCTACACGAGGTCGACGAGGACCGATCGTGTCAAGAAGAGTACAAGAAGAGTATTGGTGAGGTGTGGAAGTGAACGACGATCTAGTCGCGCCCTTTGAACCCACAAACATACTGCTGTATCCGGCTAGCGCGATATCATCCAATGCAACCTCTACGAGCATGTCCGATGATCAAATAATATACATCCTACAGCCTACACAATCCGCATAGTCACTAAACCACTCCTCCCCACACCCCCCACCAACCCCAATCATGCCCCTCCTCCGGCCCCTCCCCGCCCATCTAGGTCTCATCCTCCCCCTCTGCACCGCCTCCGCCCAACTCGGCCTCTCCCTAGCCTCCCTTCCCCTCTTCGCCGCCTTCCTCTCCCCCAAAAAGGACTCTCAAGGCAACCTCACAAAAATCTCCGGCACGCCCCTCTCCCACTTCCTCGCCTCCTACTCCGGCCCCTTAGCCACCACCAACCTCATTCTAACCCTTACAACCGTCGCCTCGGGCTTGCTGAGCTTCAGATGGCTAAGGCAGCATCAGACGCTAGAGACGGGGCAGGTGGGGTGGTGGTATGCGGTTGGGGTTGCGTTTTCGGGGCTGCAGATGGGATTCGCGCCATTGGTCGCACCGGGGTTTCTGAGGATTGTGGGGCAGGTTGAGGAGGGGAAGGGAGGGAAGAGGGAAGCCGAGGTGCAGGGGGAGAATGAGAAGGATATGGCGACTATGTTCTTTGTGTATGTTGCAAGGACGGTCTTGGGGAGCTTGCCAGCAGTTGTATGTTTTGCCGAGGGTGTGGCGTTGAGCTTTTGGGTGATATGATTCTGAGGGACGACAACTCCGCACATCAAAGGACCTGATAGTCTCCAGGGTGGGCATTCACTTCCCTAAGCACACATGTAACACTC
Organism: Rachicladosporium sp. CCFEE 5018; assembly: GCA_002077045.2. Taxonomy (NCBI): domain Eukaryota; kingdom Fungi; phylum Ascomycota; class Dothideomycetes; order Cladosporiales; family Cladosporiaceae; genus Rachicladosporium; species Rachicladosporium sp. CCFEE 5018. The sequence continues at coordinate 867,450 of KZ111142.1, forward strand.
TGCGAGGATAAAGGTGCTGGTCAGGAATCCATGGCAATGCACGGGTCCGCGACAGGTGGTCTATCGCGAGCGAAGCTCCGTTTCCACAATTCAGCGAGATTAGAACGATGCTTGTGACGCTGTCGGCAGTGAATACGCACTTCCGACAGTTGGAAGGAGTAGATTTAGTGGAAGTCTTGCGAGATGAAATGAGGGACCCGATACAGAGCTAACCTATCGCTATGGGTGCTCCGATCTTTCTGCCAACGATTGCGTCCATGTATAAGCACGGCCAGGTATGTAACACACGATAGTTAGTAAATACCCAGTCGCCACGTCGTACCGTCACGCCGACTCCTTGAACCTCAGTATCGCGACTCCGTCCCATTACGTCGTCAACGAGGTTGATGAACTCCTGTATGATGGTCAGTAAATATACTTTAGTCCGCGATCTGTTGCCACCATCGACAGCCGTGCGAAAAATTGCAGACTCACCCTGAATGTCCTCGTCCTCAGGCAAGACACAGAGCCATCATGTGCGTGTATAACTGGAATGATTGGGATCCAGTACGTGAACAGCCATCTCGGCAGCGTCTCCCAAGACAGCGGAAATCACCAGATGGTCATTAACATGACCAGGCAGAATTCTCCCCACATGGCTGCCAGACTCAATAGACTCCTCTCCTGCAACTCCAGCACCACGACAGCATCGCTCGTCTCCATAGTACTCTTCAACACCTTCCTCGCAACCTCATCATCAAAATGATGAAACGCCAAACAAAACAACCTCATAACCTTCGCATCATCGTGCACAAAGCCCGCCTCCTTAGCGAGCTCCTTATCCCCCGGTGTCGTAGGGGAAATAGCAGCGAAAGGCGGATTCGCAGCATTGACCGAATTCGGAATAAACGTCAAATTCTCTGACCGCGAAGCATGCAAGATCCAAGCGTCCAGACTCGGATACAGATCTGACAGCAGGAAGGGCACTTCCTTGTGGCCTGCGCGGCGGCGCTGATCGTTGACAGTGAGTTCTATGAAGGGCGTGGGGCCGCCGGAGCCGGAGCAGAAGTCTATGACTTTCCAGTTTGGTCCTGAGGTTGAGGTGAGGGAGGTGAGGAGCTCGGCTACTAGTTTGGCGGCGTGGGTGGCGGGTGGGACGGTTTGGAGGTATGGGAGGCGAGTTGTCCATTGCGTTGTCAGGGTTTCCTGGAGGGCGGATTGGAGGAATGGTGGGAGGGGGAGGTCGCAAATTTCGAAAAGGTGCCATCGAGTGCCTGGGAGGCGGAGATGAGGGAGCATGACGTGGGTCCTCCTCGCGTGGATTCTCGTTGACAGCCGTTTTCTCGGAGGCGTGATCCAGCGTTCTTCGGTATGGAGTCGCAAAGACGCCCTCGACTACGGTGTTGCCTTACAGGGAATGGACGATAGCGATGACCATGACGATGTACTCGCGATATTGAGATGAAACAGCGAGATAGTATACTACCTTGTCAACGCGTTGGTGGCGGACGGGCCAATGGTAACACAATTCATATACAGAGTGAACGTGGAAGTAATGAGTGGCAAGAAAGCCTGATATGTTGACGTTGAAGTCGGCTGCAGCTGCCTGTCTTCCGAGTGATTCAATTCCATGCACTGTACTGTAAGATCTACGTACACCCTCTCATCTAGTAATATTCTTGGGTATCATGATGCATGAGCCGTCAGCCAAACGCCGGTCCCACATGAACACCAATCCGGACACCTTTTGCCTGGCGGTGCAGGTCTTGCTGATAACAGCGAAGTATAGTAATCCAAAACGCCTTCAAAACTTTCCCCATGCATTTCATCACTGCGAGCGCTGCCTCGCTGTCTCGTCTGGCTCGTCATCCGCGATGTGGACATCGGTCTCCGCGGTCTCGTTCGCCTTCACGGGCCCAAGTGTCCACACCCACTCTCGATCACGCTTTCTACGGCCAGCGACAGGTGTGGCAGGACATGTGTCGCTGTCCTCCTCATCCTCATCTGCCTCGCGCTTCTCGCCAGTCACTGTTGGCGCCTTGACTGAAAGGTCTCTCTCTGGCTTCTCACCGAGATGTGAAGCTTCGTCGTCAACTTGATCCCTTGCCTTACTCCGATCACTAGGCGTCAACTCCAGTGTCGAGATCGTCGAGCTCGAAGACTCTATATCTGAGTTGCGGAAGGTGTAGCGCTCGGTGTGGATCTCCTCCTCCAGCGGCGCCTTGAAGGCGACCTTCTTTGCTGTCGGGAACATGGGTTTCGATTGCGAGAACTGCTTTCGCACGCTTCTCGTTCGTGGTAGAGGACCGTTGGAGAGTATCGAGGCAGTGTTGAAGGCAAGCTTGTAAGGCACCTCGACTGGAAGGGAGTCGGTGGTCGATGTTGAAGCGGCGGAGCTTACAGATGAGTGCGAAGAGCCAGGTGCGATGGGTGTCAAAGGCTCTTCGACTGTTGAGATCGGGGAGCTGGAGATGGATAGCGACGAGAGCACCGGACGATGCGATCGTGTGCCTGGCGTTCGCAGTCGCGTTACGTCCTCATGTGCGTTGCTGAAAGTATTGCACAATGTTGGAGAGGTTGCAGAGAGGGTTTCGAGTCGTAGACTTGTCGCTTTCTTGCCAAAACCCGACGGGACGGCGCTCGATGTATTGAGCGACAGCTTGGGTCGCTTCGAAGGAGATGGAGCGCTGAGCATCGTCACATGCTCATATGGCAGAGGTGCTGAAGGCAGCACTGCGACTGACATGGTGTTTGAGGTGGTGGTAGTGGGAGAGGAGGGATGCAGGTCAGACAGCAGTGCCGATGACCGCGGCATGTAGGAGAGCATGCTCCAGATAGTTGCAAGAAGACGGTCCCTCTGCGGCGCACGCGCTCGCCGCACTAGCAGGTAATCGGATTGCGAGGTAGTCAGAGGCGTACCGCACGCGCACCCAGGGTCTGACAGGTCTTGTGAGGCGCAAGAATCAGGGCAGAGAGCTGTTGGCCTGCGCCCCAGATGACAACGACTCGAGGGGAGCCGGTAGGATGAGGTTTTGCTAGTTTCAGAGTGCTCCTTGGATAGCAACACGGCTTCGGGAGAACGAGCTACGCCGGGCGCGCTATCGATATAGAATCTTTGCCTTTCCCTGGCGGCTAGCGAGGTCACCGTTGTGGTGGATGATCTGCGCGCCTCGGGGCCTGAAATGGAGATGCGACGGGCGGTAGTCGACACTTCGTAAACCCACTCTTTGGGCCAGAGCTATGTGGGTTTGAAGATGAGGTGGTCTTCGAGAAGCTGTGAAGTCTACAGGAGAGCTTTACGAAGGGTCTACAGGGCAAGCGCCAGCATACCCCAGCGGCATTGTATTACAGACCCATCCTCATAATGCGGCAGCCCATCTGCGCTCCACCCAATAGGAAACATTGACCAGCATCGGGCAATCGGCGCTCTAGCTGCTGCAAGACAGAGCGGAAATACGAAGATCGATGGCGACAAAAGCCCGAGCGGCAAGCACGCAACAAGCCATCGAATAGCGTCGTCGCTTGGTGCACGAACCCCGGCAAGAAACGTCAAGCTATTTTGGGTGATGAAGGGTACAAGGAGACTTTCCGCGCACACACCACATCGCCTTCACTTTCCCCGATCCATAGCAGTTAAGGCTCAATCGCCGGTAGATCATGTTTGCACAGCAGACAGGACAAACCGAGGTGCCGGACGAGTCCGGGTCCAGAACGATGGCAAACGCTGATCTTTCGCTGTGTTGAGATGCAAGCATTTCCAAGAACGTGGCTCATTTCGTTGACAGCGTGGCCAAAGGCGTGTTGCAGGTGCAACCGAGTTTCTTCTTCGTCCGCGTGCGTGTCAGATGTGTGGCGATTGTGGCTTGGGCGCCGTGTCCGCGTGCTCTTTCACACCCTCTCGTCATGAATCTTGTGTCGTCGAAGACTGACCACGAAGCATAGCGGCAGGTACTACGTACACGAGCCCCACCGGCACGACAGCCGTTTCAGACTGATCACTGTCATGCAGTGTTGCGGATGCGTGCATGGTGGGATACCTACGATCTCCACACCCTGCCACACTTTGCTAGCCCACGGCGGGACCAGAAAATAGTTCTTTGTCCGATCTCGACTACCGTGGAAAAAATACTTCGTAATCGGGTGGGAAGACATCTTCTCGGCTGTCGACTGTGGCTATACGAGCACGTGCGCGGCGGCTTGGTATTGACGACACTCGCCTAGCATGGGAGTGGCGGGCGTTCGCAGAATCGCGATACCAGACTTGCACGATGATGCTGCTGATGATGCCTTCGCGTATCTGGCGCATGATCGACTTCATCTCGCCATAGGGCCGTCTTACACGCCACTGACAGGACGTCATCTGCTGGTGCTACAGCCAGGCTCACAGCTGCATGAGGCTGCTGACCCGATGTCTCTTCGACGCGGCTGAGGACAGAGAATGCGAACGTTGGCGACAAGATGGGCGACGTGATCGCTAAGCACGGGTGTCACGGCCATGAAAAGAACTGGTATGCTGATGCAGATCTCAGGTACGATCTTGCGATCTGGCGCATGCTGCCTTCGACTACTGCATTGTTGCTTCTTCCCATATCACGCGCTGCATGTGCGAGCTGACCGCATAATGAGATGGTTCGGCCGCACGGTCCTGCATTCGCGACGATCATATTGATGTTTACGCGCCATCACCACCAAATAGCTGTTGCCACGAAGCTGTTGCATCCTCTTCGTCGTTCTGGCACCCACTAGGCTTCGCTGTCGTCGAGTCCGACCTGGCGTAGCTAATCAGGCGTCCCAGAAGACGCTATGGACCATACATCGGCTCTAGCAACACTCAAGTTCGAGTCGGGCGCTGATGCGTCAGTGACAGGCAAAACAGGTGAACTGAGTGCATGTCACAGCAATGGCGTAGGCGACGTGATGCGCCATAGGCACACAGCGATTGCATGCGTGCATTTCCATATCCTGGCGAGATGTGACTGTATAGGCTCGCCCATGCTGGATTGAAGCGCACTACGGTAAAATCTATTTCACTTCTTTATGACTTGCTCCTCATCCATGAGTGTAAAGCCGCTTCATAACACAAAACGCATGTGATGGCGCTGCAGCGATTCATCGTCCTCCACTTCACACTCTTCCATGTCTAAGGACATTTCTCATCCTCTATAAGCCTCGCCACCTAAAAGACCGGGAGCCTCGGCGGTATGACCACGGCAGATCGCTGTCTCCTGCTGGAGATACCGCCCGAGCTACGCCTCAATATCTACAAGTACCTTGACGGCATCAGCGACTACGCCCCCAAGCATCTGGTCGTACACGACAGGGAAGGAAACTTCCGCCTCAAACCCAGTCCACCTGCTCCTGCTATCTACGCAGTTTGCCGCACCATTCGCAATGAGTGCTTGCCAATCAAGATATCCCATACAAGCTACTCCCTGGACATCCTCGATCACGAGATGATGGTAACACAGAATCAGGACACTCGCCAACGCCGACTTGAGTACGAGGGTCTTGCGCTGGTATCAGACTGCGCGCCAATCTTCGCTACAAAGGAGGTCACGATATCCATCCAATGTAGCAGGCCCAGAGGGAAGGCCACGTGCTCCAACATTCTTGCCGCTGTGCCAGAGATTATCTATCTCATTGAAAAGGCGAAGAATGTGCAGAGAGTATGTTTCAGATTGCCGAAGTCCACTCGGGGCGAGATCTTCGAGCAGCTCTGCAGCATGATCCTGCTGATGCAAAGCGCGGCCAAAGATGTGACGATTGAGGAGTACACTGGCCGAGGGGTTTGGCGCCGCATGGGCTCGCATGAAGTCCAGCTGTATAGTAATATGGCTGGCACATACGACTTGTGAGAAGCGGGGCGAGTGGTCTTTGCGGACAGCAGGATGATGTAGTGGACTGACGTGATACGGAGGTGATCAGCAGATGGGAGTTCAAGGCGGTGTACCACGATGGCTCATTCGCGACAGAATGTCTGGGAGGCTGGGGAGACACGTTGTGCTTTCACAATGCTGTCCCTATGTATCCAGACCCATCATCACAACTTGCACTGCTTGGGTCTCACTGGCAGGCCACAGCAGCAAAGGCAGCATCACATCTCAGCTCCTCTCCTGCCTCCACTTTGCTCTCAGCTCTCTAGCCTTCCCGACTTCTAGGTAATCTTTCTGCAATTCCACCACGATACTCTCTATCGCTTTCACGCACTCATTCCTCCCTTCCTTCACAGGAGGGGCTTCCAAATCCAGCTCGTCCCGCCAGACACGGAACGCGCTGCCCTCAGTCTCGGTCTCGCCGTTCAATTCGTCGGCGTGCTTGATACCGAACGCAGTAGCGCGCTTACGCCAGAGATCGAGCTTGCGCAGTGTCCAGCGGGCATTTACAAGTGCTGTGGTGGCGAGGTAGAGGACGTGGCGGAGATCAGGCTCTGTGAGATATGTGGAGAGGAGCATTCGAGAGAAAGTAGACCATTTGATCAACTGTGGACGGGCGAGAGCGGTCTCGAGGTATTGAAGGGGGGTTTCTGATGTGGACATGATCTCCTTGCGCTGTCGATGCGGCACTGATTACATCCTTGCGATGGGATCTCCGGCAGGTAATATACCTACTGTGATGAAAGTGAAGGGCAAGCAGAGACAATGATGATTGCTGGTCAGCAATCGCTACCACGTTGTAGGGACCAGCTAGAACGATTCTGTAGTCGCTTCGTGCTCTGACTGTCTCAGACTTACGTCAGACAATGCCACGACGATTCTAGACCATCTTCGATTGGACTCCGTCCCAGAACCCTTGGACTCATTCTGCTGTGTCTTGAACGTTGTGGACGTAAACAGTACTCACAGTGAGCGCGATATTACCCACAAGACTTTCCAGACATTTGGACAGGCTAAGGTAGCCAGTTGGTCATGCAGGACGTTGGAGATGTCGAGCTGTCTATATAGAAATGGTCGGGACTAGACGAGACTGCTTGCGGAGAGCAGTACCAGTGCGAGGCTCCACAGGCTGTCAAGACTGCTGGCCCTTGTCGGAGCCGCACTTGACGCCGCCGTTGACGAAGTCGTCGATGTCGATGATGCAGCGGTGGCTGTGTTTTGTACACTGGCACTGGATGTCGAAGCCGCGGCCGCAGGAGTGGTAGAAGTCGCTACCGTGGATGTGGCCGATACCGTCGTTGCGCTCGTTGATGTCGCATCAGCCGCGCTCGTTGAGGTATCAGCCACGCTAGTCGAACTGGTCCTCGCATCGCTAGCTGTTGAGACAGTGGTCGCTGTATTCGCTGTAGGCGGGATGTAGGTAGCGCCTGCGGTCGACGTGAACTCCGACGTAAGCCCGTCCACGACATGGAAGTTGCCACTGTTGAAGCCTCCAATCTTGCCACCATTTTCATCGAGGTGCGCCAGCTCGAAATGCAAAGGCAGGCCACCGTCCACGATACGCTTTGCTTGCCAATTCCATGTCTGGAAACCGGGGCTGAGGTGTACTGTCGGATGTTAGCAGTCGGCCTCCCTTATATTGCAAGCAAATCCCACCATAGACATCCTTCGGTAGAAAGCCCGTTTCCGTCTGCTGCCAAAGCACCAAGTTCGACTGGGCGAAGGTGGTGTTCCAGGATACCTGCAGAGTGAAGCCCGTCGGAACGTACAGATCAGCTGGCGCTATGGCGGGGAAGTAGAACTGGTCGGTGGCGGCCACGAGGCTGCAGAGCTCCAGTAGGACATGTGCGACAAGCACACGCATTGGTGCCACCATGGTGAATAATTTGAGTCGTTCTAGTGAGAGACAAGGCTGAGATCAAAAGTAGGTAGTAGCGCTACATAGATGAAAGCGAGGGAGACCAGGTACTTATCTCTCGATACGACCAAGGCTCGACGAGATGCCTCAATAGCCTGCAATGCCATATGAGTAGTAGCTGAGGCGGACATCATATCTCATCAAATGCCGTAATTGGAGGCGATCTCATGAATCGGACCTAGCGTTCAGCCTTGCGCGCGCAGATTGGTTGGGGAACAGAGGCGGGACAACGCCACATACCAACACTGCCCAGATTAAAGGCGCAGTGAAGCATTGACTGTGCGATTTTGAATCGCGACGCACCTAATGCGTACTGAATGTTGTATCTTCAACACGAACAGGCGAACGCCAAAATCCGTCGCTTTGATGAAGTGAAGTTGACTTTATGGATGCCAAGCTTCTCTACAGCATCGCGCCTGCCTGGTGACAAACACCTCGTGTGCAGCCATAAAATACAGGAGATCATCGGCGTTCTCTCTTCCGATACAACCAAGCAAGGTCAATTCTATATCGCTGGTTCAGACCCTCGACCGTAGCTTCGGGATCAGGTGACTTGAGCGAGATGTACGGGTACATTATAGCTGTAAGTGATGCGGAGCCTGGATCGATCGCGTCGAGTTGTCAACTTCCAGGTCGCACAACATAACCATCCGGCGCGCCAGCCTTCAGATCTTCTTGATACTGCTCCTCTCCAACGCCTCCAGCAGCTCCGGCCTGTCAGCCAGCCGACTCCTCGCCTCTGCATAGCTCATCCACATCCTGCTCCTCTTATGCGCTTCTGGCCACGTCTCCTCCTCCTTCGTAACCCTGACCTCAAACCACCTGTACAGAGCTCGTGGCGCATGTGGCCCGCCCTTCTTGATCTGCTCGTCCGTCCTCTTCTCATCCACAAATCCCAGGTCCTTTTCAATGGCGGAGTGGATCCCGGCTTCCTCCCAGGCTTCGCGGCAGGCTGCTTCAGCTTCAGAGGGTTCGTCGGCTTCCCAGCCGCCTTTGGGAAGGACCCAGCCTTTGCGAGAAGAGGACTGGATGAGGAGGACTTGGTCTTTCGATGGGGAGAGAGGGACGACGCCAGCTACTAGACGTTCTCCTTGAGGGCCGTATCTAGCGACCGTGTGAGTGATCCACCAATGAGGTCCATGTCTAGCTTTGCAAACCTTTGGTTATCTCTGCCAACACGTGCCTCCATTGACCTCTCGGGCTGCTTCTCTTGAGCCATTGTGACGAAGCTTCGTCTCGGAACGACTTGGTGTCTGACCAAGGAGACTCCACCGAAGTGTCGAATGAACTTCTGCGACAACACCGTAACGACAGTACCGGGCCCAGTCAATTCCTTCACTTTGCTAGGCAAACACGCGACCAAGCACGTGCACACACCTGAGGCAACGATCGACCTGCTCAACCTGTCTTACGACGATGAACAAGGCAATGCAACCTCTGCAGGCTAGTAGAAGGAGGAAGGCTGTGCTTGCGCGGCATGTTGAAGGAAGTGATGTCGGGGCGGTGCGGGAAAAGAAAGGGCGGAGGAGGTAGAAATACTACGGTTGCTCCACCGCAAGTAGCGTCGTGGGCTAAAAGGTTCTCGCGTGGGACCGAACTTACCGTGCGCGCACATGCCGCGCTAGAGAACAGGAGAGAAACGATACTTCGCGTGATGGCTTGCGATGCTGAGGTGAACACGTTCCTCGGGTCGCCATGCGGTCGGACGCGGCGTTGGACTCGCGTGACCAATTTTCCCAGCCTCTTGCCCCACGTCAGTGCTCGTGTGCGACGCTTTGCGATGACTTTGCCTCCAGAGCAGCTCCCAGCGAGACTGTCGCGGAAGGTTGGCCCCTGAAGCCAAGTCACTCGCGAACATTGCTGGTAAACATCGTTGGGCGACTCGCCTCAGTAATGCCTCCTTCCTAGATGTGGTCGCTACAGTGAAAAGCCAACGTCACTCCACAGCGTGGGGGTCGCACCTGCAGGTAGGGACGGCCTCTGTCAATGTTCATCAATCACCATGTAGGACAGTAAGACCATTCCCTTCCCTCCAACGACTCCCTACCACGATTTCGACTTCTCGCGGCCTGTCGGTCTCACGAATCCCATGATTGCAGCACCTTCGCAACGTTGATCGATCGCATGGAGACAGTCTGAAAACAATACCCCACGCCACATCCGCATACAACGAAGCTCTAGGATCAAGAAAGCCCGTCTGTCCATCCAACGCCCACGATGCAGGTCGCCGGCGCCACAGAAGAGCCCCAAACACTTTTAACGCCTATAGGTAGGTCGTAGCTGTCCCAATCACCACTGCTCGTTGCAGCTCGTGGTCTTGTGCAACGTGGGTGGATGGCATGCTCCACGCTGGAGGCTTCTATGTCGTGCATGAACGCTGGATAGAGATGTCTACGCATTTTAAGCGCCGACTGACATCGTCACAGGATACCAGCCCGGTGATTGTGGCTACTGCAAAGATGCAGACTCAGGTCGGCGCGCTCCCGATTCCCGTGCGTCTACTTGCACTGCATGAGCTATGACCCTCCAACAGCATATCAACTTGTATTACTTCGACGCTAGCGACAACGAACAACATAGGATGAGACTCTCATAGAGCTAACATCGCGCAGGAGCCTCATACTATGCCACGTCGAAGTCGCTGGCCCCAGAGCACTACCAGATTCTCATGGACAGAGGATGGAGACGGTATGGCTCACCGACATCGACGCTATGAGCTCAGCAATATTTGCAGATTAGCTCATACAGCTTTTCAGATCTGGCAGTCTCCTCTACTTGCCTGATGCCGCAAGGTCATGCTGTCCCCACTATACCATAAGGTAGGTTCATCCACGATCCGACATAGGGCACAGGTAGTGACTGACATCGTAGATTACCAGCCTCCCAGTTCCGCGCTGGTAAGGACCAACGGCAAACACTCCATAGATGGAATCGATATGTGCTTGGCGAGAAGTACACGAAAGCCCTCTCAGCAAGGCCCAGGACCAAGGAGTAAGCTACTTAGGGGGACATCAACTTGCATCACAAGCGCTGACACGACCGTAGAAACAAGGCACGAGATAAGGACGTCTTCGAGCTCTCTACTGCAGTTCACGCATCCGAGACCTCAAAGCTACCCTCCGACATCGAAACCAAACCCGATCACACCTTCGAAGTAAAGCTCGAACACGACACCTTCACAAACGAGAAATTCGACCTCTTCTCTGACTATCAACAAAACGTCCACCACGAATCTCCCACCGAGACGACCAAGTCTGGCTTCCGTCGCTTCCTCTGCGAATCCACTCTCCAACGTCGCACAGATCCCAACGGCAAACGTCTTGGAAGCTACCATCACTGCTACCGCCTCGACGGCCGGCTGATCGCCATGTCCGTCCTCGATCTCCTGCCTCACGCCGTGAGTGGCGTGTACTTCATCTACCACCGCGACTTCGAAAAGTGGAGCCTTGGGAAGCTTTCTGCGCTGCGGGAGCTGGCTTTGGCGTTGGATGAGGGGTATGAGTACTACTATATGGGCTACTATATTCACAGCTGCATGAAGATGCGGTATAAGGGGACTTATAAGCCACAGTACGTGCTTGACTTTGACAATCTGGAGTGGGATCTGTTGGACGATCGGATGAAGGAGCTAATGGAGAAGAGGAAATGGGTCAGCATGTCAAGGGAGCGCGTTCTCCTGCGCGCTCAAGCAAGTAGCAGCAGCTCCGAGGACTCGGATCTCGTCATCGTCACCGAGAGCGGCGAGAAGAAGCACGACGTCGCAGATTTCTACCCCACCTACCAACACCCCCCAGCTCTTGAAGCCACCAACTCAGGCCTCTCCCTCATCACACTTGGCATGCCAGGCGTCATGCTCGACCCACCTCCCAATCTTGGGCGCATGCGTCTGCGTCTCGGACCCGCAACGCCAATCATGCGCATGGACGATATCGTGGCTTGGACCATGGGTCATGTGAAGGACAGAGCGACGATCAAGGGTATCGTGGCAGAGCTGGCGGCTTGTTTGGGAGAGGAGATGACGCGCAAGGTTGTCGTGGACTTTGGTCGATAGGCTCGACTTCTGCTTGACCCGCGATGGGGTTATCTTACTTGGGGGTGAGCATGAGGAACAAGCATTGTGTGGAGGCGTCGGGACTGGATTGCAAGAATTTGATTCAAGCCATCGCTAAGTTGCATTGCGCTTGACATTTCTATAGACTCTATGTTGCAGGCCTTCCAAGCGGAGACGACTCGACATTGGTGGTCATTCGTGTCTCCACTTCGCACTCCGACGACATTACACTTCCCCGCGGGCGTCTTGGTGGCTTCATCAATGGCGCTCCTGTATCGCCTCATACGTTTAAGACGGCGCGTGCGTCGCGGTCCATGTTCTAACGTGCACGCGCTGGTACGGATCGGCCGACTAAATGGGCCACGGGCCCAGTTCGACGCTCCACTACCAGGGCCGGGTCGCAGTCCCCTCTGCATGCCCATTGCCATACCTTCCAACCTATGCTTCTCACCGTACCCGCCCCTCATCGCTCTCCTTCCCATTCACATCGGCCCCTGCCGCCATGCCGAAGCCAAGTCCACTCTTCTTCCTCCGTCCTCTTCGATCACCGTACTGCTCGTCAAAGTTGCGTATGGCAGTCAGCGTCCGCATGTCCTCACTGACGCTTGCTGAGATCTCTGCGATGGCCTTATCGAAGTGAGAGGTCGTCAGCACTCGCCGCTCGGGCGTTGGCGGAGTCTTTGGTGGCGAGGCGAAAGGTCGGAGATTGCTCGTCGAAGAAGCGTCACTAAATATGCTGCTAGGCTTTGCGTCTTTATTTGACTCGGACTCAGCCGACTGCGGAGTCTGCTCACTGTCCTTCGCAGCAGCGGCCTTCTCAATACCCTCCTTGACAGCTGTTAACGCAGCTGCCACACAGAGGTTCTTAAGATCGCTACCAGAGTACAGCGGCGTCTTCTCTGCTAGTGCGGTCAAGTCAACGTCTTCAGCCAATTGCTCGCCCTTGAGATGGATCTTCAAAATCGCCTCTCGATCCTCCTTCCTGGGCAGGTCGACTAACACCCGTCTGGGCAGACGCCTCAGGACCGCATCGTCTAAGTCGAACGGTCGATTGCTTGCTACCATCATAAATACGCCATGCTCGCTCATGCCATCCCACTCCCGCAAGAATTGATTGATGATCTCCCTGTGCGTGTTCCTGTTCCCTCCACCTCCTCCATCTCGGGAGCCGAAGATAGCGTCAGCTTCGTCGATGAACACGATACATGGGCTAAGCTTCTTGGCGAGCGAGAACACTGCTCGGACCATCTTCTCGCCCTCGCCAACATATTTCTCGTAGATCTGCGCACCTGACACTTCGAGGACGGTGTTGTTGCTCTCCTTCGCCACAGCTTTGGCTAGTAAAGTCTTACCTGTGCCTGGCGGACCATAGAGTAGGAGGCCAGTCAGTCGGTCATTGGCTAGAACGCCATACTCGAACTCCTTCGGTCGAAGCAGGGAGAGCGTGGTCATGTTCTTGAGCGCTTCGATTGTTGACTCTGGGGCGTGCACGTCGGCGAACCCAGTCTTGATCGTCGTCGGATCTACCACACCATGAAGCAGGCGGGTCTCATGCGGATTTGCGTTCTTGCGCAGGCGCTCTAGCTTGGCGGCACGGAAAGCGTTGTTCAAGGCTTCCGTGGGAGTCTTAAGGTCGGCGCTTGAAATACTAGCGCCGCGTGTACTAGGCTTGATCGTAGCCGATACTGGGCGATGTTGCCAAGAGAGATAGGCGTGTGTCGAGTGGTCTGCTCGTGCTAGGATAGCCGTTGCAATGCCAAGATGTATAGGCTGCATCACATCGGCAATGAGGTGGGTCTGCGTCAGTCCGATGGCCGTGAGCACAAGACGCTGGATCATGTCCTGGTTCAGCACTTTCTCGCTCAAGATGTGCGTGCCTGGCAAGCGCAGAGCAGCCAGCTTGTCGGTGCAGTCCCTAATCGTGAGATCAGGCTGACCGAGCCGACGCAACATGCTTCGAATATGTCGCATGTTGATCTCTACGATTCGCGGATATGATGGATCATCGAATATGACTCCAGTCGGTATTGGGGGTGCGCTGGCCCTGAAGCTGGCCAGCTCGTTTGTGTCCATATTGTGTAATGGTGGAATGATCGTCAATCGGAACGGAGAGTCCTCGGAGGCGTCTAGCAGGCTTTCAATGGGTCCTTCTACGTTCTGTGCGGTAGTAGCAATGATTACAACCTGCTCTCCAATGCGTCGTCTCTTCTGCACAGCTTGCACGAGGCGCTGAATAATTGTCTCGCCCAATCGCGATGATGTGATGGCTTCTAGGTCTCGAATGTGGACGACTGTGCGTTTGTTCGACGAACGCTCGACACTCCCAACCTCACCCCTTGCTGTCACGCTGCCGAATCTGAATGGCAGCTTCGAACGTTTTACGCGGCCAATGTTACTCGCCAGGTCCACCACTGCTTTGGTGGCCTCTGATTGAATCGTAGCGACTTGCTCGGCGGCTTCGCTTGGGTTGTCCCCTGACGTTGACTCTGATTGGCCAGGCGATGAAGCCTCTCTTCTCACTGATGGCGCATCGAGTATGCTGTCCAGCGAAGCAGCCAGCCGTGCATCGTCCCAAGTCACGAACTCGCTCGTCGAGCTCGAGTCGGACTTCTTCCTTGGCTGCGGCGACCGTTGCGCGGCGAAGGGATTACCGCCCATGCCATTCATAGGCACAGGCATAATGCTGACGCCTGCAACACCCATACCTCCCAATAACTTTCGTATCCGACTCTGTGAGTCTGAAAGCGCCCGATGAAGCTTATCGAACCGTTCCGGGCCACCAGGTCCGGACGATGGTCCACTTGATTCATCGGCGTCATCTTCGTCGTCCTCTTGCTCTTCGCGAGCCAAACTTTCGAATCCAGCACTATGACTACCTTCCCTGATCCTCATCCCAGAAGCTACAGCGCCGTCAAATGCATCGTATGCCAACGCCGAGAACGATCCCGGCGAATCCTTGTTCTCTCCAACGTAGTCCGCAGTCAGATCCGCAAGGTCATTGGCGTCCAATCGCAAGAGATCAGCCCTTAGCATCCCAGCGAGACTCTGTACGTGCCGATCCATTTCCGCGTGTGCGTTCATGTCCGGACAGTGCAGATGTATGTCCGTCCTCGACGCCGCATGACTGGATGCTGCACCTGCATCTCCGGCAAGCGAGAAAGTAGCTCTAGCAGCAGCTTCGATTTCTAGCAGAGACCAGACTAGCGGATCGAAGTTCATGCCATCATGAAGCGCCGCAGGAGGAGGCCCGAAGGAGAAGCCCAGACTCTTCGACTCTTTCTT